>JAHVAK010000671.1:0-47809 GCA_019845155.1 Luehdorfia chinensis
TAATTTCAATAGGGAAGATGGTTGGGTATTACCACCGGCTTGGGAAGGCTTCAAGACACAGTAAGCTCTTTCTGCGTAGATCGGACTAAAAAATAATAATTAAAAGCTGAAGGTACTCCGGGTTAACTATGACATCAGGACATCTGTGCACCTCAGGCCCCCCGTCACCATGGCTGCTGTAAAGCGCCCGAAACGTCGGGTTATAAATAGTTTAAATAAAACGCGATAAAATCCGTAAAAAAGTCGTTTTATTTTAACGTGTAGTATTCGCGTAAATAAAAGAAAACATTACTTTACGAGAAATTAATGTCTACGTTAGTGCAGGTGTCGCCAAGAATGTCTAACTAAAATAAAATAAAATAAAAATAAAATTTGACCACTTTTATTCAAAGTCAAAGTCAAAATTTCTTTTTTCAATTTAGGCTTGTTTAAAGCTCTCATGAACGTCAAATCTACACCGGTTCAAAAAATTACATTCTCAGAGAAGAACCGTTAAGAAACTCTGGGGTCTTTCTTTTTTTCAATGCCATATTACATAATGTCATTTATAAATTACAAATACAATTATATCATAAATTTAGTAGCCAGGGGCTTTGCGAGTGCAGAATATGAGTTATTTCCACACATCTTCGTCCTCTATATAATGATCTATTGTATAATACGATTTATCTAATAATGTATTCTTGATAAGTTTTTTTTAAAATCCATGTCCGATTTTTGTGTTACACTTTTAGGAATTTTATTATAAAACTTTATACATCTACTAAGAAAAGATTTAGCCAACCTAAACACCTGAACCTCTAGCGTGTCACCTCGACCCATTCTACAGGATACAGTCAATAGTCAACAACTCAACGTCAAAAAAATAAGTAAATATTCAACAACTATACTGAGCTATTAGGAAACTTGCGCGTCTGAGGAATAAAATTTTCGGAGTACATGAGAAGTCCGCCGAACGCCAACGCCCAATTGGCTCGAAAGCCCTCTCAAATATCGGGAAAGGCGGGAGCTCAATTGTATTACTTTACATTTTTTACTAAACCCTGCAAACATACTCACATCGTTTTATTGCATAGTATATTATTCTCGTCGCTGCCATCAGGACAATTGTCAACGCCGTCGCATTGCCTGTCGAGGTCTATCAACGTATTGTCGTCACACTTCCATTTGGAATCGCTGAAAGGCATGTTGAATATCATAAGCAGTTTATTTGTTAAAAAAAATATATATATAACATAACATATAATTAGCGCTGGATTTGTCTTGTACCGTGACTGCGTTGACATTGTGATAAATTGCACCTACCCGTACAGTCTGATCCAGATTGTACGGCAATGTTCTGGGCAGACGTTGCACTTACCATCAGGTGAATGTTCGGAACCTCTCTCTCCAACGGAACCGCAATAGTAGTCAACCCAAATTGTACTCTCCTTTTTTATTGGATAACCTACGAGACGAACAAATCACTCACCTAATAGTAAGTGCAACGTCTGCCCATTACAAATGCTTTGCAACCCATAACATTGACGAGTAATACCACACTGCGTTCGTCGCCCTGAGACATCAGTTCTTAAGTCTCATATGTCCAGTTATTACTCTTAACTGTCAGTGCCCTTTAAACCGAAACACAGTAATGTTTGCTCACTACTGCATGATGGCAGAATAACTGGCACTGCGGTGGCACACGTTCCTACGTTGACGGATTCCTGCACAGAAATCCTACCACCAGTAAAATTCCACGAGTTGACGGCGTGTCTTAGTGACAATATTTGCCATCTGACAATGGGCATAGGCACCGAATCCATACAGACGTTGACAAAAAAAAATGGTTTTTAGACCTGGTAAATTAAAATTGATAACGTTCTTTTTAAACCTTATGTCCCTTTGTCCCTAAAGACGTAACATATCTTGCACATTTCACAACTTCTTGCACGAATCGTTGGTGGTAAGTTGGTGTAAAATTACAATCGCAATGCCTGTTTGTTGCTCTGATTTTGGGGGGATTTCGCCATAGTTGCCACGCTAGACAGGCGGGTTGGCAACCGCAGTTTATTTATTCAGATCTCCCAGGAAGATGCTACTGCCCATCTAAAATAATATTAGTCTATACAGGGTGTTAGGTAAATAGGGTAACATGCCGCGAGGGGGGTGAAAGTATCAACATATACAAATAGCATTTACTGTAAGGTATACTGTTACCGAACACCATGTATATGAATATCATAAGGCAAGGCTCAATCTATACAAAATTTTATTAGAATTCCTTCAGCCGTTTGAGTATTATTGAGTGACAAACATAAATTCTAATTTATGTAATATATTTTATACTGTTATATAGTACAGTATAATTATAACAAGTGATACTAGGACGCTGTGTGGTAGCGGCTTAAGAGAATCTACCACACCAACTAATCCCGTGGGTGTCGTAAAAGTCGACAGAGGGAAAATTAAAAGTAGAAGATGGGCAGCAGCATCTTCCTGGAACATGAGAATAAATAAACTGCGGTTGCCAACCCGTCTTCCAAGCGTGGCAACTATGGCGAATTCCCCTCAGATGAGAGCTACAAACGTTTGTAGCAATCTATGGGGGAGGCCTATGTTCAGCAGGGGACTAGTGATAGGCTGAAATGATGATGATGATGATGATACTACTACGCGAGTAAGCAGAGTTCGATCGGTGTCAGCGCCTCAGAAATTGTACTGCTAATTGACTTTACTTGCCATTTGCTGTGAGGCGAAGGAAAACATCGTGAACCTGCATGTCTGAGTATTAGAAGACATGTGAAGTCCGCTAACCCGCGTTGAAGCAGTGTGGCGGCTCTTCTCAGTTCTACATACATACATACATAAGATCACGACTGTATCCCATAAGGGGTAGTCAGAGACTGGGCACTCACTGCAAAAACAGGTGACTGCCACAATCCACGTTTCACCAAAACAATATAATGCACTTGGTGTGATAGGTGGTGAGCCCATCGCCACCATGCGCTGTCGGGTGCACAGTGCAGTTTAATTCCTTACTCGCCTTTTACGAGATCCATTGGATGAGATGGAGTGGTAGTATTCTTTTAACGAGCCGCCACCACACGGCAGTTCTAACCATCTCAGAAATGGGAGGAGGCCTGTGCTCAGCAGTGTGACATTTGCAGGTTTTAACTTTATTTTATTTTACTTAACTGCTGTATTCAGAAACGCTTAACGATCACTTAGGGAACTTTTTAGTGTGGGTTTAAATCAACAACTCAAACTAACCCCCTCGTGAGTGCGAAGGTAAGATAGTGAGACTACAGTTAATAAGAAAAATATTTACACAAGGTTTTCCTTGATGAGTAGTGCGTGCTTAATCACTTCTGTAAAAGCTGATAGAGTGTTGACGTTGCAGGGATTGTCGTTAGTGGGCGCAACGGAGAGGATACCGCGAAGGTAGTAACGCTCAACACCTCTGTCAAACTCACGGAACGCAAGCCCACCGCCGGCATCACCGGTGCACATCGCGGTGCCTGGGAAATTACAAAGAGTACACATTCATACAGTCATGTATTTTTCACATATAGGTTAAAGACATGTAGGTTACATATAGGTAAAAAGGATCTACCACAGGGACTGTTCCGAGGAATTATTCGGATTAATTCCAGCCGGTGAAATTCGCCATCGCACATTACATTGCACTTTATGGAATGTGCTGCCGTCAGCGGTTTTTCCGGACCGATACTACTTAGGGACCTTCAAGAAAAGAGCCTATTCCTTTCTCAGAGGCCGGCAACGCATCTGCTATTCCTCTGGTATTGTAGGTGCTTATGGGCGGCGGTGATCACTTACCATCACGTGAGCCACCTGCTCGTTTTCCTCCTTTACTTAAAAAAAAAGAAAAAAAAGGGGTAGGCAGAAGAGAACGAGACGTGACAGGTGGCGAAGCATGTCGCCGCCATTTTGGTACGAGTCAAAAAAAATCTTAATTCCCATGCGTTCCTACTAGGAGTACAGTCACAGCATTGCATATTATAGTATTATTCTGCACAAGGCTATCCGTACAAAACCTTATTCGCCTCTTACGACACATCGGTATGAAGGAGGTAGGTGGTATTCTACTCTGCCGGAGAAGATATAAACCATAAACCTTTCAGAAAATGTAAATTACATTACCTTCTTCATTATATTTAGATTTATCGACTTTTTAAAGAAATTTAAAATTTCCCCAGATTTACATACAACAGTCGGGAATCACCGATAGATGACCGCACCGATAATGAAGAAGGTAATATAATTTACATTTTCTGTCAGTTTATGATCTTCTCCGGCAGAGTAGAATAGCACCTACCTCTTTTCTACGGAAGTGTCGTAAGAGGCAACTAAGGTATTGTACGGATATCCTTTATACATAAGATCACGACTGTATCCCATAAGTCTCTGTCTCTGACTACCCAGAGACTGGGCACTCACTGCAAAAACAGATGACTGCCACAATCCACGTTTCACCAAAACAATATAATGCACTTGGTGTGATAGGCGGTGAGCCCATAGCCACCATGCGCTGTTGGGTGCACAGTGCAGTTTAATTCCTTACTCGCCTTTTACGAGATCCATTGGATGAGATGGAGTGGTAGTATTCTTTTATCCTTTACTCATGTAGAATAACACCATAATGTGCAATGCTGTCACTGTGTCGCTGGATTAAAAACTTTTTCACTCTTACCAAAATCTCGGCGACGTGGTTCGCCACCCGTCACGTCTCGTTTCCCACGGGGGTGAAAAGTGGACTACATGTATGCCCTCTGCCTACCTCTTACGAAGCCAGATTGAAAACATTTGTATAACACTCTAGTGGAACAGTATTTTAAAAACATCTGCTTTCCAAGATGATTTTAAAAACGTAAAATGCTAATAAGTTTTCATAGTACTTTTTTTTTATTGCATGTGTCACTCAGAAAATTTATGTGTGAAACTACACTGTCACCATTACCCTGAGACATACGTTGTTAAGTCTCATATGCCCAGTGATTACGCTAGCCTCACAGTGCCCTTCAAACCGAAACACAGTAAGGTTTGCACACCACTGCTTCACGGCAGAATAACTGGCCCTGGGGTGGTACCTACCTAGACGGACTCCTGCATAGGAATCGTACCACCAGTACTTATAACAGAATAGAATATTTTTTATTCAATATAGATCATTTTGATAATTTTTAGATACACTGGTTCGCAAAGAAATGCCTCTGTCCTGGAAAGGACCAGCAAGAAACCCAGCGGGATTTTTTTCCAGTTATTTTAAAAATAATATACGATTACAGCAGTATTATAAAGAATAAAAATAGCTTGGCAGCTATCACCTCATTCCCAGGAGTTACCATCATGAATGTAATCCTTAATATTTTAATAACCCTTCTTAAAAAGTCTATGTTTAATAAATAGTTTGAACTTTATAATTAAAAGACTTTGTGCACTTTTTGTGATTTTGATGTAATCACGTATACTTTGCCCCATGAAAGAGTTACTGATTCTTTGAAATCGAGTAACCGGCATTATTAATTTGTGCACATTAAGAACATCACTTTAGTTTGTTAAAGTAATGAATATTCTGAAGTTAAACGTTTTCATATACATATTAAGAAGCCAATGTATTAATTTCTTTAAATTTATCTCTAAGAGACACTCTTGAGCCAAGATTATAAATAGATCTTATGACCCTCTTTTGCAAAACAAAAATCACCCCTACGTCGCATGTCTCCATAGCAAAATACCATAAGCTTTAAGCTAGGAAAATAACTAAAATAAACTCACCTGGCAGTTTCAACATTAGTCAAGTTTTTAATTATTTTTACAGCATAAGCTGCAGTGCTACGCCTACTTGCTAGTTTAGATATATGGCGGCCCCTTCGAAGTTTCGACTCAAGAGTTATTGTAGGAAAGACAGTGGCATCCACAAGGCACATAGTTTAATAGATAATTTATATTTTCTGATAGGCTATGATATTCTCTACTACAACTATTCCGTTGATCCACTACTTACGAAAGACTGTCCAGATAAAACCTAGCTACGTTAATTAACTTTTAAAATGTCACGTTTGATCCCGGTGAAACATATTTTTCTTTTCTAAGACAAAACGAAATAATTTATTACCCACTGTTCGCATATCCTGCACAGAATTTGTCGCTAGTGATGTACTGACTAAACTCAACTGGCACCTGTCTGAAGCATGAATTAATATGCACGTATGGTAACTCTACAACTTGAAGGGTACCGGCCGGGCTTCCGTTTTCAGAAGTCAAGCCCCATCCTCCCACCTAAAATGAAAATAAAAAGCATTAGTTGCAGTATCTCTTTTTTAAATGCCGCATTTTATTTCTGAAATTTAAAATTAAAAAAAAAAGTTGTGGCTGTGGTTGTGCCCGTGTGAATAAGCGATTTTTTTATATTTACATAAAAGTCCGGTCACTGAAGAGTGCATTCCTGACAGGTCGTGATCGAATGTAAAGCGGTGTAACTTTGAAGTGGCTAAGAATCAAGGATAAAAATATTATTATCGTTTAGTTACCCTGCTAACGAATAATATCAATTCAAACTATGTCAGCTTCCAATAAAATCAATAAACGTTATAATTTTTTCAATGTTATTTTGCAGTTTTAATGTTCAATAAATACGAGAAATGACCAACTGACAGACGTCAGGAACGCATTGTCTTCACTATTACACCATGTAATCAAAAAAAATATGATCAATCATGAAAAAGTTATCGATTGTACTAAAATAAAAATATTATCTGCGTGGTACATAGTAGTACCAGTAGGTGACAGTATTAAATAATGTTTAAAGCTTGTGGCAGGCGGATCGGTGATTGCTGTACAAGACACTTCTAAATTTCACACTATAGACACTTCTGCCTGTCACCGGTCTGGCTATTTTTAAAGAAAGGAAAAAAATAGCTTTATTCATTCCCACCCCAATGACAGTTATTCTACCGTGAAGCAACAGGCACTGAGAGCTAGTTTAATCACTGGGCATATGAGACTTAAAAACTAATGGCTCAGGGTGACGGGCGCAGTGTGGTGTGACACAGAAATGTAGTGGTGCCTTGGTATTACGCGAGTGACCTGAGTTCGAACCACGGTGCCGGGACGTTTAAAATCAGCGGTGAAGGAAAAGTTGGTGCTATGTTCCAGGTATCAAGGAATGCACTCGTACAAATTGACCCGTTGATTGTAGCAGTAACAGTATCAGTAATAGTAATTCTGCGTGGTCCAGCAGGCACACCTCCTTGCGAGCTATCAATAGGTGTACGTAAGGTACCAGTACACTCTGCAGTGACTGTCTCACGATCATCAATATCAAGAACCTGCTTTTTGGTGCTTAACATCACGGTGTCAATAGCGTTTTCGCCTTTTTGTTCCGGTAAACCTGATAATTCTAGGTACTACGGGGTCCTGATCACACTCATTAAGTTGGATCCTGAGTTCAACAATTGTGTCCTCGAGTACTTTAGTGTCGCATTTATTACCACACTCTTCAAAGCGATTTTCTAACTTGGTGACACTGGACTACCATTTCCTCCAAATTTATATTGCACACGAGAACTGTATCCCTAAGCATAGCTATATTGTCCCTGACCTATTTGACCTCATTCCTCACAACACCGAGCTCATTACGAAAAAGGCGTACTTCCTATATCAATGCCTCCAAAAGTCAGACTAATGTCAACAGCGTCTTGGCTCTTTACCACTGTGTTGGAATTATCTCCAGCGCGGGGGAGTTTATTTTTACAAGCTGGACACATCCGGACATTTTTGTCTTTTCGGAAAGGTTACACATACATCCCCGATGATATCCATACTAATATTATAAATTGGAAAGTAACTCTCACTTTCCCTCTGTCTGTTTGTTACCTTTTCACGGTTTACCCGCTCAACCGATCTTCACGAAATTTGGCATGGAGATACCTTGCATCCTGGAAACGGACATAGGATACTTTTTATCCCGGAAAATCAAATAGTTCCCACGGGATATTTAAAAAACTTATATCCACGCGGACGAAGTCGCTGGCATCAGCTTTCATCAGTGTTAAATAAAACACATTTGCCATAGGTACGCCCTCTGTAGCTGGCAAGCAGCGACTCCAAGCTCCACACTTTGCCATTTTAATATTTAGATTGATTGATTGAAATAAAATTGTTGATTATACGCGATGAACCCAAATTTTATTTTATATTATTATGGAACAAATTTTTTAATTCATTTGATTTTTTTTAACTTTTTTTAAGTTAATACTCCAACACTTTGTAAGTACTGCACTTTAACTGTATGTTTTTTGAAAATATGTTTATACTAGCCGAAGCCCGCGACTAGGTTTTTTAAATATCACGTGGGAACTATTTGATTTTCCAGGATAAAAAGTATCCTACGTCCGTCCCTAGTATGCAAGCTAGCTCTGTGCCAGATTTCGTCAAGATCGGTTTAGTGGTTGAGCTGTGAAAAGGTAACAAACAGACAGAGGGTCATAGAGAGTTACTTTCGCATTTATAATATTAGTATGGCTGTTTAAATTAGTTTATAACTTCACACATTCAAAAGATCGTTCGTTTAGTCAAAAAAAAATAGGGTAGTACGGTACCGATAGTGGTTTACATTGTTAACTGTAATAACACTTCACTAATGTCCAATCGTGTGGTTGGCATCTTAATAGAATCTACCACCCTATCTCATCCCGTGGGTGTCGTAATAATCAAAAGAGGGAAAATTAAAACCAGGAAATGAACAGCCGCATCTTCCTGGAACATCTTAATCAATAAACTGCGGTTGCCAGCCCGCCTACCAAGCGAGGCAACTATTGCAAAATCCCCCGAAAATGAGAGCTAGAAGAAGTAAGAACTTTTGTGGCAATCTATGGGGGAGGCCTTTGTTCGGTAGTGGACTAGTGATAAGCTGAAATGATGATAGGATTTATACTGGTGGTAGGATTCCTATGCATGAATCCGTCTAGTGCCGTGTGGTGGCGGCTCGTTAAAAGAATACTACCACTCCGTCTCATCCAATGGATCTCGTAAAAGGCAAGTAAGGAATTAAACTGCACTGTGCACCCAACAGCGCATGATGGCGATGGGCTCACCACCTATCACACCAAGTGCATTATATTGTTTTGGTAAAACGTGGATTGTGGCAGTCATCTGTTTTTGCAGTGAGTGCCCAGTCTCTGACTACCCCTTACGGGATTCAGTCGTGATCTTATGTATGTATGTATGAATCCGTCTAGGTAGGTACCACCCCAGGGCCAGTTATTCTGCCGTGAAGCAGTACTGTGCAAACATTACTGTGTTTCGGTTTGAAGGGCACTGAGAGCTAGCGTAATCACTGGGCATATGAGACTTAAGAACTTATGCCTCAGGGTGACGGGCGCAGTGTGGTGTCACACAGTAATTTTCTGGGTGACACAGCATTTGTTATGGGCAGACGTTACACTTACCATCAGGTGAACGTTTTGCTCGTTCCGTCACTTTTATAAAATAAAAAAAATGACGATGAAGAATGTCCAACCAATGAACAAAGTTCTGCCATTTTTAAATACACGAACTTAATTTATATTACTTTCAATGTTGAATACTTAATAAATAATTTGGAGCATAACACTACACAGAGCCGTGGTAGCTCAGGGGCTAGACACCCGCTTTAAATTTCATAGTACGCAAGTGATCTGGGTTCGATTCCCGGTGCCGGCACCACTAAAATTGTTAATTGCAATTTTATGTGCTGATTTACCACGCGCACGGCGGTGAAGGAAAACATCTCGAGGAAACCTGCATGTCTGAGAAATAAAAAATATTTCGAAGACATGTGAAGTCCGCCAACCTGCATTGGAGCAGAGTGGCGGATTCTTCATAGCTCCAAAAACCCTCTCAGAAGTGAGGGGAGGCCTGTGCTCAGCAGTGGGACATTTATAGGCTCAAACTTTACTTTACTTACTTTTATAACACTACTTGCTGACAGATCAACATATAGTGTGGGACATTTATAGGCTGTTACTTAGTAGACTATAGTATAATATCTCACCTTGCCCAGGTTACCAGGTTTCAGTTGGAGCTCGTTGAAGTTGTAGTCAAAGTCGATGCAGACAGGCCGCACATTAGGTCTGTATTCGAAGGCTGTGGCGACGATCAACACCGCGATGTCGTCTTGGAAGTGAGTTATTTGCCCTTGGAATCTCTTGGAGATTTCTATTCGTTTTACCTGCAAGGAAACACAGTAGTTTTTTTACAGATGAAAGTGGCGAGACGAGCATTCACATGATGGCAAATGCATCGTCCGCCTATAACAAATGCTGTGTCACTCAGAACATTTGTGTGGCACCACACTCCGCCTCTCACCCCTGTCAGATCAGTTCTTAAGTCTCCCAGTAACTACACTGGCTCTTAGTGCCATTCACACCGACACCCCCGAAGATCCCCACCACTGCTTTTACACTATTACTTCACGGCAGAATAACTTGCGCTGCGGTAGTACCTCCCTTTAAAGATTGATGCATAGAAATCCTACTACCAGTAAATTTCAAACGTGAAGGTTCACTCGCAATGTTTCTATACTCCATCATCGCCAGTTTATGCACAGTCATGTGCAAGATATTGGCCTGTCGCAAGTTTATAGGTTTCCGGTTTCCGTATTCTTCACACTAGGCGGATAGACAGGCAATTGCAGAACCAGACGCCTCACCCCTACAATTCCTTAATTCAGGCCGGGCATATTTAAAATAGTTTTGTCGCTACCTGTTGAGAGCCATGACATTTGTCCTTTCATTTCGTTTAGTCGACGATACCAATCCGCCGCTTGCCAAGCTGTGGTGACAATGGGCCGGACATCATCATCATCATCATCATAATTTCAGCCTATCTTAGTCCACATAGGCCTCCCCTGGAGATTGCCACAAAACAAGGTCCTGAGTTACCTGCATCCATTGACTTCCCACAAACCGTGAAGGTCGTCGCCCTATACTGCGTTTGCCGGTACAAGGTTGCCACTCCAAAAACTTTCTTCCCCAACGGTTATCGGTTCTACGAGCTATATGCCCGGTCAATTGCCACTTCAGCTTGTTCTCAAAGCTATGTCGGTTACTCTAGTTCTGCTGTGGATGTTCTCGGTAATGATTCTATATCACAGAGAAACTCCGAGCATAACTTTTTCCACAGCTCGTTGAGCAACTCTGAGCTTCCTGCAGTTACCTACTCACCTACTTCTGACTGGCCTACAGTGAAGGACCTGTCGGTTCCGTATGGCTTCACTGGCAACACGCACTGGTGATGGTTGTTGGGCCGGACATATTGCTCCTAAAATCGATAACTTCTGGGGAATAAAGATTCTCGAATGGCAACTATATACCGGCAGAAGATGTAGAGTCGCCCTGTAGAGTGGCCCTACCAGACCAGATACTAGATGGAGTGACGAGCTCTACGGTTTTACAGAAATTCGATCGATGCAGGACCGTGTTTTGTGTTAATCTATTATGGGGGTGGACTATGTTTAGTAGTGAACTTGTGATGGACTAAAATGACGATGATGATGATAGTGATCAGTCACCCATGGGATGAATTAGAATGGCAGATTCTCTTGCGCCGCCATCACACTGTAAAACCCGGTCATGATGAGAGATTTATAACAATTAATTTTAATTTATTTTTTATTAATTAATTAAATATTACAATTACGTCAGCCGTTAGGTGTCCGGTAGAGTCAGTCGACAGGTGTCCGGCAGAGTAGAATAGCACCTACCTCTTTCTTAATATCATATATGTATGTATGAATTTAAATTAACGCCCTTACGTCTCTCTTCTGGGAATCATTGTCTCTTGGATTATTCCAAGGGCGGTACAGTTTCCCCACAGCAACCGCATAATTTGCTTCTAGGAGCTTCTGTCCGTCCCTCCAAAAGCAGTGAGCCGCTGCAAACAATAATGAGAGAATTCGGACTAAATATGACTGTTAATATGTCAGCGCTGCGAACAATGCGGGCACCGAAAAAATTTAGTTACATTTTGTTGTAGCAGACGTACTCGTATATATTAGCGCCATTTCTAGCGACCATTTGTACTTGAAGCCAGATGGTACTACAATACAGTATTTATATGTCGGAAACTGAAAGGCAAAAATTGAATAGAAATAAGTTGTACATACATACATAAAATCACGACTGTATCCCATAAGGGGTAGTCAGAGACTGGGCACTCACTGCATAAACAGATGGCTGCCACAGTCCACGTTTCACCGAAACAATATAATGCACTTGGTGTGATAGGTGGTGAGCCCATCGCCACCATGCGCTGTTGGGTGCACAGTGCAGTTTAATTCCTTACTCGCCTTTTACGAGATCCATTGGATGAGATGGAGTGGTAGTATTCTTTTAAGGAGCCGCCACCACACGGCACTAAGTTGATTAAGTTGACTAAGTTGACCACACGGAAATAAGTTGTCAGAACTGAAGTTCAGCTTTCTTTGTTCATCTGCTCACAAAAACATTTATTAGCTGAACGAGAGGTGCTTCTAATACATCTGAGCGTAGTACTCAATACTGATGATGAGATGTATTTACCATAAAATGAACGATCTGTTTCTCTATTTGCTTTAAAAAATACCTGATACGACTGCAGTGGCGCTGATCATGGTGCCGCCACATATCTGCCTGTACGGTTTTGTCGTTTTTGTATAGATCGCGGCATGCCAGGGCAGTTCCCCCCGCCGCGCATTCTGCCCATTCGCGACCAGCATGACTCCTTCCGGAATGACTGTTCCACATTCTGTTGGCAGCAACCACAAAATATTCGTGCAAATATAAAAATGATAAAAAAGGATATTAAACTATCATAGAAATCCTGTGACATGAATCAGCTGTATTTTTTTTAGAATTGCCCGGTTCCTTCTAAGTTGAGAAATTTACACGAAAATATTTTTTTAAAATCTTTTAAATGATTTTGAACAGTGACTCCTTTACTGCGTATAAGGCTCGGAGGAGAGGAAGGCTTGAGGCCTTTTACAATATCTATTATAGAACGAACCTGGTTTACAGACCGCGATGTAATCCCATGCCCCGGCGACGCAATTCATGAACGGAAGTATTCCGGAGTTGTAATAGTTTGGTCTTCGACATTCAGCTCTGACAGTTGTGCCAGTAAGTTCATATTCATTGCAACGCCTGGTTGCTTTGGCGCCATTGGTGATTTCGTCTAAAATGCAGTAGTATTCTACGCTGGGATGAGGTGTAAGCCTGCAGTAACCTGAAATGTGCGAAAGGTATTGCCCGTACGTTCCAACGTCTACCAATAACAGGTGCCGTATCACCCAGAACATTCCTGTGTGGCAGCGCTGGTCACCCTGAGACATCAGTTCTAAGTCTCACATACCCAGAAATATTTCAGTATAATAAATGTCAGTGCCCGTCAAACCCAAACACAGTTAAATTTGTACACTGCTGCTTTACGGCAGAATACGCATATCTCCTGCGAATGATAGCGTCGCTCCGATAGTATTTGGAACTGGTCGCCCTGATCAAAATTTGACCAGTTGGACATTGTTATGTGGCTGTACGGATATGAAAAAAAAAGTAAAGTAAAGTTTCAGCCTATAAATGTCCCACTACTGAGCACAGGCCTCCTCTCATTTCTGAGAGGGTTTTGGAGCTAGGAAGAATCCGCCACGCTGCTCCAATGCGGGTTGGCGGACTTTACATGTCTTCGAAATATTTTTTATTCCTCAGACATGCAGGTTTCCTCACGATGTTTTCCTTCACCGCCGAGCACGTGGTAAATTAGCACTTAAAATTGCAATTAACAATTTTAGTGGTGCTGGCAACGGGAATCGAACCCAGGTCACTCGCGTACTATGAAATTTAAAGCGAGCGCCTAGCCCCTGAGCTTCCACGGCTCTACGGATATGAAACTTATGTTTAATTTCAGAAACAGTGAATTGGTGCCTTTCACGCCGTATAAATTTCATTCTGTACTGGTCTTTTTTATTCTATTCGGTATTAATTAGATTTTTTAACACGGTTTGCGTACTTACGAACACATAGAGGCATTTGTTGAGACCAGGATCCCTCAAGACAGAACAGTGAATTGGTGCCTTTCACGCCGTATAAATTTCATTCTGTTCTGGTCTTTTTTATTCTATTCGGTATTAATTAGATTTTTTAACACGGTTTGCGTACTTACGAACACATAGAGGCATTTGTTGAGACCAGGATCCCTCAAGACAGAACAGTGAATTGGTGCCTTTCACGCCGTATAAATATCATTCTGTTCTGGTCTTTTTTATTCTATTCGGTATTAATTAGATTTTTTAAAACGGTTTGCGTACTTACAAACACTTTGAGGCATTTGTTGAGACCAGGATCCCTCAAGACAGAACAGTGAATTGGTGCCTTTCACGCCGTATAAATATCATTCTGTTCTGGTCTTTTTTATTCTATTCGGTATTAATTAGATTTTTTAAAACGGTTTGCGTACTTACAAACACTTTGAGGCATTTGTTGAGACCAGGATCCCTCAAGACAGAACAGTGAATTGGTGCCTTTCACGCCGTATAAATATCATTCTGTTCTGGTCTTTTTTATTCTATTCGGTATTAATTAGATTTTTTAACACGGTTTGCGTACTTACGAACACATTGAGGCATTTGTTGAGACCAGGATCCCTCAAGACAGAACAGTGAATTGGTGCCTTTTGTTATAGATAAGTTTTTCTGATCAACTTAATTTTAATTTTCAATCCAGTATTTTCTTAAAGATTGTCAATACATGTATAAATAAGTTTCTGAACGCAGATTGCAAAACAGTAATGTCAAAGTTATTTTTCCCGCTATTCACTCTTGTAAAACCTTTGTCAAAAGTACCTACCTTTTCTAGCTTGTAATATTTTATGTTGTGCGCAGTTAATAAAGCAGTAATAAAAGTTTCTAATAGTTATTTCTTTATAACACAAACAGGTTATGGGCCCAGACCCGACCTTCTAACGAAATAGCAATATTGGAACTATTTTCATAACTGCGGTAATTCAACGTGTCGTGTGTAACTGTTGCTGGACAGCGTTGTAATAATGTCTGTACGCTTAGATAAAGTTGCAGTGGACAAATTGGAAGGTGATTCAAATTGGATATCCTGGAAATTTGACATAGACCTTCAGCTGACCTTGCATAAGGTGTTTGATCATGTTGTCGGTACGGCAAGGAAGCCTGATCCCTCAAAGATTGAGGACGCCAAGATATATGCAGAAAAAGAGTCTATTGCAAAATATCTTATTGAATAAAAGTAAGTTACTTTGCTAAGATCCGCATGCAAAATATAAAAATGGTGTATATTACCTAGTTTTTTGAAGTGCACCACCCGCCCTCCCTCAGTAGCGTGCACAAGCAAACTAACACCGCCACCAGGAACCGCCACCAGGTACCCTCCACCAACCACTACAATACCACCACTAGATAATATACACCACTGAAGTCGAGAACACGACACGTGTTTCGCCCCAAAACGAGGCATTATCAAGCGTAATAGACTCTACGACAGACGGCCGCCGAGCGTAGAGTCTATTACGCTTGATAATGCCTCGTTTTGGGGCGAAACACGTGTCGTGTTCTCGACTTCAGTGGTGTATATTATCTAGTGGTGGTATTGTAGTGGTTGGTGGAGGGTACCTGGTGGCGGTTCCTGGTGGCGGTGTTAGTTTGCTTGTGCACGCTACTGAGGGAGGGCGGGTGGTGCACTTCAAAAAACTAGGTAATATACACCATTTTTATATTTTGCATGCGGATCTTAGCAAAGTAACTTACTTTTATTCATTATAATGGATTTCCGCAAAGTAACGCCTGATTCTATTAAAAATATCTTATTGGTTCAACAGTAGGCAAGGAGCCAAAGCAACATATATTGACATGTGAAACTTCTAAAGAAATGTGGGATGTTCTGCATGCCATTTATGAGCAGAAAAATGAGAGGAGGTTAGATTTACTTTACTGTGAGTTGTTTACTTATAAAAAATCAGAAGAAGATAATATAGCAACTCATGTATCCAAATTACAAAGAATATTCTGCCAATTAAACAATGAATTGATGGGTGAGAAAGCAGTCTTACCAAATTCCCTTTTGCTTAATAGAATATTAAATACTCTTCCTAATGAGTATTTAGAGTTTAAAAATGCCTGGGAATCTGTACCTTCATCTGATCGCACTGTCACAGTATTAATGGAGCGACTACGCTTACATGAGCAGAGACTTCAGGAAACTTCATCAATAAAAGTTCAAGGAGAGGTTGCATTGGTAGCCAAAGGAAATAAGAAGGTAATTCTTTGTAATTTTTGCAAAAAGAAGGGTCACATAAAGAAAAATTGTTTTAAACTTAAGAATAAATTAAATACACAGTATGAGGCCATAAAAAATAAAGGGCAAGCATTTATGGTCACTACTAATGCATATGAAAATGAATGGATTATTGATTCAGGAGCTTCGCATCATTTAACCAGTCATCGTGAATGGATTCATGATTATCAGCCATTTAATGAATGTATACCAATGAAACTTGGAAATGGTGATCAAATGTTGGCATATGGTGCTGGAACAATTCTAGTACAGATGTTTGTGAAAGGCCAATGGGAGAATGCTCATCTAAAGGATGTATGGTTTGTTCCTACATGTAAGCAAAATCTGTTTTCATCCGGTTCGGCATTAAAAAATGGTCTAATTGAGGTAGCAGATGTCAAGCAGAGAACATTCAAAAATACAAAGGGCGATATTAAAGCAGTTGGAGTCAAAACAAATAATACCTTGTACAGATTACTTATGAAAGTTATTCAACCTGAAAATACTTGTTTCCATGTAGATTTGCAGATTTGGCATGAACGCCTATGTCATCAGAACATGCGTCACATAGAAAGATTTTTGAAACACAAAGGTATTCAAACAATGCCTACAGATAAAGAATTATGTGATGGCTGCATGTATGGAAAGATGACTCGTTTACCATTTTATTCAAGAGATGTTAGGGCTACAGCTCCAGGACAAATTATACATGCAGATGTGTGTGGTCCTATCCATGAGAAGTCAATTAGTGGAAAAAGATATTTTGTTGTTTATAAGGATGATTTTACAAAATATAGAAAGGTGTATTTTCTTACAGAAAAGTCTGAAGTGAAGGATGTGACACCTACCTATTTAGAAGGAGCTAAAGCTTGTGGCCATACTATAAGAGAGTTGATAACTGATGGTGGCAAAGAATTTGTAAATTCGGAAATGAAAAAGATTTTAAACTCCTATGGTGTCCAACATAGAGTTACTATGCCCTACAGCCCAGAACAAAATGGAGCTGCTGAGCGAGAAAACAGAATATTAATTGAGGCAGCCCGCAGTATGCTGCATGCAAATAATTTAGAGAAAAAGTTATGGGCAGAGGCAGTAAATACTGCTGCATATGTCCTAAACAGGACTGGACCCAGTGGAATTGATGATACATCAACTCCATATGGGTTATGGCATGGAAGAGAAGCCGATATAAGCCACTTAAGAATTTTTGGGACTAAATGTTTTGTTCACATACCAAATCAAAGACGTAAGAAATTAGATAAGAAGGCTACTAAAGGATTTCTGGTTGGTTACTCAGGAGACAAAGATGGATACAGAATTTTAACAGAAAAAGGTGATGTGATTTTATCTAGAGATGTAAAATTTTTACCTGAAAAAACCTGTGTTAATATATTTTCTGATTCTAGTCTTCCTAAAGACTCTGATTTGTTAAGTCTCTCAGAACCACATAAAATACAAAAGGAAGAGCAACAAGTTGCTGAAGCAGAAACATATTTTGAAATAGGAATACAAAGTTCACATAAAAATAAGAAAAATGGAGACCTGAAAGAGCCTCAACATGATGAGTGTACAAGTGCAATTCCAAGTGATACTGCTGGGGTTCCTGGTAGTAATGGTGACAAGTTACTCAATACTGATGGTGATTCAGGTGAGATTGAACCTTTTTATGACTGTCCGGAAAATGTTCCTCCAATAAATGTAGGTTTATCTTCAAATAACAGTGAAAGTAATAGGCGTTACCCTTTACGTAATAGAAAGCCTAGAGTGCTGCCAGACCATCATGTTCTTTCATGTGTTGAATTCAATGATAGTTATAACATTTCTTTTAACAACCTAAATGATTTACCTGAGTGTTGGAGACAGGCTGTATTTGAAGAACTTTCTTCTTTAAAACAAAACAATACTTGGTCCATTGTAGATCTACCTCCAAATGTGAATCCTATTGATAGCAAATGGGTATTCAAAGTTAAGAGAGACAGTGATGGCAACATAGTGAAATATAAAGCCAGATTGGTGGCTCGTGGATTTAATCAACAACATGGTATTGATTATTTTGATACATATTCACCAGTAGTACGTGCTAGTACCATTCGAATCTTAATATCTTTAGCTGTTCAATATGATTGGTTCATGCTACACTGGGATGTTGTCACTGCCTTTCTGTATGGAACTCTTAATGAGAACATTTATATGTATATACCAAAAGGTGTTCATAATGAGGTTAGAAGTGAAAACAAAGTATGTAAGCTTAATAAGGCCATGTATGGTCTAAAGCAAGCGGCTTCAAGTTGGAATCGGGAAATACACAAAGCTTTAATTAATCTTGATTTTATACAGTCAAAGCATGAATCATGTGTATACATATTCAATAAAAATAAAGACTATCTCATCATAGCAATTTATGTTGATGATATATTTGTATTTGGAAATGATGAAAAGAAAAAGTTGAGCACTTTCAAGCAATTATTAAATAAATTTAAAATAAAAGATTTGGGTCCTCTTCAGTATAGTTTAAGTTTGAGGATTAAGCGAGAAAATGATAAAATTTTTGTGGATCAAAAGGCTTATATAGAAAAAGTTTTGTCATTATATGGTATGATAGAATGTAAACCAGTGAGTACCCCTATGGTTCCAAACACTAAATTATGTAAAGAAAATAATATTCCTGATTCTAGAATACCTTATCAGAATATTATTGGTAGTTTAATGTATGTTGCGATTAATACCAGACCGGACATACTTCATTCTATATGTGTACTTTCAAAATATAATAATTGTTATAATGAAGAACATTTTACTTGTGCTAAGAGAGTTCTTCGATATTTGAAGGGCACAATTGATTATTGTATGGTGTATAGGAAATCTAATCATTTTACTCTTTATGGATATGTTGATGCTGACTGGGGGAATTCTGACAATAGAAAGTCATATTCAGGTCAAATTTTTAAACTTGGTAAAAATGTAATTTCATTTGAAAGCAAAAAACAGTCATGTGTTTCGCTTTCATCAACTGAAGCTGCATATGTTGCATTAGCTCAAGGAGCTAAAGAAGCTATTTATTTAAAAAACCTTTTAAAAGAATTGTGTACAGACATGGTAGATTGCCCAGTTACTATTTACAATGATAATCTACCATGTCATAAAATAGCTAGCCATAACATGAATAGTAACAGAACCAAACACATAGATGTGAAATATCATTTTATTAGAGAGGCTGTACTTAATGGTAACATTGTCATTCAGTATTTACCTACTACTGATATGATTGCAGATCTTTTAACAAAACCTTTAAATGGTATTAAACTTAAAAATTTTGTTAAAGGCTTGTCATTGTTTAAAAAATGAATATCAATATAATTATTTTAGACATTATTAAAATTGTGTAAGTGTATTGAGAAAATACAAGATTGAGGGGGCATGTTATAGATAAGTTTTTCTGATCAACTTAATTTTAATTTTCAATCCAGTATTTTCTTAAAGATTGTCAATACATGTATAAATAAGTTTCTGAACGCAGATTGCAAAACAGTAATGTCAAAGTTATTTTTCCCGCTATTCACTCTTGTAAAACCTTTGTCAAAAGTACCTACCTTTTCTAGCTTGTAATATTTTATGTTGTGCGCAGTTAATAAAGCAGTAATAAAAGTTTCTAATAGTTATTTCTTTATAACACAAACACCTTTCACGCCGTATAAATATCATTCTGTTCTGGTCTTTTTTATTCTATTCGGTATTAATTAGATTTTTTAAAACGGTTTGCGTACTTACAAACACTTTGAGGCATTTGTTGAGACCAGGATCCCTCAAGACAGAACAGTGAATTGGTGCCTTTCACGCCGTATAAATATCATTCTGTTCTGGTCTTTTTTATTCTATTCGGTATTAATTAGATTTTTTAAAACGGTTTGCGTACTTACAAACACTTTGAGGCATTTGTTGAGACCAGGATCCCTCAAGACAGAACAGTGAATTGGTGCCTTTCACGCCGTATAAATATCATTCTGTTCTGGTCTTTTTTATTCTATTCGGTATTAATTAGATTTTTTAAAACGGTTTGCGTACTTACAAACACTTTGAGGCATTTGTTGAGACCAGGATCCCTCAAGACAGAACAGTGAATTGGTGCCTTTCACGCCGTATAAATATCATTCTGTTCTGGTCTTTTTTATTCTATTCGGTATTAATTAGATTTTTTAACACGGTTTGCGTACTTACGAACACATTGAGGCATTTGTTGAGACCAGGATCCCTCAAGACAGAACAGTGAATTGGTGCCTTTTGTTATAGATAAGTTTTTCTGATCAACTTAATTTTAATTTTCAATCCAGTATTTTCTTAAAGATTGTCAATACATGTATAAATAAGTTTCTGAACGCAGATTGCAAAACAGTAATGTCAAAGTTATTTTTCCCGCTATTCACTCTTGTAAAACCTTTGTCAAAAGTACCTACCTTTTCTAGCTTGTAATATTTTATGTTGTGCGCAGTTAATAAAGCAGTAATAAAAGTTTCTAATAGTTATTTCTTTATAACACAAACAGGTTATGGGCCCAGACCCGACCTTCTAACGAAATAGCAATATTGGAACTATTTTCATAACTGCGGTAATTCAACGTGTCGTGTGTAACTGTTGCTGGACAGCGTTGTAATAATGTCTGTACGCTTAGATAAAGTTGCAGTGGACAAATTGGAAGGTGATTCAAATTGGATATCCTGGAAATTTGACATAGACCTTCAGCTGACCTTGCATAAGGTGTTTGATCATGTTGTCGGTACGGCAAGGAAGCCTGATCCCTCAAAGATTGAGGACGCCAAGATATATGCAGAAAAAGAGTCTATTGCAAAATATCTTATTGAATAAAAGTAAGTTACTTTGCTAAGATCCGCATGCAAAATATAAAAATGGTGTATATTACCTAGTTTTTTGAAGTGCACCACCCGCCCTCCCTCAGTAGCGTGCACAAGCAAACTAACACCGCCACCAGGAACCGCCACCAGGTACCCTCCACCAACCACTACAATACCACCACTAGATAATATACACCACTGAAGTCGAGAACACGACACGTGTTTCGCCCCAAAACGAGGCATTATCAAGCGTAATAGACTCTACGACAGACGGCCGCCGAGCGTAGAGTCTATTACGCTTGATAATGCCTCGTTTTGGGGCGAAACACGTGTCGTGTTCTCGACTTCAGTGGTGTATATTATCTAGTGGTGGTATTGTAGTGGTTGGTGGAGGGTACCTGGTGGCGGTTCCTGGTGGCGGTGTTAGTTTGCTTGTGCACGCTACTGAGGGAGGGCGGGTGGTGCACTTCAAAAAACTAGGTAATATACACCATTTTTATATTTTGCATGCGGATCTTAGCAAAGTAACTTACTTTTATTCATTATAATGGATTTCCGCAAAGTAACGCCTGATTCTATTAAAAATATCTTATTGGTTCAACAGTAGGCAAGGAGCCAAAGCAACATATATTGACATGTGAAACTTCTAAAGAAATGTGGGATGTTCTGCATGCCATTTATGAGCAGAAAAATGAGAGGAGGTTAGATTTACTTTACTGTGAGTTGTTTACTTATAAAAAATCAGAAGAAGATAATATAGCAACTCATGTATCCAAATTACAAAGAATATTCTGCCAATTAAACAATGAATTGATGGGTGAGAAAGCAGTCTTACCAAATTCCCTTTTGCTTAATAGAATATTAAATACTCTTCCTAATGAGTATTTAGAGTTTAAAAATGCCTGGGAATCTGTACCTTCATCTGATCGCACTGTCACAGTATTAATGGAGCGACTACGCTTACATGAGCAGAGACTTCAGGAAACTTCATCAATAAAAGTTCAAGGAGAGGTTGCATTGGTAGCCAAAGGAAATAAGAAGGTAATTCTTTGTAATTTTTGCAAAAAGAAGGGTCACATAAAGAAAAATTGTTTTAAACTTAAGAATAAATTAAATACACAGTATGAGGCCATAAAAAATAAAGGGCAAGCATTTATGGTCACTACTAATGCATATGAAAATGAATGGATTATTGATTCAGGAGCTTCGCATCATTTAACCAGTCATCGTGAATGGATTCATGATTATCAGCCATTTAATGAATGTATACCAATGAAACTTGGAAATGGTGATCAAATGTTGGCATATGGTGCTGGAACAATTCTAGTACAGATGTTTGTGAAAGGCCAATGGGAGAATGCTCATCTAAAGGATGTATGGTTTGTTCCTACATGTAAGCAAAATCTGTTTTCATCCGGTTCGGCATTAAAAAATGGTCTAATTGAGGTAGCAGATGTCAAGCAGAGAACATTCAAAAATACAAAGGGCGATATTAAAGCAGTTGGAGTCAAAACAAATAATACCTTGTACAGATTACTTATGAAAGTTATTCAACCTGAAAATACTTGTTTCCATGTAGATTTGCAGATTTGGCATGAACGCCTATGTCATCAGAACATGCGTCACATAGAAAGATTTTTGAAACACAAAGGTATTCAAACAATGCCTACAGATAAAGAATTATGTGATGGCTGCATGTATGGAAAGATGACTCGTTTACCATTTTATTCAAGAGATGTTAGGGCTACAGCTCCAGGACAAATTATACATGCAGATGTGTGTGGTCCTATCCATGAGAAGTCAATTAGTGGAAAAAGATATTTTGTTGTTTATAAGGATGATTTTACAAAATATAGAAAGGTGTATTTTCTTACAGAAAAGTCTGAAGTGAAGGATGTGACACCTACCTATTTAGAAGGAGCTAAAGCTTGTGGCCATACTATAAGAGAGTTGATAACTGATGGTGGCAAAGAATTTGTAAATTCGGAAATGAAAAAGATTTTAAACTCCTATGGTGTCCAACATAGAGTTACTATGCCCTACAGCCCAGAACAAAATGGAGCTGCTGAGCGAGAAAACAGAATATTAATTGAGGCAGCCCGCAGTATGCTGCATGCAAATAATTTAGAGAAAAAGTTATGGGCAGAGGCAGTAAATACTGCTGCATATGTCCTAAACAGGACTGGACCCAGTGGAATTGATGATACATCAACTCCATATGGGTTATGGCATGGAAGAGAAGCCGATATAAGCCACTTAAGAATTTTTGGGACTAAATGTTTTGTTCACATACCAAATCAAAGACGTAAGAAATTAGATAAGAAGGCTACTAAAGGATTTCTGGTTGGTTACTCAGGAGACAAAGATGGATACAGAATTTTAACAGAAAAAGGTGATGTGATTTTATCTAGAGATGTAAAATTTTTACCTGAAAAAACCTGTGTTAATATATTTTCTGATTCTAGTCTTCCTAAAGACTCTGATTTGTTAAGTCTCTCAGAACCACATAAAATACAAAAGGAAGAGCAACAAGTTGCTGAAGCAGAAACATATTTTGAAATAGGAATACAAAGTTCACATAAAAATAAGAAAAATGGAGACCTGAAAGAGCCTCAACATGATGAGTGTACAAGTGCAATTCCAAGTGATACTGCTGGGGTTCCTGGTAGTAATGGTGACAAGTTACTCAATACTGATGGTGATTCAGGTGAGATTGAACCTTTTTATGACTGTCCGGAAAATGTTCCTCCAATAAATGTAGGTTTATCTTCAAATAACAGTGAAAGTAATAGGCGTTACCCTTTACGTAATAGAAAGCCTAGAGTGCTGCCAGACCATCATGTTCTTTCATGTGTTGAATTCAATGATAGTTATAACATTTCTTTTAACAACCTAAATGATTTACCTGAGTGTTGGAGACAGGCTGTATTTGAAGAACTTTCTTCTTTAAAACAAAACAATACTTGGTCCATTGTAGATCTACCTCCAAATGTGAATCCTATTGATAGCAAATGGGTATTCAAAGTTAAGAGAGACAGTGATGGCAACATAGTGAAATATAAAGCCAGATTGGTGGCTCGTGGATTTAATCAACAACATGGTATTGATTATTTTGATACATATTCACCAGTAGTACGTGCTAGTACCATTCGAATCTTAATATCTTTAGCTGTTCAATATGATTGGTTCATGCTACACTGGGATGTTGTCACTGCCTTTCTGTATGGAACTCTTAATGAGAACATTTATATGTATATACCAAAAGGTGTTCATAATGAGGTTAGAAGTGAAAACAAAGTATGTAAGCTTAATAAGGCCATGTATGGTCTAAAGCAAGCGGCTTCAAGTTGGAATCGGGAAATACACAAAGCTTTAATTAATCTTGATTTTATACAGTCAAAGCATGAATCATGTGTATACATATTCAATAAAAATAAAGACTATCTCATCATAGCAATTTATGTTGATGATATATTTGTATTTGGAAATGATGAAAAGAAAAAGTTGAGCACTTTCAAGCAATTATTAAATAAATTTAAAATAAAAGATTTGGGTCCTCTTCAGTATAGTTTAAGTTTGAGGATTAAGCGAGAAAATGATAAAATTTTTGTGGATCAAAAGGCTTATATAGAAAAAGTTTTGTCATTATATGGTATGATAGAATGTAAACCAGTGAGTACCCCTATGGTTCCAAACACTAAATTATGTAAAGAAAATAATATTCCTGATTCTAGAATACCTTATCAGAATATTATTGGTAGTTTAATGTATGTTGCGATTAATACCAGACCGGACATACTTCATTCTATATGTGTACTTTCAAAATATAATAATTGTTATAATGAAGAACATTTTACTTGTGCTAAGAGAGTTCTTCGATATTTGAAGGGCACAATTGATTATTGTATGGTGTATAGGAAATCTAATCATTTTACTCTTTATGGATATGTTGATGCTGACTGGGGGAATTCTGACAATAGAAAGTCATATTCAGGTCAAATTTTTAAACTTGGTAAAAATGTAATTTCATTTGAAAGCAAAAAACAGTCATGTGTTTCGCTTTCATCAACTGAAGCTGCATATGTTGCATTAGCTCAAGGAGCTAAAGAAGCTATTTATTTAAAAAACCTTTTAAAAGAATTGTGTACAGACATGGTAGATTGCCCAGTTACTATTTACAATGATAATCTACCATGTCATAAAATAGCTAGCCATAACATGAATAGTAACAGAACCAAACACATAGATGTGAAATATCATTTTATTAGAGAGGCTGTACTTAATGGTAACATTGTCATTCAGTATTTACCTACTACTGATATGATTGCAGATCTTTTAACAAAACCTTTAAATGGTATTAAACTTAAAAATTTTGTTAAAGGCTTGTCATTGTTTAAAAAATGAATATCAATATAATTATTTTAGACATTATTAAAATTGTGTAAGTGTATTGAGAAAATACAAGATTGAGGGGGCATGTTATAGATAAGTTTTTCTGATCAACTTAATTTTAATTTTCAATCCAGTATTTTCTTAAAGATTGTCAATACATGTATAAATAAGTTTCTGAACGCAGATTGCAAAACAGTAATGTCAAAGTTATTTTTCCCGCTATTCACTCTTGTAAAACCTTTGTCAAAAGTACCTACCTTTTCTAGCTTGTAATATTTTATGTTGTGCGCAGTTAATAAAGCAGTAATAAAAGTTTCTAATAGTTATTTCTTTATAACACAAACACCTTTCACGCCGTATAAATATCATTCTGTTCTGGTCTTTTTTATTCTATTCGGTATTAATTAGATTTTTTAAAACGGTTTGCGTACTTACAAACACTTTGAGGCATTTGTTGAGACCAGGATCCCTCAAGACAGAACAGTGAATTGGTGCCTTTCACGCCGTATAAATATCATTCTGTTCTGGTCTTTTTTATTCTATTCGGTATTAATTAGATTTTTTAACACGGTTTGCGTACTTACGAACACATTGAGGCATTTGTTGAGACCAGGATCCCTCAAGACAGAACAGTGAATTGGTGCCTTTCACGCCGTATAAATATCATTCTGTTCTGGTCTTTTTTATTCTATTCGGTATTAATTAGATTTTTTTAAAACGGTTTGCGTACTTACGAACACATTGAGGCATTTGTTGAGACCAGGATCCCTCAAGACAGAACAGTGTATTAGTGCCTTTCACGCCGTATCCTGGCTCGCAAGTGACATTCAGGAAAACACTTTGGAATTTCTGTCCCGGAGATGCGTTCGGATAACCCAATACTGCATATTCTCCATGTGAAGGATACTCAGGAAGGATACATGTAATTTTGTCTGATGCTTCGTTGCTGCAAAATAATTTATTTGCTATTATATAATTATTTTTATGCTTTATTGTAAGACCCGTAATTTAAAGACAAACAAAGGGCGGACTTAATGGCTCTAGGCGTTATCTTTTTGTCAACCGGAGGGCGTGGGAAAAAATTGAAAGGTAGAATATAAAAAAATATTGAAAATAACTTAAAATAATTATCCGAAGTTAACAATAACATAAACACTGACGTAAAAAAATATACGTACACATACATAAATATATACAACGTTATTCATAATTGGTTTAACATCCCGCCAACAACCCATACTACTTTGATCTGATAAACACAATGGTGAAGCTTTAATGACAACATTTAATACTAAAAATGTCCATACAAAAGTTTAAAATTATTTGTTATGTAAAACTTTACGCGACCCTAACTCAGGAAGTCGTTGCCCCGAACCAGACAAATTCAAAATACGGTTTCTTCTACATTTAATTTATGTTCACTGGTGGTAGGATTCCTATGCAGGAATCCGTCTAGGTAGGTATCCTCGAGCCAGCAACCTCAGGGCCAGTTATTCTGCAGTGAAGCAGTAGTGTTTGCACACTATTGTGTTTACTTGTGTTTTTTACACATTACTGTGTTCGGTTCGGTTTGAAGGGCACTGAGAGCTAGCGTAATCACTGGGCATATGAGACATAAGAACTTATGTCTCCGGGTGATGGGCACAGTGTGGTGTCACACAGAATTTTTCTGGGTGACACAGCATTTGTTATGGGCAGACGTTGCACTTACCATCAGGTGAACGTTTTGCTCGATTTAAGAACGGATGTCTCAGGGTGACGTACATAATTTAGATAAAATAAATATGAACTTTAAATATATACTAATTAAGTAGTGTGTCTACATTACTCCGCCGTTGAGGCCGAAACTTGCTAATATCGATAGTAGTCCGGGAAGTAAATAATGCGACCTGACCGGGTCTTCTTGACAGGATCAACGGGGTGTGTGGTTGCCGCAGGTGGAGAGGGGGTTGTAGGTGAAGTACCAGTAATGGTATCATCTCGAGCTATGTAACTGGGGCGCCCCCGCCCAGAGATGAGAACAGTACTCCATGTGCGGCCGAACCTGCGCCTTATAAAGTTGCAAGCGATGGGCCGGCATGAAGTACCTGAGCTCTACTGAGCACGCCAAGCTTTTTGAAAGCCAATTTGGCTTTCCAGGCCAGGTGACCGCGAAACTGAACGTCACTCGATATGTCGACGCCAAGAATACTGATAATGGCTGAGGCAACGAGGGGAGTGCTCCCAAAATGAGGTGATACGACGAAGGGTTTCTTTTTAGCGGTAAACGCGCAAAACTGTGTCTTCTTAGGGTTGAACTAGACTAAATTTAGTCGGCCCCAATCCGGGATTTTGTCTAACAAAATCTCGAATTCAGACTCAAGTTTGTTCCGGTACTCGTCCACGTGTTCCCGAGAAATATGAGCACGGCCGGTGTATACGGCATCACCAGTGCTGTCATCTGCATATCAATGAATGTTACTAATTTGTAACATATCATAAACAGTTTATCAATGGAGACAGTTTTCTGGCGATTGTTAATTTCCAGCTTGAAGGTTTTGTCACCTCGTTGAAGTTCCTTGAGAGGAGTTGCTGTATGGGTATTCGAGGTAACACCGTAGCGTCGTTGCGAAGGAAAACGCACTCTGCGGTAGACATCCAAGACATATAGATCCTTGGGCAATTATAGTGTCTTTTGGGTGTGTCGACTGGCGGGTTCTGGTGTGAGCTTTGCCATGTGAAGAAGAAGACGCGACGTTAAGCTTGTGACGGGTGTGGGAAAAGTACTGGGTGCGGAGAATTCTCCAAGTACCAGTAGTAGTAATTATTGGCTTACAGCTGTCCGTAGTATACGTTGTTATTTATTTTTATTATTACTTCTTTGTTAGTGGAATTATCTCATAAAATAAGTGGTATGCAAACATTACTGTGTTTCTGTCTCAAGAGCACTGAGCCAGTGTAGTCACTGGGCATATCAGACTTAAGAACAAATGTTTCAAGGTGACGAGCACAGTGAGGTGCCAGACGGAAGTGTTCTGAATGACACAGCATTTGTTATGGGCAGGCGTTGCACGTACCATCAGGTGAACGTTTTGCTCGTCTCGTCACTTTATACAATAATAAAACCAAACCTAAGCTTCTTTTAATAGCTACCTCGACTGTTTGCAGAGCGAATTGTCCTCGTCACTCCCATCAGGACAATCTGGTGCACCATCACATTTTTTGTTAATGCTGATCCATGATTTATCGCCGCACTGCCATTTGTTATTTCTGTAAAAGTAATTGCATTTTATTAATGACTAGCGTTAGCCCGCGGTTTCACTCGCGTAAAATATGCCGACCACAAGATTACATCGTAGTCATCTCAGCCTAACACTAGTTCACTGATGAACATAGGTCTAGTTAATAGAATCCGGTCTCGGTACTCGGCGGTTGACAGTCGTAGAGTCAATTTCACTTGATAATGCCTCGTTTTGAGGTGAAACACGTGTCGTGTTCTCGAATTCAGTGGTGTGTATTGCCTAATGGTAGTGTATGGTAGTGGTGGAGGGTATCTGGTGGCGGCTCCCGGTGGCGGTATTGGTTTTCTGGTGCACGCCGCTGAGGGAGGGCGGGCGGTGCTCTTCAAAACTGGGTAATACACACCATTTTACATTTTGCATGCGGATCTTAGCAAATGAACATAGGTCCCCGCTGGATTGCCACAAAAGTTTGTAGCTCTCAATTTGGGGGAATTTTTGCCATAGTTGCCACCCTCGGCAGGCGGGTTATTTATATTATTTATATCAGATATTCCAGGAAGATGCTGCTGCCCATCTCTTGTTTTTTATTTTCCTTCTGTCGACTTTTACGACACCAACGGGACGAGATGGGGTGGTAGATTCTCGTACGGCATGCTAATTCGCTGATCGGACCATTCACAGTTAAGTCCTTCCCAGTAATATACGATTCGTAGCTAGTTTTAAATTCTAGAACCTTCCTTAATAAACGGGCAATCTAATGCAAAAGTAGTTTTACAAATCGTATTAGTTTGTCCAGAGATAAGCGCGTACAAACACACAAACTCTCCAGGTTTATTTCAGTAGTAAGATGATTATAATCTCCTGTACCGTGTGGCTCAGCGAACAGCACACTCGTCTAATTTGCTGAAGGTCCAGGGTTCGAATCCTAGCACAAACGTAATAAAATTTCAGGTCGCCCCCGCTGTACCTAATCTACTTCGTATTTAGTCGAGTAAGCATTACACCGGAAAGGGAAGTGAGTGAATCTTTTTCGTCAGCCTGTTAATGCTCCATTGCTGGACATAAGTCGAGGATCCAGAATGCAACGGAAATAAAGACACAAATTTCCCCATTCGCGAACAAATGGATCAACAAAGTAACTCCAATATTTTGCGATGCGTGAATTGAACCCGCGACTCGAATAACAACTGAATTGCATGCTGTTAACGCATTGAAACAGACTGTTCGATGCTAGACAATAACACATATTGTATATTATAGAAAACATCGCGATCAAACCTGAGGTTTAGAACATATTTCGAGAACATGTAAAGTCCGCCGACCCGATCGGAGCAGCGTGGCGGATTATTCTCGGCTAACAAAAACCCTCTCAAAAATGAGGATTTATCACATTAAACTTTGTTTTGTAAGTTCTAAAGACCCTGTATGAGGAGACGTTCTTCGCAGAAACATAAAGACCTCGAAGATTGAAGATTCATCATTATCACATAAACATACGCCTCCCCCATAAATTGCCATAAAAGTTTGTAGCTCTCATTTTGGGGGGTGTTAGCCGTAGTTGCCACGCTTCTTAGGCGGCTTGGCAACCGCAGTTTTTTTTATGTAAGAGGGGGCAAACGAGCAAGCCGCTCACCTGATGGTAAGTGATCACCGCCGCCCATGAACATCTACAATACCAGAGGAATAGCAGATGCGTTGCCGGCCTTTGAGAAAGGAATATGCCCTTTTTTGAAGGTCCCTAAGTCGTATCGGTCCGGAAAAACCGCTGGCGGCAGCAGATTCCATAAAGTGCTTGTGTGGGGCAGAAAATTGCGCGAAAAACGCACTGTGCTGGAATGCCATCCATCAAGGTGGTGACGATGGAATTTTGCGCTGTGCCGCAATCTGTTTATTTAATCAGACGTTCCCGGAAGATGCAGCTGCCCATTTCCTGGTTTTATTTTCCCTGTGTCGACTTTCACGACACCCACGGGATGAGATAGGCTGGTAGAATCTCTTATTGTTTCTGAAGATTGTGATATTTTATTTGTTTTATTGTATAAAGGTACGAAACGAGCGAAACGTTCACCTGATGGTAAGTGCAACGTCTGTCCACAACAAATGTTGTGTCACCCAGAATATTTCTGTGTGACACCACTCTGCGCCCGTCACCCTGAGACATCAGTTCTTAAGTCTCAAATGCCCAGTGATTACGCTAGCTCACAGTGCCCTTCAAACGGAAACACAGTAATGTTTGCACACTACTGCTTCACGCCAGAATAACTGGCCCTGGGATGGTACCTACCTAGACGGATTCCTGCATAGGAATCCTACCACCAGTAAAAAAATGTAAATACCGTTGTGAAAACTAATCGTTAAATCCGAAATAACAATATAAAATGAATTACTCTAAATTCTCCTTAATGAAGTTTTGATGTTTTACAACTTCCGTGAAAGCTGATATGGTATTAGCGTTGCAAAGATTTTCATTAACTGGTGTAGTCGACAGTACACCCCGGAGATAGTATCTCTGAATTCCCAGGTTTGTTTCTGGAAATGTTAGACCACCTCCACCGTCGCCTCGGCAGAGCGCAGTGCCTGTGGATATAATATTATAATCAAAATTTATAATCAAAAAGTGGTAGAATTCTCTTTAGCCGCTACCACACGGCAAAGTAATTACGATAACTCTCAATGCCCTTTAAACCGAAGCACAGTAATATTTGCACACTGTTGCTTTACGGCAGAATAACTGGCACCTACCTAGACGGATTCCGGGATAGGAGGCTTACCACCGGTCAACAACTTTCTGACGTCCACTGGGGGGCGGAGGTGGTATCACCTACTTCGAGAAACACTGTTTAAACCTGACAAGCTCTCTCTTTGACCTCATTACCACTTATCATCAGATGTCATGATGGCGAAATGATAACTTAATGGCAATATAAAAAAAAACATCAAGGAATAACTGGAGCTTCTCTTACCATTTTTAAAACCAGCGCAGATTTTATCACTTGTTACATATTCCCTAAATGACCACGGTAGTTCTGATATACATATTTCAATATTCACATATGGCATTTCCACTACTTTGAGTATTGGAGATGGTTCGCCATTTTCAGATGTTAAGCCCCAACCTCCTATCTGAAATGAAACTTCTAAGGATAGAATACGAAGTAAAAAAAATATTACACAACTTTATAACATACTGTTTTAGAGCCAAATGGTATAGTTCGTGATGATGGCAAAAGCGATGACGGAATGACACTCATTCCTTGGAAAAACTGGCGCACTTTGGAATGGGACTCGACTTGTGTTGAGACGTTAGCACAAAGTTAGTTAGTAACGCGAAGAACGCGCTGCGGAGCGATGGCAGAGTCTATAAAGCAACAAATATGTAGCCCTCGGCGAGAGCTTTGCATGGAGACACTTGGACCTAGGGGAGATGTTTGTACATTGATATCTGCTCCCGCCTGCACCATTTCTGGTGACCCAGGAGCTGGCTCGTTGTTTAGTCAGCGAATCTGCCTTGCGATACAGCGCGGCAATTCCGCAAGCTTGCATGGCGTATTCTTCCGGCACCAAAACCCTCTCAGTAATAGGAGCAAGCCTGTGCTCAGCAGTGGGACATTTAAAGGCTGTTGCTTTTCTTTTATTTCCTATATATCCGCAACATGTCACAATGTTCTTCTTCTAATGGGAATCCTCAGCACTACAAAACATTGAAAGTAACCGAGAGCACGCAGGAGAAGTTCCTGCGGTACCTCAGTTATCTCGGCAGTCACGAAGGCTGCTATGTATATAGTAATAAACAAATGCTGTGTCACCCAGAAAATTTCTATGTGACACCACACTGTGCCCGTCACCCTGAGACATCAATTCTTAAGCCTCAAGTGCCCAGTGATTACGCTAGCTCACAGTGCCCTTCAAACCGAAACACAGTAATGTTTGCACACTACTGCTTCACGGCAGAATAACTGGCCCTGGGGTGGTACCTACCTAGACGGATTCCTACATAGTAATCCTCCCACCAGTATGACTCTACAACTACACTTGTGTGCAAAAGTTTATATTTGAAAAAAAAAAACTTTAAGAAACTGATTTGCAACTTTATTTTAAAACAGAGTCTTCTATTAGGTTGGGAAAAAGAAATCCATTATTTTTACGTGAACTTCAAGACTTTATTTGATCACTTACCATCACGTGAGCCACCCGCTCGTTTGCCTCCTATTCCATAAAAAAAAACATGTTTCGGATTACCAATTTTGGTCACATTTTAAAGGTAGCTTCATAATGCCTCACTCATTGAATTTTCTGGCCATATTACAAAAAACTGACTACATATTACCGCAACTCATAAAAAATTATTCCTTTCCAGTTCCACCAAATTCACAGCAGAACCTTCCTGGCCATTAATGCAGGTTTGGCCACCGTTTGAGCTGCTTCACCGTGCTTTGACCACGATCGTTTCCGCACAATGTTGTAGTATGTAACCCGTTTCTCACCATCCGCTTAAGAAATGGGTCGATTTCATTCTGTTTGGCCAAAGCCTCGCAAATGGAAATTCTATCCTTCATGATATTTGTGTTAATTGGTGTGCCATCACATATCAAGGTTCATTTTGAATCAGGCTTTGTGTAAATAAATAATAATAATAATAAAAGTAATATTTATTTCTCTTTCACAAAGTTACAAAAAAAAAATCAAATTACAGTATGTAAGGTACAATATATAAACAGTACTTTGTGAGAGACTGGTATCCATACTAGGTTGCCCTGTCTTACAGATTACCAGGCGCTCGTCGTTCGGACAATTAACTGTTTACTATTTATAGAGAAAAAAAAATGTTTTAAAACTGTTTAAAACTGTTGTTTCTGTTTTATGGTCGATCTTTAGCTCCTGGGTCGTGCTACGACTGCTAACGTGCGGGTAAACTTTAATTATTTCTGTGATTTTATCGACATTTACGACAACGGGTCTACCTGTGCGAAATGCATCTTTAACATCAAAAACACCTGAACGGAGTCGATGATACCAAAATTGCACGTAACTGGCTGTTACAGTAGCGGGACCATAAACGCCATTCACGATTTTTTTTTTGTGTAAAATGTCAGCTTTGTAACGAGTATAAATCTGAAATTGTTTGATTTATACTTTACGAGATATAGATCAATACAGCCATCTACCGAAAAAATAATGGATTTCTTATTTTCCCACCTATTATTATGCCTGCTAGTTTCTAAATTTCTTATATTCTATGTGGCTTTAGTTTTATTAGTAGAAAGGTTAATTTTATAAAGAAATCAGCTTTAGCATTCATACAACCATTCTTAAAAAAAGTGAAGAACGTTTTACATACTGCTTAAACTGTACACTAGCTTTAAGAGATTTTAAGCATAGAGATCGTATAAGTTGTCTCTACTCTTTTTAATTTCTTTAATTGCCCACTCACTAAGGCATATTTTTTGCGAATATTAACTATCTACCTAGTAAATATTCATTAGAAATTATATTAATTACCAATTGCATAAAATATGATGTAAAATACGCTATCAGCATGCAAAAAGATAACCCAGAGAGTTTGTGAATCGAGTGTTTGAATCGTTCAATTCTGTTGGTTACAGGTCTACACTAAATTCATATATTGTCATTATTATTTTTGAAGACCAATTGGATGTTAAGATTTGTGATTTGATCTAACTCCACCAACTACAACTTTGTTTGTTACTTTAGAGTTAGGGGGCACAAGATGGTATCACTCTAGTTTGTTCAGTAAATGTACACTGTAAATTAAAATAAAATAATTGAAATCAGAAACAAATCGTAGTTTGTAAAGTTACGGGCGATCAAAATTATAAGTCTTACTATGAAGATTGCTACTCATCTAAAAATTATATATCTCTAACTGGATATGTTACTTGTCAATGTAAAATGTTTACGACTGAACTGATATATAAATAAAAAAATTATAACCTACCTTGCCCATCATCCCATTTTGTAGATGTTTCTGATTAAAACTTATATCAAAATCGAGACACACAGGACGCACGTGCGGTTTGAATTCGAACGCGGTCACGACGATTACCAAGGCAATGTCGTCCTGAAAATTGGTTGAAGACCCACGGAACCGTAAAGGAATTTCGACGCTGCTAACCTGCGGAGAAACAATTATAAATTATAGTCACATTCTGACCCTGACAGCTCAGAGGCCGGGCGCTGGTCATAAAATTAAAATTTTTTGTATAGAAAAAAGAGACGAGACGAGCTTAACGTCCATCTGATGGTAAGTGCCACACAGAAATGCTCTGATGACAGCAATTTTTATCGGCAGACATTGCACTTACCATCAGGTGAATGTTCTGTACATCTTGTCACATTCTTCTATAAAAAAAACCATTCCGCAGAGAATGAGTTTGCGCAGTTTGTCCTTCTTCAGTTTCTTCTAAGTTTACTTGCACGCCATACATTTGATGAAATTAAATTAAAACTTTAGTTAATCTCAAACAACCTACATCGCTTTTTTGCGCATCGTCATCGTCCGGCGCGTCCCACTTGCGGAACAGTTTGCCAACCGCGACTGCGTAATTTGATAGCTTAATACGCTTGTCCGTGTTACTCCAAAAACAGTGGGCAGCTGAAAGAAAATAGTTTTTTATAGAAGAGAATGACGAGATGAACAGATCGTTTACCAAAATGATAAATGCAACCTCCGCCCATAACAAATACTGTGGCACCTAGATCGTTTCTGTGTGGCACGACATTGCACTCAGCACCCTGGGACATCGTTCTTAAGTTTCATTTGCCACGTAATTACACTATAACTATCAGTACCGTTAAACCCGGAGAATAAAATAGTTGTTTTCTTTTTATTATGTAAAGTGACGAAACGAGCAAAACGTCCACCTGACGACAAGTGCAACGTCCGCCCACAACAAATGCTGTGTCACCCAGAATATTTCTGTGTGACACCACACAGCGCCCGTCACCCTGAGACATCAGTTCTTTAGTCTCATATGCCCAGTGATTACGCTAGCTCACAGTGCCCTTCAAACCGAAACACAGTAATGTTTGCACACTACTGCTTCACGGCCGAATAACTGGCGCTGCGGGGGTATCTAGACGGATAGTTTTTTCCTGCATAAGAAACCTACCGTCAATATATTGGTTTAGAAACATGAGTATCACCATGATCTCGTACATAATGAAATGCCTTAATATAGATTGACTCAAAGCACGGTCTTGAATCAATTACATCTTACAACATCGCCCTATATAATTGCACATTTTCATATGCGTTTATTACTACAAGCTCGTTACTACTTATCTTACTTCTTACTAATATAATAAAGTAGGATATTTTGTATGTTTGAACGCGCTAAATATTTATGCTTCGGCTAAGATGCAGTACGTTGACAACCGAAGATTACAGAGAAGGGGGGCGGAGCTGTGAATGCTCTGCGTGGTACCATGCCCTATGGAGTAATAAAGATATTGTGTAGGTATGTTCCAGCGTAGTTTGTAGGGTTTTTTTTTATTGGATAAAATGATGGAACGAGCAAAACGTTCACCTGATGGTCAGTGCAACGTCTGCCCAAACAAATGCTGTGTCACCCAGAAAATTTCTATGTCACACCACACTGTGCCCATTACCCTGAGACATAAGTTCTTAAGTCTCATATGCCCAGTGATTACGCCAGCTCACAGTGCCTTTCAAACCGAAATACAGTAATGTTTGCACACTACTGCTGCACTGCAGAATAACTTGCCCTGGGTCACCCCAGCCCTACCTAGACGGATTCCTGCATAGGAATTCTTTCACCAGTCAAAAGTTTAGAAGTATTGTGATCTCGATTTGTACACATATTGTGTATTGATGAGATTAAAGACTCAAGAAGTTTTGTAGCTTAAAACTTTCCTCACTTAATAGTTATTTAACACACAATAGTTTTTCTGATCGAATTAGTATTTCCTGAGATTATCGCGTTCAAACATACAAACTCTTCAGCTTTATTCATCATCATGATTTCAGCTTATCACTAGTCCACTGCTGAACATAGGCCTCCCCCACGAATTGCCACAAAGTTTGGAGCTCTGCTATTAGGGGGATTATCAAGCTTTATAATAGTAAGATTATTTGTTAAAGACGATTATGCCCGTAATTGAATTAACGGCACATACAAAATGAAAGCGTTAGATTATTCAACGCCATCGCCGCATGGCTTAGGATGAGTAAAACTGCATTAACCTGATATAACAGCTGTTGTGCTAATAAGTGAGCCGCTACATATCTGCATGTATGGCGTGACGGTTTTAGTATATATTCCAACTTGCCACGGCAGTTCTCCTCGCTTAGCATTGTGACCGCCGATGATAAGTATTTCCCCTTCCGGAGTCACTGTTCCGCATTCTGGTTCAAATCAGGGAAACATATTAATCATAAATACGATAAAAACGTCAAGATCGGTTCAGTGATTGGACCTTGAAGAGGTAACAAACAGACGGATGGACAAAGAGAGTTACTTTCACATTTATACTCGTAATATTAGTATTGATATAGTATGCATATGACGACAACGATTACTTGAGCGAAGCGAAATTTAAGTATTTTAGTAATCTAAGTAAATCGTTCATCAGACTAATTGCCATTATTAAACGAAATTACTGTAAAACGTTTTTAAACTGTAATGAAAGTGTTCAGATTTCAAATATGAGACACGTCCCGTAACATACCTAGGTTTTTACTAGACGAACTAATTCACTCTAATATTAAATATTAGTTTAAAAAGAAACAAAATTACAATTAAAATATATATATATATATATATATATATATATATATATATATATATATATATATTATATATATATAAGTACTTAAAACTAAAACAACAGCAACATCGACAAAGTGTCATAAATTATACAGGGAAGAAAAAGAACTATATTTTGTCTGCGCTTTAGCATTGCCGCGAAAATGTTCTCGCTCAGCAATACCCGCGTAATTGACAAAGGAAAACAAAAATACAATTTAGAAATAAAAACCACACTTAAAACTAAAACATCCACAAAGTATCATAAATTATACAAAGAAGAAAAAGGACTATATTTTTTCTGTGCTGCAACATTGCCGCGAAAATGTTCTGCTCGCGTAATAAAACCGACCAAGTGCGTGTCGTAAAAGGCTTATTCTAACCAATTGTCTTTAATAGAAAATAATAGAAATTAATTTTAATAGAAAATAAATTTTAATAAATTTGAATTAAGAATAGTGTAAAAAATTATTATAAATATTAATGAATAATAGTGTAAATAACAAAAAAATGGTGATTTTCAAAAAAAACGTGGGGTGCATGGTGTCAATAGTTATAAATATTTCATTGACAGATATGAGAAGAAGGATTATCATTTCGAAGATATCTTAAAAAGCACCCCACACTTTTTTTTAAATAATTTATTGGAGATAGCGACAAAAGGAGCAAAACGTCCACCTGGTGATAAGTGCAACGTCTGCCCATAACAAATGATGTGTCACCCAGAACAATTCTGAGTGACACCACACTGCGAATGTCATCCTGAGACATCAGTTCTTAAGTCTCATATGCCCAGTTGTTACACTAGCTCTCAGTGCCCTTCAAACCGAAACACAGTAATGTTTGCACACTACTGCTTCACGGCAGAATAACCTATTCCAGGAATTCGTCTAGGTGGTACCTACCTAGACGAATTCCTGGAATCCTACCACTAGTCGTAGAAAGGGTTATTAGGTTCTGTCTTTACCTTAATTTTTTTCAGATTTTCCACCGCACAGTTTAAAAATTAAAGGAGGGCACACTTTTACGACTTAAGAAGACCATACCATACCATACATGTCTTAAATAAAATAGACCTATGTAACAATATCTCAGACGGGTAATTCATTGATCAATTTTCAGTTAATTGGATTTTTTTCTGAAATAACACTACACCATTACATGGCAGTTCATGAAATGCATCTTCCTTCAAAATTTCATGTCCAAGTAAAAAGAAACTTGAAAGTGAGATTAAATGCTGTGTGGAAATGAGAAGTTTCAGAAATACGAGTATAAGCTGGAGTGACTTTGATGTACAAAGTGAGGGATAGCGTGATAAGGGAACGTTGCGGTGTGTTTGCAGATGTAGTGACAAAGATAGAGAAAGGGAAGCATAGATGGTTTGGGCACTCCAAACCATCTATGCTTCCCTTTCTCTTCTATCTATGAAAGTAGACTGACGAAAAAGATTTATGCGGCGAGTGTGAATGGGCAAGCCGGTAAGGCCGGTCGTAGACGAACGTATCGCGATCAGATCGAACGTTTTGAGGAAAGGCCATGTCAAAAGTACCCGCAACCGACGAGCTTATATGAAAACGCTAATGAAAGTAGAAGAAGCGACAGATGTGTGTCAGGATCGTAGCAAGTGAAAATATGTAGTCTCTGCCTACCCCAATGCGAAAGAAGCGTGACTGTGCGAATATTAAAATAGCTGTGACATAAGGACAGTCAGACAGGTGAAAATTATAAGGGTTTATACTACGGAACCCTTATAATTTCGACATATTTATCTTTTTCTTTAACAGTTAGTAATACTCGTACAACTCTCCCAAGTTGGGAGGATTTTCAAATTTCGTCAAGATCGGTTCAGTGGTTAAACTGTGCTGCCATTTTAATATTTAGATTGATTGATTGAAATAAAACTGTTGATTATGCTTGTCTGTAATCTTTATACTATTTTGGGCCTGTGATGGCGATGAACCCAAATTTTATTTTATATCATTATGGAACAATTTTTTTTTTTTACTTTTTTTAAGTTACTGTATGTTTTTTGAAAATATGTTTATACTAGCTGAAGCCCGCGACTAGGTTTTTTTAAATATCACGTGGGAACTATTTGATTTTCCAGGATAAAAAGTATCCTATGTCCGTCCCTAATATGGAAGCTAACTCTGTGCCATATTTCGTCAAGATCGGTTCTCGTCAAGATCGGTTCAGTGGTTGAGCTGTGAAAAGGTAACAAACAGACAAATGGACAAAGAGAGTTATTTTCGCATTTATAATATTAGTATGGATTGAACGAATTACGCAAAATTTAGTCTTATTAAATGTATTCTCTCGATAAACTAAGTATTGAAAAACGACCTTTGGTCTGAAATAAACGTATTTATTTATCAAACCAGGTGAGCAGGCAGCGACGTAGTCCCAACTGCCATCAATGCAGTGCATGTAGGGAAGTATTCCGGTGTGATGATAGTTGGGCGTACGACATTCAGGGATGACCGTCGTGCCGGGAGGCTCGCTCGTTTGGCATCTTCTTGTTGCACGACCATCATTAGCACCTATGACGAGGCAGTTGTAAACGACGCTGGGGTGTGGGTCAAGCTTGCAGTAACCTGAAATGTATAGTTAAGATGGAATAAAAATGTGTGTGCCGTGTGGTGGCGGCTCGTTAAAAGAATACTACCACTCCATCTCATCCAATGGATCTCGTAAAAGGCGAGTAAGGAATTAAACTGCACTGTGCACCCAACAGCGCATAGTGGCGATGGGCTCACCACCTATCGCACCAAGTGCATTATATTGTTTTGGTGAAATGTGGACTGTGGCAGTCATCTGTTTTTGCAGTGTGTGCCCAGTCTCTGACTACCCCTTATGGGATACAGTCGTGATCTTATGTATGTATGTATGTATGTACATTTTCTAGCCGATATGTTTTCGGCAGAGTAGAATAGCACCTACCTCTTTCCTACAGTTTTCGTAAGAGGCGACAAAGTTATTGCGCGGACAAAATTTATTCGTTTAGAATAACACCGTAATATGCAATGCTGTCACTATACTGTTCGTGGGAACTAAATGGGGAGTGAGATATTTGTTTTGACTCGCACCAAAAAATCGGCAACGTGATTCGCTACCCGTCAGATCACGTTTCCAACAGGGGCGAAAAGTGGGCTAAGTGTGCGGCCCCTGCTTACCCCTTATATAGAAAAAAGGCGTGATTGTATGTATGTTACATTTTATACATACATTTTATAAGTGTACCAGCTGTTACGCGCCGTCTTCACTGGGCGTAATGGATTCAGCCAGTTTACCCACTTAGGAGTAAATGTTCGTAAAATCAGTTCTTAGTGGGTGTCGATGTCGGGAAAGGTATATGTACGCCAAATATCAACTCTATACTTCTTATAGTTTTGGAGATATCGCATTGAGACAGTGGTAAATCGCTTACAAATAGAAGAAGATAGAAATTGAATATAGATTTAAGTATAGATAGAACAAACCCATTTAAACACACACACAGGCACTCACACGGACACGGACACGGTGTGTCAATATGATAACATTTTTAACTTATTTATCTATAACTAGCCACCTATCCTGAGCCACCTGTATCCATCGCCTTCTCGCAAAACCCAGGCGCAATGTGCCCGCAAATGCGGGTCGTCTCCTCCAACGATCAACTCCTGCTTGAGGGGGCACATTGCGTTTGCCGGTATGAGGTTGCCACTCTAGAAGAACCTTTCTTCTCCCACGGCCATCGGTTCTACGAGCTATATGGACGAGCCATTACCACTTCAGCATGCTAAACACTCGGGCTATGTCGGTACTGTAGTCCTACTGCGGATATTGTCATTTCGGATTCTATCCCATAGAGAAACTCCGAGCATAGCCCTTTCCTCATGCGGCCTGCAGTGAAGAACCACGACGCGGTTGTAGTTGTAGACTTTGGTTTTGAGACATTGACGTAATTCAATATAAAAATGTTACGTATTTTCCCGAACGCTGCCCACCCGACTTGAATCCGTCTATTGACTCCTTGGTCGAAATTAGACCTGCTTATTTGGACAGTCTGTCTTAGTTATGCATATTCGTCGACAACGTCGAGCCTACTGTTCCCTACAACAACCGGTATACACACCTATACATGGACGTTGGACATGATCTTGTCCATGTTCATCTTAAGAGACACGATACTGTTGGGAGACACTATAGAGGTCATTAAGCATAGCGTTGAAGTCCTCCAGCGTTTCTGCCATTATGTGTCGTCGGAAAATCGAAGGTAAGTCATGTATTCGCCATTGACGCCATATAAGGCGTAAGCAGTGCCACTTTTCGCCCACGCAGGAAACGAGACGTGACGGGTGGCAAACCACGTCGCCGCCATTCTGGTATGAGTCAAAAAATTGTAGTCTCCATTGCGATCTCACGAGCAGTATAGTGACAGCATTGCATATTATGGTGGTATGCTGCACGAATAAAGACTGTCCGTACAATACCTCAGTCGCCTCCTACGACATCTCAGTAGGAAAGAGGTAGGTGCTTTTCTACTCTGCCAGACACCTATCGGCTACGGAATGGCTATGGAATTAATATTTTGAAATACTTACGTACACATTGCGGCATCCGCTCTGACCAAATACCTTCATAGCAATATACCATTCTAGCCCCCTCGATGCCGTAACGCGGGTCACAGCTGACGTTAAGGAAAACGGCTTTGAAGCTGTCCCCTGGAAGCGCATTAGAGATGCCACGTGCTGTATACCGTCCATGTGCAGGGTACTGAGGCAGGGTACACAGCCTCGATGTGCTACGAAATAAATATTTTTTAATAAAAAGGGGATTTATTACAACTATGAAAGAAATATTCTTACGTCTCGATACTGGACGTATCGGTCACTGCCAATTTCGGCTTTAATAACAATAATAGTTACGTTTTTATTTATGAGTCAGGTGTCCAGCAATAGACTTCAAATGTTGTTTGAGCTATATTACTTGTCAAAACAAATCAAACGATCCACAAAATAATGAAGCTATCTTGCTTGGTTGAAGAGTTCCTATGGCTAACTAACGGCGTCATCATCAACTCATTCCACGGTACCATATTATTGTATTGTCAGTGAAGCTACATAGGTGTGCCAATTTTCAGCTCTTTCGATCAAGTGGAACTTGGCTTAAAATTAAGTTGCAGAATTTGATTACCCTATGTATGGATAATTTTTCTAACAGGTGAAATTAAATAAAAGCTTGTAAAAACAACTTGATTTTTTACAACACTGCTGTTAACATTACTAATATTCCTGTTAACCACTACAACTAAGCTTGTGAGCTGGTGCTAGGAGATGGTTCTTGGTGTGCTTGATTGAGTACCAGTGTGTATTACTGCTGGTCCTCTTTGATACGTCCGAGAAATACAGCAGCATATTAAACCGGACCATATAACACCGTGGGCATTTTTAGTTCTTTTGCTATGTGTGATCTTATTGGCCGTTTGCGAATAACTTAACTTGAGAGCGGTTTCACCACGTGCCCCTCCGATGTGGGGAAAACATATTGGAGGAGCAGCAGACTGGATTTCCTGTTTCGTTGGGGGAGACGGGAATTGATCCTAACTCTTCCTCGCCGCTGGCCAGCAGGAACAGTGGTAGAGCCACGCATCAGCTTTTGTTGTTGCATGAATTGGCCAGCTCGACCGGGGAAATACCACAAACTCACATAATACCATGAATATCATGAAGTAGATATTTAACAAAATTCTGCGTTTCGTCTGGTGAGTGCAGGTAACCGGAGGCCCAACCAATATCAGGGGACTACATTACAAACTTGATACCGTCAACTACCATCTGGGGACGGTAAAGCAGGCCTTGCTTTTTCTTACCGAGACGCAAATATCCTCTCCGGCGTATACCTCTTATCTTTCCTACCCGGGGTACAAGCTGGAACATTGCTTTGTGCTCTGGGCCGGGGTTTGTGTGTACGTCAGAGAGGATATATGTTCTCAACGCCTCGGCAGTCCACCACAAGGTAGGGTAGGGTCACCAGTTTTCTCACAGACCGGAGCATCAAGGTCGTAGTTGACGGTGCATGCTCGGACTCGGCACAAGGCTGTGTGCTATCACCAACCCTGTTTCTTCTGCATATCAATGATATGTTACAAATTAGTAACATTCATTGTTATGCAGATGACAGCACAACTGGTGATGGCGTATACACCGGCCGTGCTAATATTTCTCGGGAACACGTCGACGAGTATTGGAACAAACTTGTGTCCGAAGTCGAGATTTTGTAAGACAAAATTTCGGATTGGGGCCGACTAAATTTAGTCAAGTTCAACCCTAAGAAGACACAGGTTTGCGCGTTTACCGCTAAAATAAAATACTTCGTCGTATCACCTCATTTTGAGAGCACTCCCTTCGTTGCCTCAGCCAGTATCGGTATTCTTGGCGTCGACATATCGAGTGACGTTCAGTTTTGCGGTCACCTGGAAGGGAAGGCCAAATTGGCTTCCATAAAGCTTGGCGTGCTCAGTAGAGCGCGACAGTACATCATGCCGGCCCATCGCTTGCAACTTTATAAGGCGCACGTTCGGCCGCACATGGAGTACTGTTCTTATCTCTGGGCGGGGTCGCTCCAGAGTCAGCTACTTCCATTTGACCGCATTCAAGAAAGAGAGGCTCGAATCGTCGACGACCATGTTCTATCTGCGACTTTGCGAAGAGATGTTATATCTCTTTCAATTTTTTATAAGATCTACCATGGGGAGTGTTCCGAGGAATTGTTCGGATTAATTCTGGATTTATTACTTCGGACTAATTATGATGGTTGGCATTCCAGCATAGTGCGTTTTTCGCGCAATTTTCTGCCACGCACAAGCTCTTTATGGAATCCGCTGCCGGTTTTTCCGGACCGATACGACTTAGGGACCTTCAAGAAAAGAGCCTACTCCTTTCTCAATGGCCGGGAACACATCTGCTATTCCTCTGGTATTGTAAATGTTCATGGGCGGCGGTGATCACTTACCATCAGGTGAGCCGCTTGCTCGTTTGCCCACTCTTCCATAAAGATGCGACTAATCCGTCGCATGGCTCGAGGAACACTCACGGATATCCCGTGCGACCCTGCTGGAGGAAGACGTGGAGTTCGTATCTCCACCTATGCATAGAGATGCGGTAGTTTATGAAAACATTCCGGCAGTCCTTTCAAATTGCGACGAGAGGAACGACGTGGAGGTTTAGGTTATAGAAGTCCGGCTATGTTTCCGTTGGCATATAGTGCTTTATCGTGTCTTTCGGGGTTGTAATGATGATTTTTGGATTACGTTTTAATTTTTCATTTAATGGAAGTAAGTGACTAGTGGAGCAAGTACCAAAAAACTAGCGTCGGAAAATTCTGTGTGTCATTCCACTGCGCTCGTTACTATAGGACGTCGGTTCTTAAGGTTTCATATGCCCTGTAATTATGCTAGCTTCAGTGCACATCAAATCAAAATACAGTGGTTATACACATCACTACTGGACGGTGGAATAAATGGACTTACTTTATACTTCTGCATTGTGCGTCAGCTTCGTCACTTCTGTCAGGACAATCGGCTTGACCGTCGCATTTTTCTTTCAGTTTAATGCACGAGCCGTCTGTACATTGCCATTCGTTATCCCTGATTGTAACATACAAGTGTTGTGAAAAAAATCATAAATCAGTAAAAACTTATTTTAAGAATTTTGAGGTTTACGTAACACTATAAAAAAACTCAAAAGAATTATGAGACGTCATGGACGCGGTAGATATGAAACATCTATTTCTATTTTCATATTGTAATGTTTTTGAAGAGAACTGCTAATAGATGGCGTTTATATATATCGACAGTATTTAAAAAGGTACTTTCGGCTGCTGCGCAGATATGATGTCCGATGATAAATAACTTTATTAGCTTCTCTCTTATTTTTTTTTTCCAAAATAAAACAAAATAAAATTATAAACATAAATATATTCAGAAAGTTGTTAATAACAAAAGTTGATATATATCGACAGTATTTAAAAAGTACTTTTGGCTGCTGCGCAGATATGATGTCCGTTGATATATAACTCTATTAGCTTCTATCTTATTTTTTTTTCCAAAATATATCAAAATAAAACTATAAACACATAAATATTTTCAGAAAGTTGTTAATAACGAAACGCGCCATAATATATTACACATCAAAATTATCACTATGCTTAAAACTATGTTTCTCTGAACTACATGACTTATCTTATTAATTCTGTAATGGGCAGAAATAAATTTCTTTTGCTAAGACCGCAAACCCTACTCAATATTTTTAATACGGGTATTAGAGAGTGTTACGCACAAGTCATTCAGTCTGTGCCGTGCGCTTGCGGCAACGCATTATTATTATAAAAGAAATTGAAATAGTTTATTGCGGTCGAAATACTCTATAATTTATAATTATATAATTTATATAATTTCTATTTATTTTCTGTGTAGACAGTAGGCAGAATAAACAGTATGTCGCATCTGCGCGCACTGTCTGTTATCTATGACAACATAATCTCTCCCTCATCCGCAGCGTATCACCGAGTGGGCGATATCTGTTGTTAATCTATTTCACTTCTCTATATACTTCACTATATTTTGATTTGGGAGGGTATTGGCCTAGCTGAGGCTTTATCAAATACAATTGAACTGAGATAGAATAGTACTAACAATGTAGGAATATATCATGTTTAATTTGAGGTTTGACAGGGGTAGACCTAGATGATTTTAGGTGGGGCTTGAGCCCTTATTGACTCGATGCATAAATACGAGCTTAAGCAAAAATGCAAGTAACGGGATTGCTAAACAAGTGACAGCTAGGAATAAAAGGAAATAAAATAAAAATAAATATTTACGTAATTAAACATAATATACTTCTTACCTACAGGTCTTCATCGTCTGTCTTTTCAATCTCGAAATATACCTAAAAAAAACGAAAAAAAAAAACTTTGCACATATTTTCAAAAATGTATTTAGTAACTTATAACTTGTGTGGGAGGGGAGACGGAGACTCACTCTTAGTTAGTTTTTTTTATGGGGAGGCGATGACAGACAAATTATTACAGTATTTTGTACCTGTTTTTCCTCACCTAGTAGGTAGTAGTCCAGTGGCATAGTCCTCTCCTAAGAAGAGGGGATTTTTTTTTTATTTCATAAAAGTGACGGAACGAGCAAAACGTTCACCTGATGGTAAGTGCAACGTCTGCCCATAACAAATGGTGTGTCACCCAGAAAATTACTGTGTGACACCACACTGCGCCCGTCACCCTGAGACATCAGTTCTTAAGTCTCATATGCCCAGTGATTACGCTAGCTCACAGTGCCCTTCAAACCGAAACCCAGTAATGTTTGCACACTACTGCTTCACGGCAGAATAACTGGCCCTGGGGTGGTTCCTACCTAGATGGACTCCTGCATAGGAATCCTACCACCAGTAATTAATAATTAATAAAAAGATTTGCCGTAAACAAATCACAGCTTAGACGCTGGTGCCCGCCGGCCTGTATATTATTCATCGGCCATTTTTCGTGACGATTATCTCATCTCGCGAGATGACGTGATTTTCCAGAAATTTCTCTCCGTCAACCGCCTCAGTAAGAGATCATAAATATTTCACGTTTTATTGTAAAAGTTACTACAGCCCTGGTTTCTGAAATAGCGTAAGCCGTGTGCCAGAAAACAGTTCCATTCCGATGGTTAAGAATATTTCTCGTACACTGTACAATAAGTATTATTCTACAAATATTATTTTAGTACATTTAACCAATTTCTGTGTGTAATGTGAGTTATTTTCATCTAAGAGGGCCACAAACTCCACGCTCGTGTGTGAGTGAATGTGTACCAGGCAGAAATATTTATTTAAATCGTAGCTTATTTTTAAGTTATGTCTCAATTTCTACTACTCACATTTTTAGGGGATCATAACATGTCTTTTCGTCGCTTCCATCCGGGCAGTCTGGTTTGCCGTCGCATTTGCTGCCTCCACGTACGCACTCGCCATCGTCACAGGTAAGGTCATGCGCACTAGAAGAGAGATAGTAATCTTTTTAAGTCCTAATACTGTACACAAAACATCTATCATGGGAAGATAAGAATAACTTTAAAGGGTAATTATAACAAAATAAATATATGGACGATGATAGCGATGAAGGAGGGGATGAAGTGATCGCTGTCAAGCTATTTCGACATATTTATGATACTAATGTCATTGAACTAGGTTTCTGTGGTTCCCGGAAGAGGA
>JAHVAK010000672.1:0-30408 GCA_019845155.1 Luehdorfia chinensis
CGGTAATCCGATCGAAGCGTGCAGCTACCTGCGCCCAACCCTTCCGGAATTAGTCAAGGCGACTTTCGTTGTATTGTACTAATTTCCCAGAATTGTTTCCACGTCATTTGCGAATCCACCTGTTGTGGTTACACTAGCGGATACCTAACGGTGACAACGAAACTAGTGTAGGCTAGCCCCGTACTACGCCCGCGGTTCCCCATCTGGGAAACGCGCAATCGGAAGAAACCCACAGAAATTGGCCTTGGGTAGTGCCCTAGTCAATGTGGGTTTACTCGACCGACTCAAAAGTCCACGCGTAGTTGTAATTAGTTGTAAGCACACACCCGAGTGTGCAAAATAAGATCCACACGAGGACGCACTAGGGCTACACACCTAGGCATTCATCCTCCCTGCCTATACCCGGCAGGGAGGGAAGTTAGGCCACACACCCCGGCATCCCACCGGCGGCCACTTCCCCGTAGAAAAAAGAGAAGGAAAAGTATGTCGGAGGCGTTAGCTAACGCACTCTTAGCGGCCCAGGCGGAGCAACCGGAATTACTCCGGTCGTTACTAACCGCTCTGCCGTCAGTAGCCTCAGCTTTTGAGGCGCTATCTAGGCCCCCCTCTAGGGCCTCGTCCTCGGGCTCCGAAATGGAGTTCGATTCTCCCTCGGCACCCGAGGACCCCCGCGACACCGGCGACGACATTGGTTTTCTGCAAGTGCAGAAATCAAAAAAGAAGCGCAAGAAGCGCGCCTCACCGACGCCCGATAGCCACGCCAAGGCTGCCAAAGCCAGTGATAGCACGCCTATCCCGCAACCGCAGGTCGCCCCTGTAGCCTCCGAAGAGACCCCCGCTGCTTCACAGCAGGCCCCCGCTGCTTCACAGCAGACCCCCGCCGCTTCACAGCAGGCCCCCGCTGCCCCGCGCAATCCTTCGCAGTTCGCTGCACACTCTCGGCGGCCACCGCCTATCTTCATTCGGGCTCTGGACAGATGGCAAGAGCTCACATCGGCCATGTCCAGGTTAAAATATACTGCCGTTTCTACCTCAAACGGCATTAAATTACAGGTGGAGACCACTGAGGTCTACCGCCAGGTAACACGTTACCTGTCGGAAAAAGGTGTATACTTCCACACATACACTCCAGCCGATGAGCGGCAACTAAGGGTGGTTCTCAAGAACCTACCCAAGGAAATCAGCGCGGAAGAGGTCAAAAAAGACCTCATCGCGCAAAACCTCCCCGTCGTCGCTGTACACCGCATGTACAGCGGGCGCACTAAGGTGCCCTATAACATGGTGCTAGTCGCACTTGACCGCTCCCCGGCAGGGAAGCAGATATTTAATCTGCGGACCTGCTGCAACCTTTCGGGGCTCTCAGTTGAGGCCCCACAACAAACGGCCCTCCCGGCCAATGCCATAAGTGCCAATTGTACGGCCACTCAGCAAGAAATTGCTACGCCCGCCCCAGGTGCGTCAAGTGCCTAGGATCACGCCACAGCAGACTGTCCTCGTCCAAAGGACAAAGCTCTGTTAGCCTCCTTCGGCCCGCCTGCCTGCGTACTATGTAACGCAGAAGGTCACACGGCCAACTACCTCGGCTGCCCGAAGGCCCCAAAACTAAAAGGCCTGCGGCTAAACAGGAACACAAAGACACCAATCACAAGTGAAAACTAACATGCCAAACACAAAGGTACATAGTACCTCCCCCACCACCCTCTGTATGGAGGCCACTTCCGACCCGCGCAACTTCAAACGCGCCTCCTCCGGTCGCGATCACGCGGAACATACCGGCACCTTCACAGGTCGCACCAGTCGCACCCGTCGCAAGCCGACCGGTCGCAGAGAGCGATCTAGACCTCGTCTGTCGCTTCGCCACCGCTTTCAACGGTGCCGACATTACAGCCCTCGCCACGGCTCTCCGAAACACCAACAATAATCCTAATGAGAGGATCGCCGCGGCGGTGCGGTACCAAAGCGTCATAAACGCTATAGTCAATTTTAGGGCATAAAAATGACTCACAACGGCAGAGAGAAACCGCGCTCCCTAAACGTAGCGTTTTTTAACGCTAACGGCTTAAAAAACCAGCGCGACGAAATCTTCAATTTCGTTCGCGATCACCAAGTCGACGTACTACTCGTGCAAGAGACTTTTTTGAAACCACACACTCGCGATCCCAAAATCGCAAATTACAACATCATTCGGAACGATAGAGTTACCGCTGCGAAAGGCGGCACTCTTATCTACTACAAAAAGTCCTTGCACTGCGTACCAGTCGTCACACCGCCACTCAGCCATCTTGAAGCATCGGTCTGTCAGCTAGCCATGACCGGCCACTCCCCCATTACTATCGCGTCTGTCTACTTACCATGTAGAAATGACGCCAAAATCACACGCAGCGACTTCGAAGCACTTCTCTCCCTCGGGAGCTCAACTATCCTTGCCGGTGACTTTAATAGCAAGCACACCCGGTGGAACTCAATAACAACCAACCCGCGTGGGGTGGCCCTAGACTCGCTAGTCGACCTCCTCGACTTCGACGTCCTGGCGCCTACAATACCGACCCACTTCCCGCATACACTGGGACACACGCCGGATGTGCTTGACATAGCCATCCTTAGCAACATAAATCTCGCCATCCGCGATATAGAGGTGATCCACAAACTAACATCTGATCACCGCCCCGTTCTACTTCGGCTAGGACCTTCCGTCCAAGCCTCACCACCCAAAAAACAGTAGTCGACTGGCAAAAGCTAGCCGAAAAACTTAAGCAAACTTCTCCGCACCTTGATGCGATTCCATCCACCATCAATTCAGTCAGTGACACGAACCTTGCGGCTCATGCACTCACTAGGCACATCCAAACTGTCGTCGAGGATTCCTCGAGACAGGTCCCAGTGGCGGACGACCACCGCTGGATCCTGCCTAACGACATTAGAGACCTAATGAGGCGCAAGAACGCAGCCACTCGCGCTCACGACTTATATCCTACCGTCAGCAATAGAACAACACTACGCACCCTGCAACGTGAGGTCCGAATACGTATGCAGGAGCTCAGAAACGATCGGTGGGATAACAGTCTCATTAACATCGAACCGTCTCACCTCGCCTTCTGGCGACTTCCAAAATCACTAAAAGGAGGCACATCCCGTTCAATGCCCCCTTTAGTACGACCCAACCAACCGCCTGCCTTCCTAGACGAAGAAAAGGCAGAATGTCTAGCTGACAGCCTAAAATCTCAATGCTCCCCAAGCACCTTACCGGTCGACTCCGCCCACGTCGCGTTAGTCGACAGCGAGGTCGATCGGAGGCTTCTCAACCGCTCCGCGATTCCATACCGCCGGTTAACAGCACCGAAGTAGAGTCTATTATTAAAAACCTCCGTCCGAGGAAATCTCCCGGTCCCGATGGTATCACTAACAAAGTAGTTAAGCTCCTGCCTACTACCATCATTCAGCTATTGGTATTAATCTACAACGCAGCTCTGGCCAACGCAATCTTTCCGAACACCTGGAAAGAAGCAGAGGTCGTAGGGATTCTAAAGCCCTCTAAACACCCGTCCGATCCCACCGCATATCGGCCTATAAGCCTCCTCAAGGCCTTAGGCAAGATATACGAACGCCTACTTCTCGCCCGCTTAAGAGACTTCATGCAGTCTCGAGGGATCCCCATCCACGAGCAGTTTGGATTCCGTGCCAAACACTCATGTACCCAGCAGGTGCACCGCATAACGGAGCACATTCAATCCCGCTTCATACGCGGGCTTCATACCGGAGCGCTCTTCTTCGACGTGGCGAAAGCGTTCGACAAGGTCTGGCACAACGGGCTCATATACAAGTTATATGGACTCGGTGTGCCAGATCGCCTCGTACTCATCATACGAGATTTCTTACGCAGTCGAACCTTCCGCTACCGCGTCGAGGGGGTGCGATCCGAATCACATCCCATCCTAGCCGGCGTACCACAAGGCTCAGTCCTAGGTCCCGTGCTCTACACCCTTTTCACGAACGACATACCGCACACCAGCGGCGTTGAACTCGCCCTCTTCGCAGATGATACCTGCCTATGTGTCTGGACGTAATCCAGACACTATCTCTAAACGCCTCCAATCCGCAGCCCGAACCCTCGGGAACTGGTTTCGGAAATGGAGGATCGAGGTCAACCCAATCAAAAGTGCAGCCATGTACTTCTCGCGCGCATAACGCAGCATCTCCCCAACCCAAAGATATGTCGATCGTCCAATCCCCTGGGAAAAGACAGTCAAATACTTAGGCGTCCTATTAGACTCGAGACTCAGCTTCGGTCCACATATTAACCGAGTAGGAACCGAGCGGCGTTCGTACTCGGTCGATTACATCCGTTACTAAATAAAAATAGCAAAATGTCCCTACGTAATAAAATTACACTTTACAAAGCCTGTATTCGGCCAATTATGACATACGCAAGCCCCGTATTTGCGCATGCCTCCCCGCGTCAAATTCACCGACTTCAGGTAATACAAAATCGATTCATGCGTAAAGCCACGGGAGCACCGTGGTTCGTGCGTAATGCTAACCTTCATATCGATTTAGGGCTTCCTACCATAGCCCAATATCTAAGTTGGCCTCTCGCCGATACTTCGACTCTGCCGCCACGCACCCCAACCCACTGGTTGTCAGTGCCGCAACATACAACCCCCTCGCGATACACCAAAACTCGACCCGCGGCAAAAGGAGACCGAGGCACGTCCTCGAGGACCCTCACGACGCGACCACTCGGGCCCAAGCGCTCTACTCAACACTACACAAACACACATTATCACCACGCCGACGGCGGGGGCGGTATGATGGTGATAATGTGTGTATATGTGAGAATGTGTGTGATAATGTATCAGACAAAGTTATTCGCCATACCGCCGCATCTCAGGCCGGTTCTCCCCTAGCAGTAGTGTCATAAGCAGAAGCGTCGCTGGAGTTTCTTGCGCCATTTCTTCTCCAGCGGAAACGCATTCCGAATTGGTGGTAAACCTATCTAATAATAATCATGGTATTAGTAATGATAGTAGTAGTAATATTGCCCTCCCGATTGCAGTAACTGACCGAGCCGAGGCCGGCCCCCTTGGGCACCCTCGAGTCTGTTACTCTCGCGAACAGGATGACGGTCCAAGGCGAGGTCCCCCCTCGGGGGCCCTTGCGCCAGTCATCCATAAATAAAGGTTTCGGCTAAGCGCCCTCCACGCTATGCCACCTTTCAATCCGGCGAAGCTGTAAAAGCCTTCGGGCTAACAGTGACCATCAGCCCTGAAAAAAAAAAAAGTTGTTTGTGTGCATTTGCATTGAACTGCCGGCGGAGCGCGCGGCTTCAGGTAAGATTATTAACCATTTTGAACTTGTCACTGGAAACAATAGCATTGTTTCATGATGTCGTTCAATACAGAAGAGTTTATAAGTACCTACTGTGCAGGCTACAACTCCAATGTAGCAAAGTAAACCGTAATCATATGAATAGAAACGTTCTGAATAAACTATGGAAGGAAATTGCTGAATTATTTCCTAATTACGAAGGTGAGTAAATAAATGTTATTCATATTTATCGGTATTTATAGATTTTTAATTTTATGTAGGTAAATGGATATAATATAATTGGCTGCAAAAGAGACAAAAATACTATAAAGGTACTAATGACTAGTTGTCACCTCCCACTATAGGTAAGAATTGTCGATTAACAATAAAAAATCGTCCATGTTTATAACCTCTGATAACACGTCACACTCGCGCGACACGAACGCTTGGCGGGTAATGTCAAGTTTATGTGAAAACGAACTCGCCCTCGGACCCGGTGGGCGCGGGTTGCCGCGCGCGCTAGTTGTACGTGAACGTGCACTAACAAGTCAATATAGTTGTGTTTAAACTAGCGTATTGTAGTTGCTGATTTGTGACAAGGAGCATTGTCTTGTAATTTGACGCCATCCAAATTTATGTCACCGAAAATGCGTGTAAGCGAAGGCGATAGCGCAGTTTCAAGCACATTTGTGTACTTTGCACATATGAAGTGCAAATTGCACTATTAATATGGCCATCGTAAATGAACGTTACGCCGACACTATCGGCAGTCATGCAGCCCCAGATCATAATGCCACCTCCCCCGTGTTTGACAGTGGGCACAATCTGGATGATATTCCTCGCCGACCGCGCCGTCTCACGAAGGTTACACTCGCTATTCAGAATACCTGTGAAAACAGAAAAAGGGTGTGCCCCTTATTTTTATGGAAGTAGACTAATATAATAGTGAACAGTTTTTATTGTTTTTATGAATTAGCTTACCCCAAAGTGGGATTCATCGGATCACACAACTTTTGACAAATACCCTTCCTTATTTTCTATCCTTATCCTTATTTTCAGAGAGTCACGGATTCTTTCTTGCTTTACATCCCTTTAATCCCGCATCAACCAGTCTTGTCGTTAGAGCAATAACAGGCTATCCAATTTATTTGGACAGGGCGGCAGCAAGCTCTGACGAAGTTTTTTCGCGCTCCTTCAGAGACTCGCGGGTAAGTTTTCTATCCTGGCGTTCAGTAGTCACGCGTTTCCAGCCAGACCGCATTTTGTTTGCGTGGGAGCCAGTCTCCGCTAAGCGTTTAATAGCAGATGCACTCCGCACCGTGAACATTTAACAAGATTGGCAATCTCTACTTGAGCCTTCCTTGTTCATAATACGTGTTACAAATTGTGAACGCGTTCAAGGCCGTCAAAATTTCGACGGCTCAGTTCTTGCAGTGGGTCACGGGTCATAAAGTTCCTCACCAAGCTGGGAAAAACGCCGCAGATCATCATGGAAGAGATGTCATCTGCTTACGGGGACTCTTGTCCTGGGAAAAACATAACTTAAACATAATTTGCAAATGAAATGGCCTTTTCAAGCAAGGCAGAGTCCATTGAAGACGATGTCCTCCCAGATGAGTTCATGACCCTAATTGTTACTTGGGACAAAATATGTCTTCATCATTATGATTAATGCAGGTTAAAGTGTCACAATCGACCGCAAAGATCATGGCCACGATTTTTTGTGATTCAGAGGGTATTTTGTTGATCGACTACAAAGATAAAGTCGTCAACATCACCAAAAAATACTACGCCGATTACACGAAAAGCTAAAATGCCATCAAGGAAAAAAGAAGGGGAAAATGAACTCGAGGTGTGTTGCTTTAGCACGACAACGCGCTAGACCCTCGTTGCGATTGCTGCCCTACACAAGTGTGGCTTCGAAACTTTAAACCACCCACCCTATAGTTCCATATTTGGCCCCGTCGGATTATTATTTATTCCCGAAAATTATATATTATATTATATAGGAAAACAGTTACAGGAAAAAGTTTGCTAACGACGAAGAAGTAAAGTTGGCGATTTCGGCCTATTTTGAACGCCTCTACAAAACATTTTTTTCGATGTTTTAAACAAATTATTTGACAGATAGGAAAAATGTAATAGAGATAAGAGAGAGAATATTGAAAAGGAAAAATAAATTTGGGTTTAATTTTATTATCTGCCTTGCAATTCCACGATTTTTTTTTGAACGCACCTCGTACCAACTGTAACATACAAAAATGTAACCGATATATTCGACACCGCAATTATTGTTTATTATTGGGCTTGTGTGAGCCAAAAAAAATCTAAGCTACAAAGCTCTCTCATCACTCCTGCTCTGCTCGCTCAATACTCAGCATAAAAAAGTTAATATGTGACTCAGTAAAGCGCTTGTCAACCAAAACAGGCTTGCTGACAAGTAGCCATTGTGGTTAATGTTTACGTCAGTAAGTTGAAAGTTTTTTGAACGGTTTAAACGGTTGTTGTGGGTCAAATCTACTAATTGAAATTTGATCCCCTTCCTGTTGACCGATTGATCTGAAATTTGTTACAAACCTTTAGTTCTGATGACAATACAATTATGTATGTTCAGTATCATTGTAAATACAAGATGGCAAGTACAAGACGATACACTTTAGAAAAAAAATCTTAATCCAATATAGTGTCCGAAATAAAATGGCGGATCACAGAGTTTAGAAATTCAATAAATTAAAAGAAAAAAAGAAAATAAACTAGGTATCTAATCAAAACTAAAGAATTCTAGAAAGAAACCTTGTTATAATGAGGCACTAATTGAACTAAATAGAATGAGAAATATTAAGTCAGTAAATTATAAACTAAAAACTTGAAAATAAAACAAGTTAAAAACACACCACTCTCCTCATCAATATAAAGCATTGATCACGCACCGACTTAAATAAAATCGTGAGGCGTAACCTTAGTAAATATGTAAATGATAGTTCTGTGATGTCGCACGATGATTTGCTTTTACACATTTTGCATGATTTGTCTATTAAAAAGATGCATATAGGTTTAAATTCATTTTGTGGTTACTTTGATCTCCCATAGAAAAATCATTTAAATTTTTACGTAACGGATTACCAAATATTTTTTATGTCAGTTTGATGGTTGCCATTGGTTACAATAGTATGAATTATACTAAGCAAAATGGCGAAACAGTCAAGTTGCTAGATGTCAGCGACGAAAACTAACATGGAAATTCTGAATGTGTAACATAGCATACTCAGTTCTTTGTTCGCCCAATGATACGTTACTGGCTCAGTGATGTTTTTTTACAACACAATCAGCCCGGCAGTGGCTAGTCCGCCCCACTGCTGTAAGTCAGCCACATAATTGCTTTACCACCCTTAGGTTGAATGTCGTTTGCTCAACTACAAGGATTATTTTCGCTTAAAATACTCGCGGAATGTCTTTTGAACAAAATTCGATGCATGCGGCTTTTGTGAAGTGGTTACATCATCATTATCCAGGGCACTACAACGTTTTACAAAAAAAAAAGAAAATTGTATAATTATGGTTTATTTTAGCAAATACATTTTTTTAAATTAAACAGTATACCAAGTGAACATGGATCACAATTCAGTGACATTTCTAAACATTAAGGAATGTAAAATTGCAATTTAAAAATAGTCAGGCAAACTGCACAAAGTAATTAATTTCCATTTTGCCTATAAAATTATAATTTTATAACAAAAATACATTGAGACAACTTACAAAAATTTTGAAAATAATTAAAGTAATAAATCAGTTAAATAAATGCTTCAACAATATTATATATTTATTATCCTACATAGGTTTGACAAAAATAAATTTTAAACTAATAAACGTAAGCTGCTAACTTATCTGGAAAAACACCGCAACTACAAACTTGGAATTAGCAGCACGATAACTAGATAAAACTATTTGCCCTTCAATTTTGTGTCATTAATTATTGTTAGTAAATACTTTTTAAATTCTAAAAGCTTTGCTTTCACTTACATAATGTCTATTTCTCATATAACATTGTGAAAATAACACTTAAAGCTAAAAGTTTTAAGAAAACTAAAAACAGTTTACTTTGGCATTCTTCGATAATTTCAGTAAGCACTCTAGGTTAAATAAAAGAAATATTTGTGATTAAGCCGTAACTTAGACAATGATAGTTTAATATAATTAAATGAATAATATCACTTATAAATTATGTATAGTCAAATATATATTGACAAACTGACAGATAAAGTCATCAATATTAAAACACATTTGTTAAGCTATTTAAAAAGCCTTACCTTATTGCGTTACACACCAAGAATACAATTAATTAACTTACTTTCGAAATGGTATGTAGGTACATACCATTTCCATAGACGTTTCATAACGGAGTGAAATTTCTCTGGGTTCAAAATCAGTCTCATTCATTTGATAACGCGAACAGCGTTTTGAACTGAATTTATGTGTTTGAGAGATTTTCCAAGGGGTCCAAGGGTCCAAGATTTTTATAAATGGCAGATCCCTAAGTCAAGCTCATTACTCAGATGGCGCTCTTGGTGTGCACCACGCTAAAAATTTCATAGTACAAAATTGCGTATCTCTGTCGTAGCATTTAAGTAACGTTGCTCATACTGCACTAACTGGCGCCAACTTGCAACACGTTAAAACATATCTCGCACACACGTTGAGGTTTGTTTAGGCCGAATTTGAGGATGGGCACGTCTTGGTTTGAGCATTTGTTGCACAACATGCGACCGCAGTGACGACTGAAAGAAAAGCGACATATTGTTAAAATACTAACGATGCAAATTACGTATTATTTGTTATTCTACATACCAATGGTGCTTTCTCATGGTAAGAGTGAACTTGGTACCACATTCTTGACACAAATCGCTTTCAGCCCAAGGAGCTTCGGATGGTAACGCGTCTAATAATCGATGCAGAAGTTGCTTTGTAGCCACCTGTGAATTATTAATATAAGTTTTTTTAACTACTCAGTAATTATATATTTTAAACATTAAATATCATAAAAAATAAAAAAATAAAAATATTTTTTTTCCTGATTTTCGTATGGTTATCAAGGGACTCAATCAGTCCGTCACTTACTATTATAAGTCTATCTTTGTGGGTAGTGGGGCAATACTACAGTGTCTGTGCATAACGTAAGTGGTATGTGAGTTTTATTTTTATTGGACAAAGAAGTGAACCGAGTCCGAAGGGGTAACAACGTACCCACACCATCTTCATTATTTACCACCTACGTCACTTACTATTCGGTTGATTGTATACGCACTTGATTGACATCTTTGCCGTCATAAAAAATATGGGAAAATGAGGACAATGTCAATCAATTTCAAGCTTACCTGATAATTGAATATGGAGATCCCGTCTTTATTTTCTTGAGCAAGACAAGCACCTGCACGTACTAGCACCTTGCACATTGCGGCTTGTCCATTCATATAGGCGAGCAGCAGAGGGGTGTTGCCCTTATCATAAATAAAAAACAATTTTTTGTAAACGTTAAATTTCTAGATAACTATCAAAAATATAACTTATGAAGTTTGACACAAAAGGCTAGAAAACCTCCTAAATTTTGTTGGAAACCTGCAACGATGTTACAGTGCAAGTGCCCCTGAGCTAGGTTTATATTATACCTAACTTTGAATTCCTACCAACAGTATTTATTATGCATAAAATCATATTGAGAGGCCAATGCCCTGCAAGTATATGGGGTGTAGGTTTGCAAACCGTACTCTAAAATAGAGTATTGTAGTCTATTTCATGTAGGTTACTAAAACTTGTAAAAGGTACTTAATAATTTATAACTCTAATAGAGTCTGCTAAAATACTCTTTTTACTTAAACTGACTTTAAAAAAACTAAACATACACCCTGACAGTTTATATTCAGAAGTTACAATTTTAGGAGACCTGCAGGGCGGATAAATAAAGAACACAGACCATGCAAATAACACTTCAGAAAAATTTTAGTTTATTTTTTAAAAATGACGTGACGAATTTGTTTATTAAAAAAAAAAAACCGGTTAGGTATATACTCTGTGTTCCCGCCACTTACGCGTTAACTGAGAGAGTGCTTTCAGTCATGTATATGAAGTAGTGGGAATAGAGGAACGGGGCTTTATTGAAATTGATAAGAAATGAGCTCCTCATCTCAATGAACCTAGAATTGGAATGTTTAGAATCGTACAATTCTTTTAAAAGCAACAAAAGAGCACGGCAAAAAGCACAAAAAATACTTTTTTAAAACTTGAAACAAATTATACTCTTTTCATTATTCTGTACTCTTTATTTACCTTCTCTGAAATCAGATATGCTCTATTATTTACAAAAAAAGTTGGCAAGCCCAATGTGTATAAAACTTTACTTCAGAAACAGAAACACCTCTCTGTAAAAAGTATTCGACAAAATTTTACAATAATATACAGATGTTACTATTGGTTTGGCGGCGATCACATTATTCCCAGTGGTTATTTTAGTCCATGTACATATTCTTTAATATTATTACAACCCTTTTCAAAAAGCCTGTGTTGTACATAGTATTACCTGCAAATCCGTTTTGTTGATGGGGTAGTCCGGCATAAATTCTAAAAATATCTCGCAAATAGTAGCTGCGTTATCTTTTTTACACCAGCACAGTTCATGTAGAGGATTGCGACCTGAAAAGGAATATTTTCCATGTCTTTTCAATTATTTTATTTCTAACATTAATGTAAAATTAGAAGTTCAAGTGTAAACAATTACATTTATTACTTCCGAAATTATAATCTTGAAATTGTCTTATTAGCAGTAATTTGCTGAACATGTGCTTCTCCCATTTTTGTAGGTTTTACAGTAATTGCCGTTGGAGAACCTCGCAGCTTAATACATCTGTGCTGTTGTCAATCATTGGCCTGGATATTTTAGATTTGATTTATTCAGCATTCAAGCTAAGGGAGAGCCACGCCATACATTATTTTTCACTATAACCACTATAACTACGGACGTAGTCTAAATTCCTTCATCATTAAACCTTTTAATTATTTTTATAACACAACCATTACTGTGTTTTTAAATCATTTATCAGATTACAATCACCGCCTTATATCGGCCACTTTTGTAATCACTGGTATAGTCTTATTTTTTTCATCACTTTGTAAATTATTTTATCACACAAGCATTTTTATCGGGTTATAATGATTGCCTTGAATTGACAACTCTTTTAAAGAGATTTACAACCGTCATGTCAACAGTTAACTGTAATTATATTAAGATTAATATTGAGTACTGAAAAAGCATTAACTGATTCGATTGTACAATAGCAACATTTAAAAAATGGAAAACATAAGCTGGTTAACTTGTGTTGCTGCGCTTGCCGGTGCATGTCGTGTATTTGGCAAGAGTTTCTAAAGTGTGTTTGTTAAAATAAGCTTATATTAAAACTCGGGGGAAATATTAAATTATGATTATTAAATTAATTGTAAGTTGTAAATAAAAGTGTTTTTTTGCAATAAATCAAGAGATGGATAGTACTAACGAACCCTTGTCAAATGGGGACAGTAGTACTGCTCCTCAATTAAAGACCTCTTACTTGTTAGAGTTGAAATTTACTCATGTTTATGTCGTTGCGATGCGAAATGTTGGCCAGTGACTTCTAGTGAGGCTGGCCTCTTTCGATTTAAAAAAGAAAGTAACGAGCCTTTTAAGTTGGCGGCGGCGGCGTCTATGTCGCAGTCGGCGAGCAGCGCGCGCGCGGCTGCGGCGTGCCCCTCGCGTGCGCACACGTGCAGCGCGTTGTCGCCGCGCGTGTCCACCGCGCTGCACTCCGCGCCGCCGCTCAGCAGCGCCGACACGATGGCAGCGTGTCCGGCCGCCGCCGCCACGTGCAGCGCCGTTCGCCTGCGAGAAAATATGGACGTTTACATTTCAGAAAGAAAGTATTCATTGGTGACAATACTATCATGTATGTGGCTATAATAGAATATATAATATAACAATTAGACTTAAGTTTTTATATATTGTAATGTAGGTAGGTAGCACCATCTTGCGTCGCCATTCAATAATATATGTCTCGACGTAAACACCGTATTTTATTAATTATCTTAAAATAACCAGTAACCGTAATAAGCATGTGTCCGATATTGTTTGTACCTGTCCTTAGACAAAAGGGCGCCCTCTATATTGGTTATTGAAACACCAAGTCACGTATAAATTGTATATTAATATAAAATTAGTTCCCTACTTAAGCAATCTGTGTCGCCCAAACGCCTTCGCGATGCAGACATCGCGTCGAAAGTTAGAGCGCAATCTAGCGGCAAATTGGGTAAACCGTACGCAAACAGATATAATGTTAAATAATGTGCATAACAAGGATAGCATTTATGTGTGCATAACTCTTTAGTTAAGAAAAATGTAATTATAAACTCAGTAGCAAATAGTTCCACCATACTAAATATACCATATTACCAGTAACAGTATTTCTTAACCAAACGGCGATTGGCGATCATGTACCTGATGTATGTGTAAGTATGTACGCGTGCACCCACTTGTTGGCGTCGCCGGCTAGCAACAGACTGCGTAGCAGCAGCTCGCTGCCGGCAGATGTATGTGTATGTACGCGTGCACCCACTTGTTGGCGTCGCCGGCTAGCAACAGACTGCGTAGCAGCAGCTCGCTGCCGGCAGATGTATGTGTATGTACGTGTGCACCCACTTGTTGGCGTCGCGGTAGTTGGGGCGTCGGTGGCTAGCAACAGACTGCGTAGCAGCAGCTCGCTGCCGGCAGATGTATGTGTATGTACGTGTGCACCCACTTGTTGGCGTCGCGGTCGTTGGGGCGTGCGCCTGCCAACAGCAGACTGCGCAGCAGCAGCTCACTGCCAGCCGCGGCCGCCAAGTGCAACGGCGGCGCCAGGCTGGCGTCCTGCACGCGTGAGTTTACGTCCACCTCCACCGACAGCAAGAACATCACGCTTTCCACGTCGCACGTCTGGATCGCCACGTGTAGGAAGTTGCGTCCCTTTTTGTCGACCTGCCACCATACATTTAGATTACTAATCTTATAGAAAATCATCAATACAAAAAATGGTGATTTGCTTAGGTATATCTAAAATTACACAAATTTAAAATTTTTCTTAAGTAGTTATGCCAAGTCTTTAATGTCACTAGACAATGTATCTATATTATTATAATTTTTTAATCGGATTATTTTAAACATTATATTACCTCTTATCCATGCGAAAGTAACTCTCTGTCCCTTTTTATAGATTTATGCTCTTTCATGTCACAAATAAATCCTTTACAGAGTTATTATTGTATTAATATAGTATATAATTATTGAGTTAAACGTTGTTTGAATTGAAATAGTTTATAGTTGATTTATTGAATTTCTATCTTGTTTTTGAATTGTTTTATTAATAATCAAAACATTAATGCAGCCATCCGGCTGCATTAATTGTTTTTTAGTGAATATATATTACTTACGCCGTGTGGTGGCGGCTCGTTAAAAGAATACTACCACTCCATCTCATCCAATGGATCTCGTAAAAGGCGTGTAAGGAATTAAACTGCACTGTGCACCCAACAGCGCATGGTGGCGATGGGCTCACCACCTATCACACCAAGAGCAGTATATTGTTTTGGTGAAACGTGGATTGTGGCAGTCATCTGTTTTTGCAGTGAGTGCCCGGTCTCTGACTACCCCTTATGGGATACAGTCGTGATCTTATGTATGTATGTATGTTACTCTATCTTACTACTATAACTAAGCTAGAAAATTTTAACTCTCTAATCTCAGGAAATACTAATCCGATTAAAAAATATTTTTGCATTATATATCTATATAGATAGCCCGTTTATTGAGGAAGGTTCTAAGCTTTATACTACGGCCTTAAGAAGCTGATGGGTCGAATTGGTCAGTTGTCAACGAGGTTCAATTCGGTACGGCGCAGTAATGTGGTCTACTTATTTTACGCGGGTGAAACCGCGGTGCACAGGTGGTTAATATATATGATGATTGTTAAGTTAAAAATAGGTAAAATTTAATTCATTTTAAAGACTCGAACCTTTATTTATTTTTATAGAAAAGTTTTGGCAGCCAGTTTTTCCTGCAAATAAAACACACCGAGAGATGTGAGAATCTTCAATAAATAAAAGACCATTTTAGAGCGGTCACAAAGAACACAAGTGTGTTAGGATTAACGTGATTGCGAGTGCTTGTAATAAGGTAGGTAAACAAGACCAAAATGCTAAAAAATCAAGCAAACATTTAGATTCATGCAAATGATATGATATTTTTAACTATATTACAACATTACGAAACAATTTAGATTACACTACCAACCTGTTCGGCAGCTGATGGATTCTTCTCAAGTATAGCTTGTGCAGCCTTATTATTCCTAGCAGTGAGAGCGGCCGCAAAGGGTGAAACGCCCTTATTATCCCTCGCGGACAAATCGATGCCGGGTTGCGAAAGCAGCAGCGAGATAATGCCCGCATGTTGGTTTTCTATTGCGATGTGCAACGGCGTCTTGCCTTCAGCATCCTTTGAGTTTATATTCGCACCGTGTTCAAGTAATGTCTACAAAGGAAATGTAACTTTATGTAAACGGATTTTTTATAAAGGAACTTTTGTAACTAAATCAATTTAAAATTATGACCACTTCCGTCGTTGTATGTTTATGCAAATAAACAATGGCTAATATTTTGTTTTATTTCCAGTACGCCATGTTCGTAGTGTTGCCAGTTTATTTATTTTTAATTTTTTACAAACCTTTCGTTCTGTGACAACAGATCTTAGAGTAATCCAATCCAAACTCAAATAATATTATTTTATTCACTTTAAGTCGGTTTTTACTTTTTTTGAAGTCTATATCTGTATGTTCGTTGTGTCGTTGTTAACTTTAAGAAATATACACCGATATTAATATTTTTTTGTTTGGTAGAATATACTCCCGAGAATATACTCATTTAAATGTAGTGAAGATCTGATGAAGACCTTTGGATATAGAAAATAGAACCCTTCAATAGGTGACTGCAAGTCAACCTTGATTGTTGCAATCTTAAAGATATGTATTTACATATAAAAAACAAAATATCACACCTGTATAGCCGAAAGGGTTAGTCAGAGGTGTATACTGTAACACTACACCCACATTTCGGCAGTTAACGTTTAATTCTGACCTAATATCGGCATTGCACTAACTTGCTACTTAATACTGACACGTTTACATTCACATAATGATTTCTTATATTTACGCGAACACTACTCATTTAAATGAAACTAATTTTACGGTTTTATCGCGTTTAATATTTTACTATTTATAACCCGACGTTTCGGGCGCTTTACAGCTCCCATGGTAACTTTAACTCCCTAAACTCTAAAATTCAATTTACAATGGAGTTAGAGGCAAATAACTCTTTAGCTTTTCTAGATGTTTTAGTAATTCGGAATCCTAATAACACCTTGAGTCACAATGTGTATAGGAAAAAGACCCATACACACAGATATTTAAACGGTGAATCTCACCACCATCCATCACAGTTAGCTACCGTGGGTAAATCCTTGTTTCAGAGAGCACGAGGAATCTGTGACAGGAAACACCTGGCCGCCGAGCTTCAGCATGTCAAGCAAGTTTTGCACGACAACAAGCTTCGGGTTCCGCGCCTACGTCGCAGTGACCGAGTGAAACCGGCCACAGTCGAGCGTGTACCTGCTATTCTACCTTATGTCAGAGGAGTCACGGACAAGATTGGCTATATCTTGAAGCGGGCTTCCATAAAAACATACTTCAAGCCGCCGAATAGATAAGTCAGTTTTTACCATCTGTCAAGTGTAACATCCCTCTACAAGACGCAGGAGTATACAAGCTAGATTGTGAATGTGGTCTCTCTTACATAGGCCAAACAAGAAGATCGATAAAAACCCGCGTAAAAGAACACATAGCTGACGTGAAGCATCGTCGTTCTAGGAAGTCTGCAGTCTGTGACCATGTTCTGGATCATCCCAACCATTACATCAGATTTGATAGACCACAAATCCTTGCACAAGAACACCGATTCCTACCAAGGATGATTCGCGAGGCTATTGAAATTAAAAAACATCCTAATTTCAATAGGGAAGATGGTTGGGTATTACCACCGGCTTGGGATCCTATTATTAATAAAATTAAATCAAAAACCAAGCATACCACTGCAAGGCTTCAAGACACAGTAAGCTCTTTCTGCGTAGATCGGACTAAAAATAATAATTAAAAGCTGAAGGTACTCCGGGGTAACTATGACATTGGGACAACTGTCACCTCAGTCCCCCCGTGACCATGGGAGCTGTAAAGCGCCCGAAACGTCGGGTTATAAATAGTAAAATATTAAACGCGATAAAATCCGTAAAATTAGTTTCATTTAAACGTTTACATTCATTACCTTTACAACCTTCTTAATATGTGTAATAAATTAAATGAAAGAATTGTGAAGAAATATTTTGCGATAACATACTATCATAAAATAAAATAAGATAATGTAGAGATGCATGAATCCGTCTAGGTAGGTACCCCAGGGCCAGTTATTCTGCCGTGAAGCAGTAGTGTGCAAACATAACTGTGTTTTTGTTTGAAGGGCACTGAGAGCTAGCGTAATTCCTGGGCATATGAGACATAAGAACTGATGTCTTAGGGTGCCAGGCGCAGTGTGGTGTCACACAGAAATGTTCTGGGTGAGACGTTGCACTTACCATCAGGGGAATGTTCTGCTCGTTCCGTCACTTTTATCAAATAAAAAAAAAAGGAAACGCAAAAAAAAAACAAGTAAAATATCAGCGGCCATCGCTGCTTGTTGTTGTAGATGGCGAGGTATCCCCCCCTCCCCCCACCTGTATGACGTCGGTGAGTCCCCAGGTGCAGCAGAGGTGCAGCGGCGCGTGTCGCTCGGCGGCCACGTCGGCGCCCCCGCCCGCGGGCCCGGCGCGCCGAGCGCTCTTCACGTCGCAGCGGCTGCTTGTTGTTGTAGATGGCGAGGTACCCCCCCCCCCCCCCACCTGTATGACGTCGGTGAGTCCCCAGGTGCAGCAGAGGTGCAGCGGCGCGTGTCGCTCGGCGGCCACGTCGGCGCCCCCGCCCGCGGGCCCGGCGCGCCGAGCGCTCTTCACGTCGCAGCGGCTGCTTGTTGTTGTAGATGGCGAGGTGCCCCCCCCCCCCCCCCACCTGTATAACGTCGGTGAGTCCCCAGGTGCAGCAGAGGTGCAGCGGCGCGTGTCGCTCGGCGGCCACGTCGGCGCCCCCGCCCGCGGGCCCGGCGCGCCGAGCGCTCTTCACGTCGCAGCGGCTGCTTGTTGTTGTAGATGGCGAGGTGCCCCCCCCCCCCACCTGTATAACGTCGGTGAGTCCCCAGGTGCAGCAGAGGTGCAGCGGCGCGTGTCGCTCGGCGGCCACGTCGGCGCCCCCGCCCGCGGGCCCGGCGCGCCGAGCGCTCTTCACGTCGCAGCGGCTGCTTGTTGTTGTAGATGGCGAGGTGCCCCCCCCCCCCCCCCCCACCTGTATAACGTCGGTGAGTCCCCAGGTGCAGCAGAGGTGCAGCGGCGCGTGTCGGTCGGCGGCCACGTCGGCGCCCCCGCCCGCGGGCCCGGCGCGCCGAGCGCTCTTCACGTCGCAGCGGCTGCTTGTTGTTGTAGATGGCGAGGTGCCCCCCCCCCCCCCCACCTGTATAACGTCGGTGAGTCCCCAGGTGCAGCAGAGGTGCAGCGGCGCGTGTCGCTCGGCGGCCACGTCGGCGCCCCCGCCCGCGGGCCCGGCGCGCCGAGCGCTCTTCACGTCGCAGCGGCTGCTTGTTGTTGTAGATGGCGAGGTGCCCCCTCCCCCCCCACCTGTATAACGTCGGTGAGTCCCCAGGTGCAGCAGAGGTGCAGCGGCGCGTGTCGCTCGGCGGCCACGTCGGCGCCCCCGCCCGCGGGCCCGGCGCGCCGAGCGCTCTTCACGTCGCAGCGGCTGCTTGTTGTTGTAGATGGCGAGGTGCCCCCCCCCCCCCCACCTGTATAACGTCGGTGAGTCCCCAGGTGCAGCAGAGGTGCAGCGGCGCGTGTCGCTCGGCGGCCACGTCGGCGCCCCCGCCCGCGGGCCCGGCGCGCCGAGCGCTCTTCACGTCGCAGCGGCTGCTTGTTGTTGTAGATGGCGAGGCTCCCCCCCCCCCCACCTGTATAACGTCGGTGAGTCCCCAGGTGCAGCAGAGGTGCAGCGGCGCGTGTCGCTCGGCGGCCACGTCGGCGCCCCCGCCCGCGGGCCCGGCGCGCCGAGCGCTCTTCACGTCGCAGCGGCTGCTTGTTGTTGTAGATGGCGAGGTGCCCCCCCCCCCCCACCTGTATAACGTCGGTGAGTCCCCAGGTGCAGCAGAGGTGCAGCGGCGCGTGTCGCTCGGCGGCCACGTCGGCGCCCCCGCCCGCGGGCCCGGCGCGCCGAGCGCTCTTCACGTCGCAGCGGCTGCTTGTTGTTGTAGATGGCGAGGTGCCCCCCCCCCCCCCCACCTGTATAACGTCGGTGAGTCCCCAGGTGCAGCAGAGGTGCAGCGGCGCGTGTCGCTCGGCGGCCACGTCGGCGCCCCCGCCCGCGGGCCCGGCGCGCCGAGCGCTCTTCACGTCGCAGCGGCTGCTTGTTGTTGTAGATGGCGAGGTGCCCCCCCCCCCCCCACCTGTATAACGTCGGTGAGTCCCCAGGTGCAGCAGAGGTGCAGCGGCGCGTGTCGCTCGGCGGCCACGTCGGCGCCCCCACCCGCGGGCCCGGCGCGCCGCGCGCTCTCCACGTCGCAGCCCGCGCGTATCAGGAACGTCGCCAACGACTCCTTGTTCTCGTCTATCGCCCTAAGAGCAACATTGTTTTCAAAGTTATTCGCTATTTGTGACTGCTTATGTAAGTAAATATCTCATGTTTTAATAAATGTAGAAAAATATCTAAACGTTACTATAATTTCCATAAATGATGATAATGTGCGCTGATACCTTTAAATGTGCTTATAAAGTCGACAGTAAATCGAGAGTTATAAAAAACAACTCGATACACGTGTAGGAAGTGAAACTAAATATTCTAATATTAGACATTTGATAAAATTAAAAGTGAAGTGATGTACAATGAGTAATATTTTACTTAATACATGTTGTATTAAGTAAAATATTACTCATTGTAAAGTAACACAATTAGCATATAAACAATCAAATTAATATAACAATCAAGTTAATATATAAGTATATAGTTTAAGAATAACAGACACGTACGAAAACACTGAGAAATTTTAAGCTCAGTTAACTCAAAAATTGTGGTTACATACATACAGTCACGCCTTTTACCCGTATAAAGGGTAGGCAGAGGCCACTCACGTAGCCCACTTTTCGCCCTAGCGGGAAACGAGATGGCGAACCACGTCACCGCCATTTTGGTACTAGTCAAAAAGTTCTTACTCCCTATTGCGTTCCCACGAGCATATATTATTCTCCACGAATAAAAGCTGTCGTACGGACATGCAGAATGTTTTAGTCGCCTCTTACGACGCCTCGGTAGGTAAAAGGTAGGCGCTATTCTACTCTACCGGACTTTTATCGGCTATAGGTGGTAGATAAATTGTGGTTAAGGTGTATTAATATATACATCAAAAATTAGTGACTTAGTAGCTTTAACTAAGATAATCAATTAACATTTTACGTCTTACTTGTGCAATAATGTTTGTAGACAACCATCTGGACCAGGGCCCCAACAGTCAGCGTCCGCACCGTTTCTCACTAGAATCTACAATATGTATACCAAATTAAATAAATCGAAAAGACACAGTTTAAAAAGTATTACCTATAATTTAAATGTTTTACTGATGCATTCATATTTGTGTTCAAAATATTGTACTGTATCCGTAGACCATATTGAGTGGCAAAAATACGGTCTACGTTTGTGTACTCTTATTAAAATCGGAATTGTCGTCAAAGCGCTGTAAAAATGACGGGTTTTCAAATATAATTTGGAATAATAACCATCTCTAATATAGCAGACCGGCGACGTGCAGCAGTGTAAGGTGTGAGTGACTGGTGTTGCGATCACCAGTTGCCGAGCGATGCTGTCGCGATAATACTTTCACCTTAGGAGAAGCCTATGTCCTTATTCAATATAAATTATTACGATAATACTCTTTGAACATCATTTTTTTAAAGTACTTTCTGGTTCTATTTATATTCTTGGTTCGCAAAAATGTCTCTGTCCTGGGAGGAACCAGCAATAAACCCAGCAGGCAGTTTACTTTTTTTCAGTCATTATATATACAATCTAATATACGAAAACAAAATCATAAATATAAAGATTCTTTCTTTGATTCCCTTGTAGTCAGTCATCCATGTATTCTTTAATATTATAATATCTCTTCTAAAAAAGTCTGATTAATAAAAACTTTTTGATTGAAAGACAGTACAATTTCTGGGATTTTGTTGTAAAAGCGTATAGATTGCCTCATGAAAGAGTTACTAACTCTGAGAAGTCCAGTAACTGACATTATTACTATGTGCCTGTTCTCGGTCTTTACATTATGAACATCACTTTTTTTATTAAACTGATTATTGTTCTAATGTACATTAAATTAGCAGCTTATAATGAGACAACGAAAGTGAACTCACACTGGCCACCTCTTCTTGGCCAGAGTCGAGCGCTGCCCAGAGCGGCGGGACGCCGTTAGCGTCGAGGCGGCTCATGTCCACGCCGCGAACACACAACGCCTCCACCACCAGTCCCAGACGGCAGTGGATGGCGAGCTGCAGCGGAGTCTCGCCGGCGTCCGTCCTCAACAAAAAAATAGGCCACAGTGTAAAGCATCATAACTAGCAAAGAGGCAAAGAAGCAGATATAGGTGGGTGACTTGATAATGGAATTCAGTTTAGTCAAAAGTTGTTTTAAAATGTATTAGTTTGTTAATGACGTTCTTCCGACTGAAGTAGTAACAACCAATCAAATAAAGTCCAATAAATTTTATGAAACAAAATAAACTGAAGTATACTCTGCGATGAAAATGCAGGTAAATAAAGTGAATTGCGAACTCAACCGGAGCAGTCCGATAATAGTGTTTTAGATTAGGTTAGCAAACCAAACCTGTACATGGAAATGCACTTTTTTTGGTTTTGGCAATATCCATAACGTGATTCTGAAATAATTATAACATAGCGGAAACAAAAATAGTCTTGGTATTGTAAGATTTATGTTAAAAACAGTTACAGTCACCGCATTCTGCTCCATATAAGTAAAATCGATTTAGACATAAGTTAGACATTAGACAGTCCATACTATAATCATTGATCAGAATAGAGTTCGAGCTAAGTTAATTGCAAGTAGTTGGATGTAGTTTGGTTTTTAAGTTGCGTTAATAAGTAACAAATTAAAACCAAGAAAGGGCTTTGTCTTACCAGTGAAATTATCGAAAAATTCTCTCAAAGGACGAAGGCGCGTAGCCGCAGACTTAAACTGATGGAAGAAATTAGAGACCAAGCAGATAATCTATACAAATAAATAAAATTGGTGTGTCGGTTTGTAATGTCAATGCTTATGAAAGTATATACGGTACTTATAAGCAAAGAATTTTTTTAATTCATTTTTGTCTGTCTGTTTGTTCCGGCTAATCTCCGAAACGGCTGGACCGGGATGGAATTTTTTATTTTCAGATGTCTGATGTTATGAGGAGTAACTTAGGCTACTTTTATTTTAGCTAAAGAATTAGGGTTCGGCGCAAAAAAATTAACCGTACGCTGCGAACCGAACATTACCGATAAAGGGCGGAATTATTAATGCTAAAATAAGCCTGGTACCGTGTCGTATGCCACTATTATGTAGTCGGCTTAGTGTGTTCAGGTGAAACCGCAGGACACAGCTAGTGAGAAATAAAAACATAGAACAGTCATTATCCCTTGTAACTGGCATTACATAACATTTGTAAATAAACACTTCTGGGCCTGATACGACTTATAATACGATGTTTTATACGAGGGTGGATTGAAAAGTACTCGGCCTAACACAGATCCATTCAATTCTAAAAATCAAATCTACCCACATTATTTAGTTCAGTTCAGACTAGTTCATTGTGTGAAGTTCGAAACGTGTGCGATAATTAGTTGTGATTTTATAAATTTATTAACAAAGTAATCGGCCATAATTTCCGCGAATGGAGCAAATCGAGCAGCGTGCCGTCATTAAGTACCTCCATAAGAAGGGGCTATCATCAAAAGCCATCCATGATGACATGGTCAGTACATTAGGCGATTGTGCTCTGTCATATTCATCCGTCAAAAAATGGATAGCAGAATTTAAGCGTGGTAGAGAGAGTGTGAAAGATGAACCCCGCTCTGGAAGGCCTTCGACGTCAACTACTGACGAAAATATTAAAAAAGTACTTGATTTAATAATGGGAGACCGCAGATTAAAAATTAGAGAGATAGCCGAGATTATAGGCATCTCTTATGAACGAACTCAAAACATCATTGTCAACGAGTTGGGTTTCCACAAGATGTCTGCGAGGTGGGTTCCGCGACTGCTTTCAGTTGAACAAAAAAGGACGCGATTGACTATTTCACGCGACTGTTTGGAGTTATTTGAAGCCGATGCAGATGATTTTTTGAATCGTTTTGTTACTATGGACGAAACATGGGTTCATTACTGTACACCGGAAACAAAACAACAATCAAAACAGTGGAGAAGACCTGGTTCACCACCCCCTAAAAAGGCTAAGTCGATTTTGTCGGCAAATAAGGTGATGGCTTCAGTATTCTGGGACTCGAAAGGTGTGATTATGATTGATTATCTTGAAAGGGGTCAGACTATAAACTCTGATTACTACTGCACCTTACTACGACGTTTACGAGAGGAAATAAAAGAAAAACGTCGAGGAATGCTCAGAAGAAAAGTCCTGTTTCATCAAGATAACGCCCGTGTTCACACGTCAGTACAGTCAATGGCTGGAATTCACAACTGTGGCTTTGAACTGTTACCGCATCCGCCGTATTCACCTGATCTGGCACCATCAGACTTCTTTCTGTTCCCTAACCTAAAAAGCACTTGGGAGGTCAAAGATTTTCGACAAACGACGAGGTCAAAGCAGCTGTAGACGCATATTTTGACTCTAAGGAAGAATCATTTTTTTTAACGGTCTAAATGCTTGGAAGGGGACGGTGGCAAAAGTGTATTGAACTTGATGGTGATTATGTAGAAAAATAAAAATATAACTGATTTAGTATGTGTTTATTTTCTTGGTTAGGCCGAGTACTTTTCAATCCACCCTCGTAGATGGATTATTTTTTAATGGCGTACCCACCTCAGTCTCTTATAATAAAAAAATATATGAATAGATTTTTTTAAATATTTCCTGTAGTCCTATAGGTTTTAGAGGTTGTACTTACAATGCGTTCATATCGGCTCCATGATCCAGCAGATAGATGGCAGTTCTAGAATCTTCTTCTACTATTGCCTGGTGTAAAAGTGTGAAGCCTTTCCCATTTCGAATATTTGGATCAGCTCCGCCTTCAATTAGGGGCGCGACCAGGTTCTTGTGTCCTGAAAAGTATGTTTTAAATAAAATTATTTTTCGTCTAAATCAATTTTAATGCGAGCAGTCTTCATGATGTCTTCGGAATAATATGAAAGAACTAAGAACAGGCCAAAGTACAGGTAACAAACACATATTATTTTTAATAATTACACGAAATTACATTAAAGAGTCATTTAAGAAGAAAAGTTTTTGTTAGTATCTAATTTAAGAAAAAACTATTTTCAAGAAGAATAAATAAACTGATTTTAATTAAAAGATTTAAATTTTAACTAAATAAGAATATTTCTCCCCCGCTTAAGTAAGTCGTAAGTAATAAGTAAGTTACGCAACACTAATCTGTTAGTTACGCTGTAAGAGAAATACTCGTATACTAAACGTACGTAACATACCTTCAGTAAGCGCAAGGCTAACTGGTGTATCTCCCTCTGAATTTTTCAAATTTAAATTCGGCACGAGACTGACATTACTGCGGTCGGTAGCTGGTAAGTCGCCTTTTTCCACCAACTTTTTGTGCTCGATGATGGCTAATACAGCACCTTCGTGGTTGTTTAGGACGGCCCAAATGGAGAGGAGTTTGTCTGTAACAACATTATACATAATTTTCACCCTGAGAAACAATTACAGAAAGTGAAGATAAGAAGAAGATGATGGGCACAGGTGGCACATTGATGAGCTGTAAAGTAGAATGTGATGTGGTATTAGTGTTAAACTACCCGATAAAACTTTTTGGTCTTTCGAGCCGGTTAACGTGCACGAGGAACAGTTATGAAACAACATTGTCTAATAATAAGCACACCTATAGACGGTGTCTTCTTGTTCGCCGTACGCGGTCTGCATATTGTGGCGAGCGCCATGTTCCAGGAGTGCGGCTGTAAGTCGCGTGAGACCGTTAGCGCAGGCCGCGTGCAGTGATGTCAGTCCTGCTTCATTGCTGTGATTCAGATCGCCATTTAAGTGCGATACTAAAAATACGGCAGAGTCCTGCATGAAAGATAGAGAATAGTTTAGTATTTATAAGAAAAATATATTTATTAATAATTTAATCCAACGTCATATATATTTTAAAAACTTGGTGATTACTACAGATCCGTATATGAGTCATTAATAATAAATGTTCCGGAAGCTAAAAATATTGTTGCTTATAGTTTTTTTATGCATAAACACATTAATCCCCTATACGATGACATAAAATAAAACTGCAGAATCATATCAATATTGTGTTGTTTTCAATTGACTTGTTGAACAAAAATATTGCATATACTACCTTAATCTCATATAAATCTAGACAAAATAAATCAGGACACTATGTATAACATTCTCTTTAAATATGATATAAATATATACAGTCTATTACACATTTATATCAATAGTATTATTTATATAAATGTATATAGACTGTTTAATTGTAAAAAATATGTAAGATCTTAGTATTTAGTAAGATATATTGTAATAAAAACAAATCACTCGTCTTTGACTGCATTACTTACCTCAAACCACCCCTGTATCAATATGTGTAGCAGACTGTCTCCAGAGCCAGAATAAAGCGGATTGGGTTGACACACCCTTTTTCCAGTAACTTCGCAGCGAACGCCTCTCTCGATGATGTCTCTGTTTTGCCTTCAACTGGGTCTTCACTAAAGGCGTTTTTGTTCGACACCGGAGTATCGAATGGATTGGAAACCGTTCATCACTAAAGTCTCACTGGATGAGATTGAAGCCCGTCTATCGTCGACTAAAGCATAGTACAGTGGCGGATGTTCATCCGACAGAGTACGTAAGTTAGTGTCTAAGTTGGACTGTTTTAAGTAGAAGATCAAAGACTCTTTGATTTCTGGATATGACTGCTTGATGGAGAGGAAGTGCTGAAAATACAATTTAAAACAGAGATAAACAACAGTATAAGTAGTAATAATATTTAAGACTAGCTGATGCCCGCGACTTTGTGGGCGCGGAGATCTAATTATATCATTAGTTTATTTTAGTCACTATTTTCGAATGACAATGGTTGAAATGCGTCTTCATGTTTTTTTTCATTCGCTGCTGAGACATCACTAATTAAAATCTCAAATACTCAGTTTATTTTAGTAGCCCTTTTAACCCAGTAATGTTACTGCTTGGCCGATAACATGTAGTAGTGAATACCTAGATATATTATGTATCTAAAGTAAGGAGGCTAGAACCGACTTATTGTTCTTAGGTGCTTTTTAATCTTGTATGCGGAAAGCAATTCTGAGATCGAATAATCGATGGAACGTACGTATTATATATAAGATGTTAAAATCAGAAAGCTCCACACCTAAAAATGTTTGGCGAGCGCCGGATTTAACAAGAAAGGTTTGTTCATCTGAACGTTATTGGAAACTTACGAATTCAAATAAGCTACAGTTATTTGGTACTGTACATCACAACACAAAAAAACAACAATAAGTACAAAGAAATATTCAACAATAGCTACATTGTTGAAATTTATTTTATAGTTCAAAATTAACAGACAAGTAAAGATTTTTTTACTGTACATTTCAAGAAAATGGCTGTGGACCCTTGTATCGAGTAGAGCTATATATACGTCTCTTCTATAACAGATTTATTTTATCATTTCTATTACAACCAAGTAATATTTTCAATGGGGTACTAATCGTAAAATTTTATGGTATAAAATACCCTAATCCCTGAATATTTTTTTTTGAGTATAAAACATGGATGTCAGATAAGATCGCTTCCGCCATAAAAATAGTACTTACAATCCCTTCCTGTTCTGACGATTGATGTCAGCGCCCTTCTGCACGACGGTCTCTGCAATCTCCACCATCTGCTCCATGGTCTCCGGGTCGCAGGAGCTCGACGTCAATGCCGCTATAAGATGAAGGACGGTGTCACCTTCTTCTCTAGAAACAAAATTGCCAAATAAAAGTGTGCAGAGGTATGGTGTTATTAATATTTTAAAAGAATTTGAAATTTGTACCCTCTCAAAAATGACTAAAGACCTGTACCTAGCAGAGAAAGGAAATTGCGACAGATTAGATCTACGATACTTTCAAATTTTAAGATTAAAGATTTCGTGTAAGTGCGTGTAGCAATTGAAGTCTGCTAACTAAGGAGGCAATTCAAGCGATACCGATTTTCGACGAAAAAACGAAGATATAATATGCAGAGAACCTTAATAACCCACACGCCATAGGATTGCTACCTATGAGTCAGTCACAAAGCTCGTAGCTGATGGATCATCAGCCATCGGTAATAAAAATTGTATTAAGTTTTTATTAATATTTTCTGTGTTTATTGTTTAAATATTTATTTCAATTACCACGTTCTATATTATGTATAATTACTTTATTTTTTTATTAATATTCTTAAGAATTCAGAATGGTATTAAATTTTATGACAGATATCCATCTAATTACGATTCAGCGTTGAAAGATCTAGGGTACGTTGTCAGAGATGGTGCCCGTGGGCTGGAATATAGGGTTAATTGAAATCATTTAACCGCCACATGGAGTCGTAGTGATCGTAAGATTCGACAAAGGAAACCCTGGAATTCTTATGGCTTTCGACAGGTAGCGGAATAACCATCTCGAAAAATGCATGTATTTTAACATAACATAGCAGCATAAAATGATCGAGGTGTCTTCTTCTTTTTGACCCTGGCAATTACCTACCAAATTGAGCCATTTTTGCCAATGTATGTAGTTTTTTGCCAAATAATAATTTTATTATAACAAAAACTTAATGTCAATCGACAGTAAAACGATAGTTGACTTTTAATGAAGTATCTGAAGAAAATCTTTTTTTAAGAAAAGAGTACAAATTTATTATTTCTCAAAAGTGTTTCTGTCGGTATGAAATATCTCCCTTAATACTGTATCAAAATTAATATTTGATACGCCTCTTTCTAGAATTTTTTCACTCTAATGACGAAAAATAACACGGGTAAATTAATGTTTTCGTTAAAAGCATTGATTAAAAAGATTGAATTTAATTAATTAATTTTTAAAGCGCCATCTGTTGCGCGTACTGTTCAACGAACATGCACGACAGCTGTCGGTTGAGGCTGTGTACATTCTTTGATGAAGGTAGATGGTGCCATATGTTGATGATCACGTTACTGTGCGAAATAGTCGCACGGGTCAGCTAGTCAATTTTAAAATATAGACAGTAATTAAAAAATTCAATAAAACACTACCGCAACTTTTCGAGTTGGTGCCAAAGTCCGAGTGAGGGCATCTGGTGGTACTACGATCGCCAATAGGCCTGCCAAACGCGGTGTTTACGACAAAGGTTCTTTTTTTCGAAGATGCCTTTATCCAAAAAGTGAAATGTTAAGAAGCTGATAACAATGAATGGTAAAACTTCAGAAATGCATACATGTAAAGGTATTTCGAAACCCTGGTTTCGAAAACCTATCTGGCGACATCACCAGATAGGTACTTATTTTTAATAAGACAACTAATAGTTTAAAAATTCGCTTAGAATATTTTCTACTAATCAGTGTACCTGACTACTGCGCCACGGGTCGTTGGTTCGAATCCGAGCCGGCCCACATTTCTGCAAAAACACAAATTGTTGGTTTTCGGTTCTGTTTATGTTGTAATTGTCCTCGTAACTATGTCACTACATCCTAAGTCTACCAATCTTATCACACTAGCGCTACATCGGGCGTCAGTAAGTTAGAACGAGTCGTGGCAATGTAATATTTCCTGCGCAGTTGATAGCTTACCGCAGTGTTCCGAAGTTGTTAGGTCAGAAGGAAATCATAACTACGTAATAAGGTGTGACATATACTAGTGATGTACGTATTAATTGTTAGTGGCCACTGCGGCACATACCCCACCATTGATAATTTGGTCTGGTTTTTGTTACTCTCAATACGAAACGCTGTAGCTTTATGCTGCTTTTTACATGGACGTTTTGTGAATGCGTGGCCCTTCCCTCGTTAATAATACAAGTCCTGCAGTGGGGCTCAATAGAACGTACGTATTTATAAAATATCAAGGGTAGTATTAATATCTTCATTTAAAATAACAACTCAAACCGCATTAAGCAAAATTTAATTCGGGATGTGAACAATAAGAGACGATCGTTTAAATTAGCGAGCAATTTGCAATATCCTCTGTAATAACGATTATTTCACTCGAACACTCAATTGAGATATAGCGGCATAGTGACACTTCACCATATTGTATATCAGTACACCTCTATAAAGTAGTAAGGTCGGGAAAAGTCTTTTCGCAATAGTATGCTTGAAAAAAAATCTCTTTGGCTGTATCTGGTTGATTTTAATGACATTAAAAAGGTTATATTTCAAAAAAAGAAAGTTAGTAATATGTTGTTTCCAGCTATTTTTCATTTGTTATTCTTTCTATCCAAAGGAGTGAATCTAATGGAGAAATTCGATACATTTTAAAATTTTATTACAAAAAAGGTCAAAATGCAATGCATGCCGCGAAAAAAATTTGTGGCGTTTATGGACCTAATGCAGTGTCAGAAAGAGTAGCACAAAATGGGTTTAAGCGTTTTCAAGATTTTGATGTCACAGATGCACCTTGCTCTGGTCGCCCAGTA
>JAHVAK010000673.1:0-287932 GCA_019845155.1 Luehdorfia chinensis
CTCTAAGAATCGACAAGGGGAGTACATATAACTTGTCTATAAATTTTTTTATGGAAGAAATTGACGAGACGAACAAATCGATCACCTGATGGTAAGTGCAACGTCTGCCCATAAGAAATGCTGTGTCACCCTGAACATTGCTTTGTGGCATTTGAGGTGGCTAAACTGCGCTAGTCACCCTGAGACATCAGTTCTTAAATCCCATACGGTGGTACTTATCTAGACGGATTCCTGCACAGTGATGGACTTACGCTTAGGCCAGCGTCGCCAGGCCCTAGGGCGGCAATATTTAAAGGGCGCATAAAGATCAATATGATTGGCTTCGATCGTTGTTATGTTTAAAAGATGTTTGAACAAAGAATAGAATTATTTTGTTACAACTATTAAGTATGCAATCGCTAAAATTACTTACAATGTATTGATAATAATATTACAGAACAAGAAATACAAAGAAAGTAAAGTAACAGCCTAAAAAGCCTTTCATTTCTGAGAGGGTTTTGGAGCCGGGAATATTCCACCACGCTACTCCAATGCGGGTTGGTTTCCTCTCGACGTATTCCTTCACCGCCGAGCACGTGGTAAATCGACACTTAAAAATTCAATCACTTAAAAATCACTTAAAATTTTAGTGGTGCCGGCACCGGCATACGAACCCAAGTCACTCGCGTACTATTAAATTTAAAGCGAGCGCCTTATTGCATTGGACCTAGGGCGCCATGTAACTTAAACCCGCTTCTGTCCCTGCATAGGTATCTTACCAACAGTAAAAAGTTGTATCACTAATCAGGGGCAGTTGCAGTGGACAAACAAAATTACGTTATCAACTACGGATCATCCTCGATCACAGACTGAATATTTTTTCTCATAGCACCAAATTAGAGACACGTTCATTGCCAATTAACTTCAAATGGCACCCTGTTTCCGGGTGTTAAATTTTTTGTTCGTTTTTTATGGACCGTCTTCTTGGATTCCGTTTGAGTTCATTATGGGGGCGTTAAAAACGGCGCACTCCTTAAAAAAAAAGGAAAATAAACTAATAATGGATGTTAACTGTGTGTCGAAATGTCTTAACTAAATTTGAGATGAATAACAGTCATTTGCAGATTTGGTTCTGAGTTTAATAGTTTTTTTATTTATATAGATGTTTCTATTTTTCGGTGAAATTTTTGCCGTCAGCCTTATAGATAAAAAAAGCACAAAAATACATGACGACAAAAATTTCACCGATTATTACACCATTAGAGATATTAACACATAACAATATTTTCTAAGCCTTAATGGTTTTGTGTAATAATAAAGCTTGTAGAAAAATAAAATGCTCCTTTGCTGTTTGCTGTCTTATATTGGAACAATAAAGCCTTCTATATCAAAGAGAAAAATTACAGGGAGATCTGGCGAGCAAGTCTTCGATTCTTTGAAATGAAACTTATTTTGGAGTGATGAGAGATTAATTGATATTAATCGATTTATTCAGAATAGTTTATATACTGAACAGTTATTTCACAGTGAGTAATATTTTTGTTAAATCCTATTTTTTTTAATCACATTACTAATATATACATATGGGTTGTTACATGTGTTCCGCTTCTATCACGAGTTCTGAGTTGCACGCGCTCTTTTTTATTGATGGTAGTGGCAGTAAAGTAAAGCATTTTAGCGATGCCGGTGCCAGTTGCACGCGTAAGCGCTACGAAATCGGAGAAGTTGTGCTTCTGGACTCTGAGGTACCGCGATTTATGAGCTCGTGTCGCTTTCGAGTTCGCAAGTATACAGATAATCTTTTATGTTTAAAGTTACGAGTATAACATTTATCATACATATATAACGTTGACAACTATAAAATTACTTGCAAAAAAAATTATGCATGGTTTTGTTACAAAAGATAAATACGAACCACTTAAGAGCTGTTAGCAGCTCTTAAATGGTTCGTATATACGAGAATTATACACATTCATACTTTTTTAGGGTTCCGTAGTCAACAAGGAACATACTAGTACATAGTTATATTGCCTAAACCGTAAAACAGTTGCTAATAAAACAAGTGCGGTTTGACGAAATCCTGGTCTTAAAATTAGATGAAGAACAAAGAACCCTATCATATCATGCATTAAAGAAAGTTACTGAAATTTATCCAGAAGGAGAAAGGAGAAGACACGTCATTAAAGATGGAATAGAAAACAAATAAAATTCGAGAGATGTGCCTCTGTTCAATAGTGCGGCATTTAAGGGGAATACGATACTGAGATATATGGTCACATTAACGATAACCGAAACATCGGCATACACAGTCAGTTAATGAGGCGCTATAGTTTGTTCAGAAGTTTTTGATTCAGGTCTAAATAACAAACATCGGCATAATCAATGATGGGTATAAAGCTAAAACTGCAAAGCGATTTAGACGATAGAATGATCTTAAGGTGAGAGACTTTACGGATGATTTCTTTGACATGCTTTTGCTAACTCATCGTATTGTTCTTGCAGCATTATAGATAGACGAAGATTGGCTGGATGGGCGCTTAGCAAAAATGGTACAAACAGGACGAAAAGAAACTACTATGTGTTTACGCCCCGTCATGGCCAATGCACGCGTCACTGTCGCTCAAGCGACGGACAATCATATTATCAAACTACAAAGTGCCCAAAGCCGACAGCGTATATTTTCAGTGTTGTGATTGCTGTTAGCCTTTTGACTTTCACAGCTTCATCGGATGCTGTGCTCGCGGGCCGGAGGACCCAAAACATTTGACCCAAACATAAATACATAAAAAAACTCCTAACTAACATTGTGTATCGGTAACTCTGGGCAGTGAGAACCGCCCTGAACGTGGGTGTATCGTGTGTACGCGGTGTGATTGTTAACTATTGCGCGTCACTTTCTACGGCGGTCGCGCATCGTTTTGCGTGTTATTTTGTAGCTGTTAGCTGTGTGTACAGTGTTAGCCGGGTCGTGACAGACCGTATCATGGTCAGAGGGCTCCGATTTTAACGCAAAGCCACCGGGAGTCCGGTGGTTTCAGCGCAATAAATAGCGGAGGCGACTGTGAAATTTCGCTAATCTCCGAACGCCACAGAGAATTATCCCAAATCGGCTGGTGGTTAAAGCAGCTTACTACCGACCAAAAAGAAACGCGACCGAGGCAAACGTCGCCTGCGAAACGTGCTCGAAGAGCCAGATGTCTCGGCACCCACAGACCACGATACTGTCCGCCACGACAAACACTGCACACTGTGCACACAGTAGCTAATAGAAACAGATTCATGACTACGCACGAAGCCAAAAAGGGTCAAGGCCTGCGAGCTCAGCTATCCTAACAGCATGAACATCACCGAAAATATATAGTGTTTACGTTATTTTCTGAGTTTGCAACGATAAAATGGTAGCATTTTATGCAAGTTATGTATAAGCTGCAAAATGTACAGTTTCCTAAGCGAAAGGAAGCAGCTTATATATATCGTGAGTTGAGTGGAAAAGGGATGGGATAGATGGACACGTAGAGAAGACGAATTAAAGAAAATTGACGAAACAGATTTACGAGTATGATTCGAGTGTATCATAAGCAGAATGGGTAAGCCGGTAAGGGTGGACGCATCACGATCAGATCGAAGATCGTTTGCCAAAGTCTATATCAAAAATATAAGTATTCTAAAAGTCTGTAATTTCGTAATTGTTCTGTAATTTAAATTATTATTAACAATGACTATTATTAATTAAATTTATTATTATCTGGCAGAGTAGAAGGCAGAGCCCACACCCATAGACCTATCTTCGACCCCGCGGGAAAAGGACGTGTTGGGGGACGAAATACGTCGCCACCATTTTGGTACGAGACGAAAAATTCTTACACACTATTGCGTTCCAACGAGCAGTATGGAGACAGCATTGCATATTATGGTATTATTCTGCACGAATAAAGGCGGCCAGTACAATACCTAAGGTGTCTGTGACGACACCTCGATAGAGAAGAGGTAGGTTAGGCAGGTAGTGCTATTTTACTCTGCCGGACACCCACCGGCGGCCGGAAACCCATCAGCGGCCGGAGACCCATCGGCGGCCGGAGACCCATCGGCGGCAGGAGACCCATCGGCGGAGTCAAAATAAAAAATATATTTTAGGAAGCCGGAGACCCATCGGCGGCCGGAGACCCATCGGCGGCAGGAGACCCATCGGCGGAGTCAAAATAAAAAATATATTTTAGGAATGACACTGTTGAAACGATGGTAGGAGACCTATTCAGTGATCTGTCTAGATAGGTACCACCGCAGGGCCAGATACTCTGCCGTCAAGCAGTAGTGTTCAGACATTACTGTGCTTTGGTTTGAAGAGCACTAATAGCTAATGCCTTATAGGGAAAAGGGTGTTGTGCCCCACAGAAATGTTCTGGGTGACACAGCGTTACTTATGGATAGACGATGCACATACTATCAGGTGAATCTTGCTCGTATCTTATAAAAGTTTCTCCTGTAAAATAAAAGAATATATTTTTATTAGCAGACCAAAGCTGTCACAGAGTTGTCAGTCATACCAAGAAATAAGTCACCAGGTTATCATGTCACCACGCAACATGTGAATCAGTACATTTTCCTGTGCTATTCCTCGTAAAACTTTCACTAAACTGTTTAATCGTGGCGGTGTGCTAGTTTACTGTTTCCTACTGATTTGCTGCGCAGTCGCGTAAGGCAAGGTCGGGTTAGCGGTGATTAACGAAATGATTCATTCTTATTATAATGAGGCTTCTTCACGCGACTTCGGCTAAGTAGCATTTTTATTGGATAAAGTGACGAAACGAACGCGACGTCACGAGACGGGACGGGACGGGTATATTATGAATAGGTAGGCAAAATACTAGATATATATATTCGCTGCATAATATCATTAAAAACCAATATATAATCGCTATAGAATAATATTTATTTGTTCAGAATTTAAAGCATAAAATTGACAACCCGTCAAATTGACGGGTTTCGTAAATCTAGTGTTAAGTCTCATATGATGTCCAGCAATATTACACTAGTTCCCAGTACCCTTCAGATCGAAACAGAATAATGTTTTCACACTACTGCTTTACGGCAGAATAACTTGCCACCACTTATTTTAGAATTTAAAATATACCAGAACATATTTTAGAAACAAAGCGACAAATTTCTATGAAATCCGTTTGGATTTATTGTAACGGTAGCCTAAATCTAGGTCAGCGATGGCGGTGTTGGTGTCAATAAAATTTTTAGTTGCAATTTTAAGTAACTACTCATTTCAGAAAAAGAAAGAAAGTAATTATTTATTTCAGACATAAAAAAATCCATACATTTCCAATAGCAAAGAATAGGAGACTGTCCATTCTGTCTGCATCACCTTCATGAGAGTGTTGTTACCGCTCCGCTCTCGTTCTCAGAAAGAAGCCCCTCGCTTGCGGATCACTGCCAGGAAGCCATCAGTGCTACAAGCGGCGAACATCCTCTGGGCGCTGCAAAGCCAGGGCAGCCCCAACAACCCCGTGAAAGCGTTATTGTGTTGGACGCGTTTGAGCACTGAAGGTTTTTTGGGGAAATTGCTCCACAGATTGCACGTGTATAAAGTTGTACAATATGTTTTAAATACAGTGGTTTTCACGTCTCTTGAACAACGTGCAAGGCTACGTGATAGAATATTACCCCTTACCGATAGTGCTCCGCGCTCCCTTTCCTTAAAAGAGATGTGCTCGCGTTAAAATGTGCTAAATCTTTAAAAAAATATCTCTTAGAGCTTATTTATTTAAAGAAGTGTAAGCCGTTAGCTGTTTTGACTTCTACAGTTTCAGCGGTGTCCGGGCTCACGGGTACGGGGCCAGCCAAACCGGGCCATCCGTTACTGGAGCAGCGTTATTCTTTCCTCGACTGCAAAACCTCTTTCAAATACAAGAAGAGGCTCTGGCCTCTTCTTTATTAAACACGGGTCTAGGAAAAGCACACCCATAAACTGATTTACTTAACTTTTTTTAACCTAACAATGTTCGGATATCGTAGGTCTAAGAAAAACACAACTTGATATAATAACGATTAAGTCGTGGATGACGTGGTTTCGTACTTGGATGGAACAATATCGATAACCGTATAGCTTTAATTTTTTTTGCAACGACTCGTGCAAAGTCGCAAATTTATGTGGATGGAATCTTTCCGTTCCCTCTTTTGGCTGATAGGGTCATGCAGTTGCGTATCCTTCTATTTCCTCTCTTCTCTCCCTTATATTAGGCTTCTATCTTCCTTATGTATTAGGCAAAACTTCTTTATCAGTTAAACCTTGCTTATAGCTTTTTTGAATGTCAGTCTACACTAGTTCGAAAAATAAGACCTCAGAGAAGAACCGGCAAGAAACTCCGGAGTCATTCTTTTTTTTTAATATCATATTACATAATGTCGTGTATAAAATACATTATTTAAATACTACGAGTATATCACATATTTGGTAGCCAGCGGGCAAGTGCAGAATAAGAGTTATTTCTACACGTTGTTTGGCCTCTTTGTATTGATCTATTTTATAGAACGCTTTTTCTAACAATGTATTCTTGTCGTCACACTTTTAGGAATTTTGTTTCAAAAATTTATGGTACTACTATGAACAGATTTCTAGTTCTGGCCAACCTAAACACTGGAACCTCAAGCGTGTCGCCTGGGCCCATTGTACACGATACAGTCATTCTTTATTAAATGAATTCATCTGTTCCGCATCATCATCATCATCATTTCAGCTCATCACTAGTCCACTGCTGAACATAGGCCTCCCCCATAGACTGCCACAAAAGTTTGTAGCTCTCATTTTGGGGGTATTATGCCATAGTTACCACTCTTTTTTCAAGTTTCTTTTCAAGCTCAGGGGCTAGGCGCTCGCTTTAAATTTCATAGTACGCGAGTGACCTGGGTTCGATCCCCGGTGCCGGCACCTCTAAAATTGTTATTTTAAGTGTTGATTTACCACGTGCTCGACGGTGAAGGAAAACATCGTGAGGAAACCTACATGTCTGACAAAAAAAAATATTTTGAAGACATGTGAAGTCCGCCAACCCGCATTGGAGCAGCGTGGCGGCTTCTTCCTAGCTTCAAACCCATCAGAAATGAGAGGGAGGCCTGTGTCAGCAGTGAGACATTTATAGGCTGTTACTTTTTTTTTACCACTCTTAGCAAGCGAATTGGCCACCGCAGTTTATTTATTCTGATGTTCCAGAATGATGCTGCTGCCCATCTTCTGTTTTTAATTTTTCCTCTGTCGACTTTTACGACACCTACGGGATGAGATGGGGTGGTGGATTCTATAAAGCCACCACTACACGGATTCCGTAAATATAGTTATTCTGGATGCACATTTATATTATTAATTTTGGTTTTAAATTGGATAGTCAAAAGACTATAATTACTTAACCTTGAGTTTGGTATATCTTAATGGAGGTTTAAATGAAACTAGTTTTACGGATTTTATCGCGTTTAATTTTTTTTACTATTTATAACCCGACGTTTCGAGTGCTTTACAGCACCCATGGTCACGGGAGGACTGAGGTGACAGATGTCCTGATGTCATAGTTAACCGGGGTACCTTCAGCTTTTAATTATTATTTTTTGGGTCCGATCTACGCCAGAAAGAGCTAACTATGTCTTGAAGTCTCTGCAGTGGTATGCTTGGGTTTTTGATTTAATTTTATTTATTATTGGATCCCAAGCTGGTGGTAATACCCAACCATCTTCTCTATTGAAAATTAGGATGTTTTTGATTTCAATAGCCTCGCGAATCATCCCTGGTAGGAAATCGGTGTTTCTTTTGCAAGAATCTGTGGTTTATCAAATCTGATGTAATGGTTGGGATGATCCAGAACATGGTCACAGACTGCAGACTTCCTAGAACGACGATGCTTCACGACCGCTATGTGGTCTTTTACACGGGTTTTGATCGATCTTTTTGTTTGGCCTATGTAAGAGAGACCACATTCAATCTAGCTTGTATACTCCTGCGTCCTGTAGAGGGATGTTACACTTGACAGATGGTAAAAACTGACTTATCTTCTTCGGCGGCTTGAAGAATGTTTTTATGGAAGCCCGCTTCAAGATATAGCCAATCTTGTCCGTGACTCCTCTGACATAAGGTAGAAACAGCAGGGACACGCCTCGACTGTGGCCGGTTCACTCGGTCACTGCGACGTAGGCACGGAACCCGAAGCTTGTTGTCGTGCAAAACTTGCTTGCCATGCTGAAGCGCGGCGGCGAGGTGTTTCCTGTCACAGATTCCTCGTGCTCTCTGAAACAAGGATTTACCCACGGTAGCTAACTGTGATGGATGATGGTGAGATTCACCGTTTAAATATCTGTTAGTATGGGTCTTTTTTCTATACACAGTGTGACACAAGGTGTTATTAGGATTTCGAATTACTAAACATCTAGAAAAGCTAAAGAGTTATTTGCCTCTAACTCCATTGTAAATTGAATTTTAGAGTTTAGGGAGTTAAGGTGGTCTAGAAATGCAGTTACTTTAATGGAGTTAGTTTAATGGAGGTGTTCCTTTACTGTTGACAAAATTATATAATGATTTTTTTGCTATTACAACTGTTTACATTCGAACCAAATTCGTGGCAAGCGTTGGTAAGTACAGGAAAACGTATGCAAAACGTTAGTAATAAAACGCCATTGTAGGCCGATGCTTCCCGTTTCCTCCTCGACGAGGATGCTCCCCGGGCGCTTATCCGGCCTAAAGAAAGCGGGCAATTGTTACCGGAGGTATCAACGTCTTCCTCTTATAAACCGTATCCTTTCTTTTATAAACGTTTTAACGAACTTTAGACCAGTCCGCTTTCATACGTTGCAAGTTGTTAGTCGAGATAAATTTACTAATTGATAATTTTCAGTGAAATAGGTATATTTTTTAATTTGAATTTTAGGGATCTGTATAATGACCTCAGGGATTATTAAACATAAAACGAGGACAAAGTTAAAGTACGACATCCTTTGATTACCGCGTACCTACTTTCCGAGGGGTGAGTCTTAGTGTACTGAACTGTGTATATTTGCGTACCGCAAATATCGGAAATACCTGGGGGAAATAATTAGGTTCAGAATATAATAATTTCTTATATTTACGCAAATATTGTACATTAAATAAACTAATTTTACGGATTTCATCGCGGTTAGTTTGTAACTACGTATTTATAACCCGCGTTTCGAGCGCTTTATAATTAAACATACAAACATACGGTCACGCCTTTTTCCTATATAAGGGGTAGGCAGAGACCACTCACGTAGCCCACTTTTCGCCAAAGCACTCTTTTTTTTGGACTGATGGTCATTGTTAGCCCGAAGACTTTTACAGCTTCGCCGGATTGAAAGGTAACATACATACATAGATCACGACTTTATCCCATATGGGGTAGTCAGTTTCACCAAAACAATATTATGCACTTGGTGTGATAGGTGGTGAGCCCATCGCCACCATGCGCTGTTGGGTGCACAGTGCAGTTTTATTCCTTACTCGCCTTTTACGAGATCCATTGGATGAAGATGGAAGTGGCAGTATTCTTTTAACGAGCCGCCACCACACGGCTAAAATCTCCCAAAATGAAAACATTTTTGTAGCTGTTTCTTAACCTGATTGTAAATTTGCGAAGTAAACACTCCATGTTAACCAAAAATATATCCAAATCACTACTTGGTGCTCTATATACACATGCTATTTGGTAATTCAAGCCACTTATTACAATACCACAATATTCAAAATTACTTTCTATGGACATTTTGATATCCATAGCAATTCGCGATAGTCGACTGTGTATCTTACGTATATAGCAACACCGCTTTGTTTTTTTCGATTGCGGCAAAAATGTGCAGCCTTTATAGAACCATCTATTTGAAATATATCAACTTCGCTGTCCTTTAAGAAGGTCTCACTAAAGCAATTTCTTTTGATTTGTCAGTATTTCTAATTGATCTAATTTCGATTGAATACTTTGTATATTCATATGCATAATAACTAGTCTATTTTTTGTAGTTAATATTAGGAACGAAAAAACATCTGAATCACTTAGCAGTTTCTTCTTACTTTCTGTTGGTTTTTTGGTTATTTTAGTTTGATTAATGCGCATTTGATTAAATAGATATGGAATCGTAAGCTGAGATTTGCGCTTAAGTGATGTCTCATCATTTACACTAAATATTATAGTAACATTTCCACTTTTAAAATAATGAGTAATTAGTTTTTGTGTTGTACTTACATACTTAATTTTTTTTTCGGGTTTCTTCATATATAAATAGCTTTGTCGTTCAGGTGTTTTTTTAAATATATTTTTTAGTTTAGACTGAGTATACCTCTCAACAACAATCGACTTATGCATGATTTTCGATTTTGTACTCGGATATGATATTGTAAAGGTACAAAAGAGGTATGCGTGAATTGAGAACAGACTAGACGCAGCAAATCATTTTTCTTGTGTACATTTAAATGTTTACTGCTGTAGATTTCACCGACTAAGACGTTCGTGTTTGCAAGCAAAGATAAATAGTAATAAAGAAAAGAATGAAAAGTAAGTGGGTTCAGATCATTAGATCCAGTCAAATTAAACATAATCAATGTCCGTAAAGTCTTTTCATATACTGTTACATGTTAGTAAAACTTTGTCTATCGGTGCATTAGGATTGACCACAGCCGTTACACAAAATTTGGGACCCAATAAGTTTTGTAACATTCCACGGATGCCTTTATCATTCTTATCGCTAAACAATATCACTTTTTGTTTCACTTTAACATTTACAACCTTGTTTTCGGTGCAGTCTGTAATTAGATCAGTTGATGTTTTCCTTCCTTCCTATTTTTTTTTATGTTCTTTGTTTGATTTATATGATCATTTTCTATTTGTTTTGAGTCCTCCGTTTCAAGGTTTGTATGATGTTTATGTATTGGTTGGTTTCTTGGTTCATTCTCAGGTGGTTCCATATCTGCAAAGTTTGATTGGCTTTTATTTAAGCTTTTCCATCATTTTTTACTTTTAATCGGTGTTGATTTGCAAATATGTGTAAGCATTTCAATTTTCTTTTCATAAATCATATTTTTTTATTGAGGGAGTTATTTTCTAATAATAAATTGTCAATTTCATTTTCTGCCGCTAGTAGCTTCACCTCTAGATTAAAATTTTAGTTCATCAAACTGCTCCTTTGAGCTGTATCCAGTATCAGGAGAACTTCTATTTAGTGTACATGATAAATCTGCGTTATCAGAATCTTCAGACTGCAGCGACTCAAAGGAATTTTCAGTACAGATATTAATTTCATTGTTATTTCATTCTGTTTCATTAAATAAAACATTTTTTCTGATACGTTTGTACAGCCGATATGAAACGATTTTATACGTTAAGAGCATACGAGAATCCGTCTGTGTATGATAATTTCGTTACATTTCGCACATTTCTTGGCTATCGGAATTCCATAAATCCGTTGCTTTTAGTTAAACATCCGAATTACTCTTAGGCAAGCGGCCGCCGATGGATAGTTGCAGATGACTCACCAGTAGCGAGCGCCGTACGAGTTGTCGCTCGAGAATAATACTTTAAATTACTATATTTAAAAAGTTTTTTCTCATATATCACTGTCTATATAATGATATTAAATTTAACTTTAGTTGTTAACTTTTTCCACTTTTTTAACACCTACTTACCACTGAGTGAACTATAACACGTCGAGCGCTGATGGTGCTTAGCCGAAAATTTATGGATGACCAGCGCAAGCGTGACAACTATGGCCATCAATTTCCTAAGATCCGCATGCAAAATGTACCGCATATGCGTGGGATCGGATACGGATATAATTTATCTTTACTTGAATTATTATGCTTTTGGTTGTAAACGTCAAGTCGCTGTGAATTGTCCAAAAGGACATTGTTAATATATTTTTACGCAGTCTTATCTAAACATACAGTCACGCCTTTGTCCCATATAAGGGGTAGGCAGAGGCCACTCACGTAGCCACTTTTTCGCCCTCGCGGAAAATGAGACGGGTGACGAACAACTTCGCCGCCATTTTGATACGAGTCAAAAAATTCTTACTCCCCATTGCGTTCCCACGAGCAGTAGAGTGACAGCATTGCATATTATGGTGTTATTCTGCACAAATAAAGAGGGTCCGTAAAATACCTTAGTCGAATTTTCCGACACGAAAGAGGTAGGTGCTATTCTACTCTGCCGGTCACCTATCGGCACCTGTACTGAACGCGTTCGAAATTTGGTATTAATGCTCCTGTCATCCATATCCATACTAATATTATAATATAAATAGGGGGTTCCAGCAAAAGGTTGTGGAGCTAAATTAATGTAACCCCCCCCCCCCCCCCCGCCTCCGAAAAGGCTGTGCAAAATAAAGGTAACAACATTATTGTGAAATACTTTATTTCCTGGCATAAAAAAGTCTGTTATTAATATTACAAACAATAAATCATTAGTTATTAATATTCAAAAAGAATATTTAAGGACTTTACCGCTGTGGGGCACAATTAATATTAAAAAGAGTTATTTGTAATTGCCTATAGTTTACTAATGAATACAAGTACATTTGTATTGTTTACGTGAGAACATTCTGGAATGTGTTTGTAATCTCATTTACATATAATAATTTTGCGTAATTTATAACTTTAACTGATGTGAATACATTCTTATTTTTAAATGAAGTATTAAATTAAAGTTACAACTTATTAATATGTGACTGTTGAGCTCAGGCCTTCTATAATTTTTAAGTTTGGAAACATCCTCCTCACTCCAAGCGCGTGGATAAAATAAGCGCATAGATGTGGAGTTGCGGAAACCAGCCTAATGCAATCTAGTCAGCCATGCTGCTCCAGTACGGATAAGTGCACTTCACATATTATTAAAATATCTGTTATTTCTTAGACATGCAAGTTTCCTCACAGTTTTCTTTCACAGCATTCTCCCAGCTCGTCACTTTTTCCACCCATCCCAATTACCCCCTAGTGAAATGAGAAAAGGCCTATATCCTGCAGTGATATATTTACTGTTGTTTACTGCAACTAATTTTAAATTTTTTAGCTTGGAGATGGTCCATGACAATAACTGAATGGTCCAAGTTTCTAGAATTTGAGCTATTAAGCTTTAGCTGTTGGTATAACTAATGAAGACATATATACTCTTCCAGAAATTAGAAACAAAGATGTCATGCACTGAGGGATTTAACATTTTCATAGTGCTATTTATAGACTACTACTATTATTAGTACACTTATTTATCAAGAGACCGTTCTTCTCTAAAGGTCAGGTATACAATCTACATAGTTGCCCCTCTAGACAATTCTTTAACATTAATTTCTTAAACATAAGACAAAGTTGACCTACCACATGCTATGTCTCCCCATGTGTCTGCAATCTAACAATAATATAATACACACAGATTCTAACCATTGTATAATTAAATATTTTGTATTAGTCTTATGCTCGTCCAAGTGGCACAATGAATGAAAGTGAGTCCCCAGTAGCACCCCATGACACACGGTGCGTCTGGAACACTGCCACCCATGCCGCAAGTGCACATGCCCAAACTGCAGCTCCGCCCGCGCTCATTACCACATCTGTAAAGTTTTGTGAAGTATAATATACATAGTCACAATATATATTATATATTAATGAAAGTTATGTGACAACTGTCGCCCATTGCTCCTGGCTATATACATAAATAACTTTTGTTGTTATTGAAAAAAAATAGATGTCTATACCTGAGGCAAGTTCTATCAGAGTGATCATATATTTGATACATAAAGTAGCTCTTAAAAACATGAGATTTAAAAATATGAAACTACATTTTTTTATCTGCTTCTGTTCTTCATATGGCGGTTTTACAAAAGCTTCTTTAAAAAACCATACAGCATTCACCGCCCACACAAACGGCAGCAAAATGCAACCAACTGTAATGTAAATATTAATAAGAAAACATTTTTTGTAGTTATAAATTGTAGAGAAACGTCTTTGTTGGAAATATTACAAATAAAGCTCAAACTTGTACCTTTAAAATACCATCTGCATAACAGTAGTTTCTTATCGTTAGGAAGTCTATTCAAATCCATTATATTAATAAACAAAATATGAAAGATATTAAAAATGTTCCTTCAATCTGAAGTTTTGTTAATTTTTGCGATGTCAGTCTGTCAACCGGTGACACACAGCCAAGGCTGCCAACTCCTAAAAATAGCAACTGCTAAGCACAAACATAATAAAACTATAATTTGCGAACGCGTTTGAGTTTTCATTTTTGAAATCATATATTTAAATTTAACATTTAATATGATAAAGAAAAAACGGCCATCGACCATCCAGAGTTTATTGTATTCAGCTTACACATTAAACTCTGGATGGCCGATGGCCAAATTTCACTACGATTTGGCTTAAAAAATTAACAACAAAGCGCCCTCTACTCCAGCAAAAACGTTATGGTAACTTACCTCCTTCCCTAGAAGTCACTTTTGTCAACTCACCGAATAACTTTCTAAAAATATTGAAATAAAGGGCTCTAAAATTACTAACAAAAATTTAAAAACTCTTAAATACTTCATTCCACATGCTATCCCCTTAAATTTAAGGGGAAAATCTCTAAGGTGGGACCTCTGTACACAGTCAACGATCACCCTATTACTGTCAGGAGCAGAGTACGTGTGATTTATATAAACTAATGGGTAAGGAGTACTTGTCGCCAGAGAAGTGCATGGAATAAACTGTTTATAAATAATAATAATCGTTTGTAACTTAGACATATATTACTAAGACTAATTTTAGAACATTTTGTAATGTTGCTAAAATCATATTGATTAAATGGTCCAAAATAAAGATTTTATAATAATTATAAGGACTCAAATGTATTTACCCTGCTATCTGGCTGTATTAATTGTGTACTACCAGTTAACACATGCAATGTTCTTATAGCTATTATAGTATCTACGTGGTACATAGTAGTACCGGTAGATGCAATATTGAATATAAATTAATAAATTCAATAATAATATAGAAATTGTATAAAAAAAATATGAATATTAAAATATTATAATCGAATAATTAATAAGAACTCAAATGTATTCGCGCAGTAGCGGTTTAAGAGAATTTCTTTATTCATATTCAATACTGCCGTCTACCTTACATCTGCTAACTCACCATCATCGTTATCACTTCAGCTTATCACTAGTCCGCTGCTGAACATAGGCCTCTGCCCCCATTATTTATTCAGATGTTCCAGGAAGATGCTGCTGCCCATGTTCTGGTTTTAATTTGCCCTCTGTCGACTTTTACGACACCTCAGTAGGAAAGAGGTAGGTGGTATTCCACTCTGCCGGACACCTATGGGCTGAAGAAAATGAATCAATAGTAAAACAATTTTAATTCTCGTTTAGAAAATGTTATCTATGTAAATTTATATGGTTTTATGCATATACAAAAACTGTGGTCAAATAATTTTTGAGTTCATATTGTACTAACATATATACTAAGTCTAAAACCGTTTATCTGTTTTTAAAGATGAACAGAGACCAATACAAAATGTAAGAAAAACAATTTTTAAAACTGACGACCACATGACCTAGTGGTCAGAGTACCTAACTACTACTTCTGGTTTCTGGGTTCTGGGCTGGAATCACAATATTTGTGCAAAATTACAAATTCTTAGATGTAGTTATCAATAGCAGGAGTTTCTTCCGGATCAGCAGTATCTATGGGTGTCCCGCAGGGTTCGATTCTCGGCCCATTTCTATTTCTTATTTACATTAATGACTTACCTTACCTAGTAGGGGACAACCATGATATAGTGTTATTTGCTGATGATACATCTTTGATTTTTAAGATAAAACGTCAACTTTTATTATATGACGAGGTGAATAATGCTATTTCAAAATTAGTACATTGGTTTAATGTTAATAATTTGCTTTTAAACGGCAATAAAACAAAATGTATTAAATTCACAACACCAAATGTTAAACAATTAGATGTAAATGTGCTTGTGAGTGGGGAAGAGTTGAGCCTTGTGGATACTGCTGTCTTTCTTGGAATAACTCTTGACGCAAAACTTCAATGGAGCCCCCATATATCTAAACTAGCAAGTAGACTTAGCTCTGCAGCTTATGCTGTAAAAAAAATTAGGAATTTGACTAACGTTGAAACTGCTAGATTGGTTTATTTTAGTTATTTTCATAGCATAATGTCTTATGGTATTTTGCTATGGGGAAATGCAACTGATGTTGAAGTGATTTTTGTTTTGCAAAAGAGGGCCGTAAGAGCTATTTATAATCTTGGCTCTAAAGTGTCTCTTAGGGATAAATTTAAAGAAATTAATATCTTAACCTTGGCCTCTCAATATATATTTGAAAACGTTTTGTATGTACACAAGAACATAAACCAGTTCACTAAAAAAAGTGATGTTCATAATGTGAATACCAGGAACAAGCACAAATTAATTATGCCAGTTACCCGACTTCACAGAGTCAGTAACTCTTTTATGGGGCAATGTATACGTTTTTACAACAAAATCCCAGAAAGTGCTAAAAGTCTTTCAATCAAAAAGTTTAAAATTTTATATTAAAACAAAGACTTCATAAAAAGGGTTATTATAATATTAAAGAATACATAGATGATGATAACCCCTGGGAATGAGGTGATCGCCGCCAAGCCATTTCTACATCTTTATAATACAGCTATTGTAATACAGTTATTGTACATTATTTTAAAAATGACTAAAAAAAAAAAAAAGCCCGCTGGGTTTCTTACTGGTTCTTCCCAGGACAGAGGCATTTTTGCGAACCAGTGTAGCTTAAAAAAAAAATGACTTTCAATAAGTACTATGTAAATAGTCTATATTGAATAAAAATTTATTCTATTCTATTCTCGGATCTGATTCTGGTTGAGTTGTGTGTGTGAAATATAGGTCTGTAAAACGTATTCACGACACAGGAGAAATCCTACTGTGGGTGCATATTTTTTTTGACATACTTTCATATATTCACGCCTTTTTCCCGTGTAAGGGGTAGGCAGAGGCTACACAAGTTTTTTTTATACAAGAAGCTCCTTTCGTTCCACAAGGGGGGTGGACAATAACAATGTCAGCTGCAACAAATGCCCCCCCCCCCTTCCCCCGAGACATTTTTTTTAATGCCAAGTCATTTAGAGTGTGAATAGCTGTAGCCCGCGGCATGCGGCAGCTTAAGTTACTGTCAATGAAAAACCCTCTACCAGCCAATGTAAGTCCCGTCAGAATCGATTCATCCGTTCCAGAGATAAGTCCGCAGGAGTAAAAACACAGCCAAATGAATTTGTTATAGTGTTTTGAGTTTTGGCCTCCTGCAAATTACCATACCGCGCGATACGATCTGAAACAGACAAACAAAACATGCAGATAATGCCGTTCTTTCCGTCATCAAGACGACACCGTGACCTAGTGGATAGAGTACCTGACTACCACGCCGCGGGTCCCTGCGTCTCTCTAACACTTATTAAGCGATTACATATTAGTAGAAACTTTCAGTAGGCTAGAATGCAGTGTCAGAAACACGGGTAGAATCACAACACAACCAGACCCGAAAACCAACAATTTGTGTTTTAGCACAAAAGTTGGCTCCGGTTGGAATCCGAACCCAGGACCTGCAGCGTATAACTTAAAGTATACTGTACTTTATTTTTAATGCCAAAAAGAATGGTTTAATTTTTCAGCAGTTACGTTTATAGTATATGCTTACGGATGTTCCATAAATATCAACATACATAGACTGCTAGAAAGGCAGGTGGCAGGAATGGTTATGTTTTTAGCAATCCAGTATCTATCATATCACTCATTATCATTATCAGGGAAAAGTTTAAAATAAAAGAACAAGTTTAAGAAACTGTAACCCTACTACGAAAAAAATAAGAATAATTAAAGGTTTCTGTGTGTGCTGTCATCCTCTTTTTATTATTATTGAGTAAGATAAGTCGATTGATATGTTAGATATCGATATATAAGTCTTATGGCAGTTTCACATAAATAACGTTATAATTCTTGAAATTATTTATAACGTTATTTATGTACCTATAAAATGCAAACATTATAATTTGATAGACAAATAAACACAATGGAAATGCCGTCAATCTAGGATAAAAATACGTACGGCATACGGCTTTTGAATTCTCACAATAAAAATTTCGGGCGCTGTGCGCTCGCCTTTTTCAATGTACGCGAGTGCCCTGATGCTGACCTATATTATTGTCGTGCAGTTTTAATAATTGATTTACCACATGCTCAGCGGTAAAGAAATACATCGTGTTGAAACCTGTCTGAGAAATAAAAATATTTTGTAAAGTGAAGTCCTCATGTATCCCCGATTCGCCAACGCACATTTGAACAGCGTGGCAGACTGTTACCGGCTCCAAAACCCCCTCAACAATGAGAGAAGACCTGTTCTCAGCAGTTGGAAAATTTAAAGGGTTGCTACTTTTATGAAATGGATATAAATTTGAAAACAATGAACGTATAGGACACAAATATTATTGCGTTCGTGTAAAATAGTATCCAAGAACTACAAAAGTTTGTAATTAATGCTATTTTTTACATCTATAGGTACTCCAATAATAATAAATCTAATGACAGATGTCATTATTTTTTCATGCATTAATGAACCCATGTTTCGTCCATAGTAACAAAACGATTCAAAAAATCATCTGCATCGGCTTCAAATAACTCCAAACAGTCGCGTGAAATAGTCAATCGCGTCCTTTTTTGTTCAACTGAAAGCAGTCGCGGAACCCACCTCGCAGACACCTTGTGGAAACCCAACTCGTTGACAATGATGTTTTGAGTTCGTTCATAAGAGATGCCTATAATCTCGGCTATCTCTCTAATTTTTAATCTGCGGTCTCCCATTATTAAATCAAGTACTTTTTTAATATTTTCGTCAGTAGTTGACGTCGAAGGCCTTCCAGAGCGGGGTTCATCTTTCACACTCTCTCTACCATGCTTAAATTCTGCTATCCATTTTTTGACGGATGAATATGACAGAGCACAATCGCCTAATGTACTGACCATGTCATCATGGATGGCTTTTGATGATAGCCCCTTCTTATGGAGGTACTTAATGACGGCACGCTGCTCGATTTGCTCCATTTGCGGAAATTATGACCGATTACTTTGTTAATAAATTTATAAAATCACAACTAATTATCGCACACGTTTCGAACTTCACACAATGAACTAGTCTGAACTGAACTAAATAATGTGGGTAGATTTGATTTTTAGAATTGAATGGATCTGTGTTAGGCCGAGTACTTTTCAATCCACCCTCGTAGATTATTGACATAATACTTATTGAAAGTCATTTTTAATCTTTTTTTAACTGCACTGGTTGTGAAAGAAATGCCTCTGTCCTGGAAAGAACCAGTAAGAAACCCAGCTGTTTTTTAGTCATTTTAAAAATAACATACAATTACAGCAGTATTATAAAGATGTTGAAATAGCTTGGTAGCGATTACCTCATTCCCATGGGTTGTTATCATCGATGTATTCCTTAATTTTATGATAACCCTTCTTAAAAAGTGTTTGTTTAATAAATAGTGCAATTTCTGGGATTCTGATGTAAAAACGTATTGCCCCATAAAAGTGTTACTGACTCTGAGAAGTCGAGTAACTGGCATTATTAACTTATGCCTGTTCCTGGTATTTACATTATAAACATCGCTTTTTTTAGTAATCTGTTTTACGTACTTGTGTACATACAAAACGTTTTCAAATATATGTCGAAGCTGAAGACCCAGGGTTATTTTTTGGGGCAGCAGTACTACTGTCCCTATTTGACAAGGGTTCAGTAGTACTGTCCTTCTCTTGATCCTTTACAAAGAAACGCCTTGATTTATCACTTACAAATGATTTACTTATCACAGATTTATATTTCTCACAATATTTAACAATTTATTCAAAGTAATACACCTTACGAATGCTTGCCAACACACAACCTGCACCGGCAGCACTGAAATAAAAGTTGACCTAGTTATCGTTACCACCCTTTTTATATTGATATTGTACAAGCCAAGCAGCCAATACCTTTACACCACTAAATATCAATCTTAGTTTAATAACAGTTCACTGGTGACGCATAGAATGGCGATTGCCTGACGATTGATTTATAAAAGTTAGCGATACAGGGCACCCCATAAATACTTCGATAACAAAATGGTGGTGTTACAAAATTTACAAGGTGATGAAGGAATTATGTTGTTAAGTGGGTCCTTTCACAGCGACACCTCGAGTGGCCAATACAAGGCGGCTATAGTAAACTGTTAATTGATTTAAAGACAAAGGAATTCTTAAGTGATAAAAATATTTAAATAGTGATAAAGGAATTAAGACAACGTCGGTTTGAGAGTACTCTCACGGCGACATATATATATTGAGAGGCCAAGGGTAAAACATTAATTTCTTTAAATTTATCTCGCAGAGACACTTTAGAGCCAAGATTATAAATATCTCTTACATCCCTCTTTTGCAAAACAAAAATCACTACTACATCAGTCGCATTTCCCGATAGCAAAATACGATAAGACATTATGCTATGCAAATAACTAAAATAAACCAATGAAGCAGTTCAATTCATCAAATTGTTAACGTTCAACCAATGTACTAATTTTGAACTAGCATTATTTACCTCATCATATAATAATAGTTGGCGTTTTATCAAAAAAATCAAAGATGTTTCATCGGCAATTCACACTATATCATGGTTGTCCCTTACTTGGTAATTAATGTAAATAAGAAATAGAAATGGGCCGAGAATCGAACCTTGCGGGACACCCGCATACTGCGGATTCGGAAGAACTCTTGCTATTGATAACTACTTTCTGCATTCTATTACTCAAATATGAAGTTAGAAGTTGTAGTGCAGAATTTCTTATACCGTAATGATGTAGTTTCCGGATAAGAGTTTCATGATCAACGCAATCGAAGGCCTTTTTTAAATAATTTAGAATAATTTTTAACATATTCTTTAAATGTGTTACTATGATTGTATGACCTTTCATTGTAAAGGTCATACAACCTTTGCCTACTTCTGTGGATTCCTACTGTCGCCCATTCATTTAAAGTCTTGCCAGTCGCAAGTTCAAAGAAATAGTTTTATAAGTAAAAATAGCATTAAATTCCTTGCTCAACAGGTTATGCAATACTTCATACAAATAGTCAGTATTATTATTCATACATAGAGTCACGCCTCTTTCCCATAGGGGTAGGCAGACACCACATCTTTCCAATTGCTACGATCCTGACACACATCTTAAGCTTCCTCTACTTTCATTAGCGTTTTCATATAAACTCGTCGGTTGCGGGTACTTTTGACGTGGCCTTTCCTTAAAACGATTTCGATCTGATCGTAATACGTTCGCGTACGTCGACCCTTACCGGCTTGCCCATTCACACTCGCCTCATAAATCTGTTTCGTCAATCTTCTTTCATCCATCCTCTCTACGTGTCCAAAATATCTTTGTCACTATATCTTCTAATATTATAATATTATAATATATATATATATATATATTATAATATTATAATGCGCACAGCGCAACGTTCCCATATCACGTTGTTTCTAAGTTTGTCCATCAAAGTCACTCCATACTTCTTAAACTTTTCATTTCAACAGCATTAATCTTATTTTCATGCTTCTTCTGCGAGACCCAACATTAACTACCGTACATAAGTGTGGGGACCAGTACTCTCATGTACAGCCAGTCGTGCCTTTTTAGATACTTTCTGGCTATTAATAAAGTTATGCAGGGTGTTGGGAGTATATAAGGATTTTAATTGAGAAAGGGCTTAAAATAATGCAACTAGATAGTTAACTTGGGACTATTCTTACTATGTAATAAAATGGAATGACAACGACGGTAAATAATAAAACATAAGGAGCATTAACAACCTGTCTTAAAATTAACTTAATCTAACACTCGAAAACATTGCCTGGACGGAAGACGCAGGCGCTTTAACATGCCCCCGGGCCTTGAAAGCCACGATTTCAACCAGAATCAGGTGACACTGGCAATGGACAGATTCTACTGAATGCCCTCCGGCTGACTCCAGCTGAAGTTCTGACGTCGGCAACTCGAACAATGCCGCCAGGCCCAGGATGGATTGCGACGATTCTTCCAAGCCTCCATTTCAGCGGAGGAAGGTTATCTTCCTTTATAACCACAAAAGTATTTAATTTTAGGCCATCCTTGCAGGCACGCCATTTCACTCTTTGCTGTAGCTCTGAGACATACTCCCTACTCCATCGTTCCCAAAAATGCTTACGCAGTTGCTCAATGCGTTGGAATCTAGTTAAAAGAGGAGTGGAGCTATGTTGGTAGTCTGGTTGTGGTAAAGAAGTCAATGCACGTCCAATCAGAACATGTCCTGGGGTCAGTGGCATGCAATCTGCGGGGTCTGAAGACAGCGGAGTGAGGGGTTGAGAGTTCAAGATTGCTTCAATCTGAGTCAGTGTAGTGTAAAGTTCCTCATAAGGTGACAATTCCCCAACACTCTAAGCAAATGATGTTTTGTCGACTTGACTCCCGCCTCCCAGAGACCACCAAAGTAAGGAGTATATGCAGGAATAATACAAAAATTAATGTTCTCATTGGCCATGCTGTCGCTCAATAAATTGCTTTCGCTTTTTAAGAATTTTGATAAATCATATGCACCAACGAATGAGGTTTCGTTATCGGAATAAATATATATATACTGGTTTACCCCTTCGAGAAATAAATCTGCGTACTGCCAGCAAATAGTTGTTACTTGTTAAGTCACCTACTAACTCTAAGTGAATAGCCTTGGTATTAAGCAGATGAAAAATACAAATATAAACTTTAACTATCCGACAACCGCGACCCTGACGAGAGGCACTCATAATGGGACCCGCGTATTCAACTCCTACGCTTTCAAAAAGCCCACCTGAAAGGAGACGCTGCTCAGGTAAATTGCCCAAAAGTGGGGTCAAGATCACCTTACCCTTCATGCGATGGCATCGCAGACATTTATGATAACATGTCTTCGCTAGGTTTCGACCTCCTATGGGCCAATAAGTGGCCTTAATGCATGCTAACAGTAGCTGTGGACCGGCATGCATCAACCTTTTGTGCTCATGGTCAAACAATAATTTCGCGAACCTATGAGTGGACTGTAAAACTATAGGATGCTTCTTGTCGTATGAAAATTTTGAATTACCTAATCGACCCCCAAACACGCATTATTCTATTTTCATCCAAAAAACACATTAAATTTAATAAGATTATTCAAAATTATTCAAAAGTAATTTATACTCCGGAAAGGAATCGTTTTGACTTTTCGATATTATGATATTTTAACGCGTGTCGTAGTTCATCGTCTGTTAAGAAAAGAGACGTAATGACCTGATTTTTTCAGAATCTTATTAATCGCAAAGCGTAGGCAACGGTGCGCAGAAGGCGTAAATAATTTGAAAAACGACTAAAATCGATGAAACACTCATTAATTTCAGTATTAATTAAATTAACAGTTAATGAAACATTGTGACGAATTTCGGGCAATATTTCAACGCGGTTAGGCTGAAAAGGCGACTCTGATGAGTCATACTTTAAAAATCAGGACGAGACCACCACAAATCAAAACCTGACAGGACGCTAATATCCACACCACGAGATACGAGGTCTGCTGGGTTCTTATCAGTTGGGACATGTCTCCATTTACGGTCACCGACCTTTTCTAAAATTTCAGCAATTCAGCAATTAAGCGGCAATAGCGTAATGGTTTAGGGTACGGACTGCGAAACATGACGTCGCAGGATCGACCCCCCCATTCGACTATTGTCGTGAACCATCTCCTAGCACAAACTTTTACGCTTAGTACGCTTAGTTGGAGTGGTTAACAGGAATATTAGTAATGTTAACAACAGCATTGCTAGCATTCTTTAAAAAAAAAAACCGCTCAGACGCATCAGTAAAAATATGTAACTGTAGCACCTTGTATGACTCACAAATAACCATACGAGGAATGCCAATGTTATTTATAATAATAATAATAGGCATATACCAGCCAAGACCTAACCACTTGTTTGGCTCACAAGACCCAATATTTAAATTTGGTGATGCCTGCGAGAGCGTTGGCAGTAGTTCAGGTTCGTTTGATCTCCACTTTCGTAACGGCATACAAACAGAGGCTAATACAGCAGTGATTTCTTGACGAATAACTTTAACGTCATCTAAGTCATCACCACCTGTAAGCAGATCATCAACATAGAAGTCGTGCAATATGATTTCAGCTATGTCTTTGTTTTTACACTCAAGACCAAGTTGTTTAAGGCAGCTCGTTTCAAGGAATCGTGCACTCGCCGTACCGTACGTGACGGTGTTTAATTTAAAAATCTTAACAGAATCACCGAGATTGTCACGCCAGACGATCTGCTGTAGTCGCCTGTCATCGGGATGGACGCTTATACATCTATAAATTTTCTGCATATAGGCAGACAAAACGTACTTGTGCTGCCTGAAACGTAAGAGTATCGACAACAAATTGTCCTGAACGATAGGACCGACCATCTGTATCTCATTTAAAGAAATACCTGACGATGTAGGGAAACTTGCACTAAAAACCACTCTGAGCTTAGTCGTAGTGCTACTTTCACGTAGCACTCCGTGATGTGGCATAAAATAATAACCTATACCCGAATGAGGTATTTCATATGGCCTAGTGACTGATACTCAGACATGAAATCATAATACATATGGTTGGTGTCCGTTTAACGGTTTAATCTACGCTCCAAAGAAAATAAGCAACGCGTAGCTCTTTTAAATGAGTCTCCTAAAAAGCACAGGATCTTGTTTGAGTGGTAAACGGACCTGAAAACGCCCATCAGCGAGACGTGACGTATTTTTAACAAAATGGTCATCACACAACTTCTCTTCGATGAATAATAAGATGATTTGGAACTTATTTCTTCTAACTGCCAAAAACGTGTTAAATCGGCTTGAACGTCGTTAATTTTATCATCATCGTAATAAGATTCAGTTTTGGCAAAATTACACTTTACTATATGATTAGTCGAAATGCAGCATGATGATTACCAATAGGGCCAGAGACTATCCACCCTAGCCTGGTTTCCTGCAGCACGGGCTGATCACTGCCTAGCCTAATTCTCTGTGACCCTGACAAATCCCAAAAGAGATCAGCACCGATTTAAATATCTATTTCGGCAGATTTATAAAATGTGGGGTCAGCAAAGTGAATGTTAGACGGTAGCTTAAGATCCGACAAGTTTAATTCGCGTCTTGGGATATTACTGGTAACAGATGGTAAAATAAAACAATGAAGGTTAGCAGCATAACTATTATCTAATGAGTTTAAATATACACTACACCTTTTGCCTACGTAAGAAGTCACGTTATTTATGCCCAAAATCGACCTATGTATCTCTACGTAATCTAAATTTAATCGCTAGCGCATAGTCTCCGTTATAAAAACTGGACGTGCTACCACTGTCTAATATTGCGCGGGCGACATGCTCATCATATAATTTCGGTGATGTAATTGCTGTTAGCCTTTTTGGCTTTTACAGCTTCATCGGATACTGTACTCACGGGCCAGGGGCCCGCGTGCCAGGTTTGGTTTGACCCAAACATAAATACTTAAATAAACTCCTACAAACAAATCGAAATTCGGACTGTGTCGCGTTCGCTGCGTGCTTGCGCGACTTCGAATACGAATATCTCAAATGATTTTAAGTCGTCTAATGACCGTCCGGGGGAGGCTGCGGGCCTCCATTCGGACTGTCGACTTGTGTGTCGGTACTCTGGGCGGTGATAACCGCCCTGGAACACGGGTGTATCGTGTGTACGCGGTGGTGATTGTCGACTGCTGCGAAAACGTTGCCTGGACGGAAGACGCAGGCGCTTTAACACAAGGCCCCATACAATTTATTTCTTGCAAACGCTCTTCGTTCAATATCACAGTCGTACTTTCCGTTCCTCGAAAGTGTTGAACCCAAATATACAAACTCTTTCACTTGTTCCATTCTTTCTCCTTCAATCTGAACTCTGCAAACCGACATACTTTCTTTCTCTTTCAAAAACCATTACTTTCGTCATATGTACATTAATTTTCATTCCTTTGCTTTGTAGAGCATCATGCATTATATTAACTATCGCCTGCAACTCCTCCGATGATGCTAATATAACCTGATCATCAGCGTCTAGGAGGCATTTGACCATTCATTCTTAATCCAAACGTACTCTCTTTCAGATCTTTCAAGTAATTGTCTATAAATACAGGTAAAACAGCAACGGTGAAGCCATACAACCCTGTATAACACCTTTTTCGACGTTAAACCAGTCTATGTAATCCCCGTTTACCCTGACACAAACACTGGAATCCTTATAGAGTGATTTCAGTGCTTGTATCAAGCTGCCGTTAACCCCATATATGGACAATGTCGATCACAATTCATTCCTCACCACTCTGTCTTAAGCCTTTTCCAAGTCTACAGATTCGCAATAGACCTTTTGACTTTAAGCCAAGACTTTTTCGGCTATGCTTCGTAAGGAAAAGACCTGATTCATGCATCCCATGATTATAATGAAGTAATAGAAGTTTTTTATTTAAACTTCTCCAAGCGATACTTATTTACAGGAACAAACATAATTTCTTAATTAATTGTTTTTTTGCACAAGTAAGGTAACTATACGAACTGTCCAGAAAGATCTGTCCTTATTTTGTGAATTATGGATTGGTGCAAAAAATTAACATCAGTATAAATATTATCTATACAAGTTTCTCTAGATCCATCAATATGTGTTGGTTATAAAACATGTTAACTAAATTGAATGATGATGATGATGAATAGGCTTGTTCTGATTATTAAGTTTAATTAAAACTACTTCCATATTTTTTTCAAAACTATCATATAAAGCACATGGGTCACAGGGTAGTACACAGGGGGTCTGTAAACGCTGACAACTATGAGGTGCTCTAGCTCAGCACAGTCCATCTCTATAGTTCTCTCAACAGAGACATGGCACCATCAGACTTCTTTCTGTTCCCTAACCTAAAAATGCACTTGGGAGGTCAAAGATTTTCGACAAACGACGAGGTCAAAGCAGCTGTAGACGAATATTTTGACTCTAAGGAAGAATCATTTTTTTTAACGGTCTAAATGCTTGGAAGGGGAGGTGGCAAAAGTGTATTGAACTTGATGGTGATTATGTAGAAAAATAAAAATATAACTGATTTAGTATGTGTTTATTTTCTTGGTTAGGCCGAGTACTTTTCAATCCACCCTCGTATGATGAATAAAAATTTATTCTATTCTATTCTATTCTAAAGCGTCAAAAGAAACGTTTCATTAGGGGAAACAAAAATGGCGTAGTTTGTCTAACGTCAGTTCAGTTAAAATGAAAAATAAATAAAAATGTTTCAAGTTGTTAAAAATGTATTGTTATGTTTCGCCATCGTTTTTATTAATTCGCAAATATGTAAGTAGAATACTTAATGCACGTACATCAGTATTTACCTTGAACAAAATTCCGATCATAATTACTATCATATTTGGCATTTTTTGTATAATTCTTTCTGAAGACCTTGATTATATTTAAAGTATAGTTATGTATCTACTAAACGACCTTTCATATATTCCATGACTTTTTGTGTTATCAAATATGCTTTTGCCTTTACCTTTCGTTTGTTTTGGTGCTTAACGGTGTTTTCAGCATAGAATATCCTTTCACTTTCGTAATACTGTCCTTATAATAATTATTTCTAACAGTTATTTTGCTTACCGGTATTATAACCGTTACTATTCATTATTTTTTTGTTTTAATACAACTATGATTTTTTTAACACATTAAATACTTCCTTTTGCATGTTTTTGCATTTCATGGCATCATTCTATTATTTTTCTTCAATTCAGCATATTCCTCAGTCTATTTATTTATTTACCCTTTAAAGCCCTATATTGCACTAATTTCTCATGTTATCATTTTTGGTATACTACGTATGTAGTTTTGTTATAACAAAACTAAAGAAAACATTCAGTATTTCTTAGTAAAATTATTGAAAATTCAAGGTAAAAAAAATTGTAAATTTAGCTAAATAACTTTTTAAAACTTGGTTAATGGCAGTTGCATTTATTTTCATAGTAGGTATGAAATCTTTGTTTGAACCCTAGGTTACCCCAAACATTGCTAATTATAACTAAGTTCTAATTTATATATACACAAGCTGATGCCCATGACTTCGAATTCAATTTTGGTTTTTTGAATAATAAAACATTGATTTTCCATGATAACAAGTATCATATGCTCGTCTTCTGGATGTAAGCTATCTCTTTGCCTAATTTCGTTAAAAGGCGACCAACAGACAGATAGTTATCTTCACATATTAGTGTGGATGTTTAGCTCTGAAGCAACTACTTTCTTCCCAAAGGAACATCTATAAAACACAATTTCAATCACAGAGTGTGATGGCTATGTTATTTTACATTGTGGAAAGATTTCACTACTATTTTTCGTTTGAACGGTACTGATAGCTAGTGTAATTACTGGGCTCACGAGACCTTAGAACTGATGTCTCAGAGTGTCGGGCACAGTGTGGGCCCACACAAAAATATTGTGGGTGACATAGCATTGATTATTGTGCTTACCATCACAACAATATGTTGCTCATTTCATCATAAAAAAAATTAAAATAATGTGTGAAATTTATGTTTCTTAAAACTATTCATTTCCTTAATTGTAGTAACAGTAAAATTCCGTTTAACATTAAGCATTATCCTCATTCTGCATTACATGTATTTTAAATATAAAAGGTGATTTTGTATTGTATTTAAGAAGCTATAATGTTGGGGAAGACACTCCCTGCTGCATGATTCCATCACATTTGATACAGAGTTTGTATGGAAATAAAGATTTTGGTATTTTTTTTTTGTAATTTGCATTCAGAATATCTCATTAAATGTTGCTGCAGGATACTATATCCTACCCAAATAATTTACACAAATAGATACGAGGGTGGATTGAAAAGTACTCGGCCTAACCAAGAAAATAAACACATACTAAATCAGTTATATTTTTATTTTTCTACATAATCACCATCAAGTTCAATAAACTTTTGCCACCTCCCCTTCCAAGCATTTAGACCGTTAAAAAAAAATGATTCTTCCTTAGAGTCAAAATATGCGTCTACAGCTGCTTTGACCTCGTCGTTTGTCGAAAATCTTTGACCTCCCAAGTGCTTTTTTAGGTTAGGGAACAGAAAGAAGTCTGATGGTGCCAGATCAGGTGAATACGGCGGATGCGGTAACAGTTCAAAGCCACAGTTGTGAATTCCAGCCATTGACTGTACTGACGTGTGAACACGGGCGTTATCTTGATGAAACAGGACTTTTCTTCTGAGCATTCCTCGACGTTTTTCTTTTATTTCCTCTCGTAAACGACGTAGTAAGGTGCAGTAGTAATCAGAGTTTATAGTCTGACCCCTTTCAAGATAATCAATCATAATCACACCTTTCGAGTCCCAGAATACTGAAGCCATCACCTTATTTGCCGACAAAATCGACTTAGCCTTTTTAGGGGGTGGTGAACCAGGTCTTCTCCACTCTCTCTGTTTTGATTGTTGTTTTGTTTCCGGTGTACAGTTATGAACCCATGTTTCGTCCATAGTAACAAAACGATTCAAAAAATCATCTGCATCGGCTTCAAATAACTCCAAACAGTCGCGTGAAATAGTCAATCGCGTCCTTTTTTGTTCAACTGAAAGCAGTCGCGGAACCCACCTCGCAGACACCTTGTGGAAACCCAACTCGTTGACAATGATGTTTTGAGTTCGTTCATAAGAGATGCCTATAATCTCGGCTATCTCTCTAATTTTTAATCTGCGGTCTCCCATTATTAAATCAAGTACTTTTTTAATATTTTCGTCAGTAGTTGACGTCGAAGGCCTTCCAGAGCGGGGTTCATCTTTCACACTCTCTCTACCATGCTTAAATTCTGCTATCCATTTTTTGACGGATGAATATGACAGAGCACAATCGCCTAATGTACTGACCATGTCATCATGGATGGCTTTTGATGATAGCCCCTTCTTATGGAGGTACTTAATGACGGCACGCTGCTCGATTTGCTCCATTTGCGGAAATTATGACCGATTACTTTGTTAATAAATTTATAAAATCACAACTAATTATCGCACACGTTTCGAACTTCACACAATGAACTAGTCTGAACTGAACTAAATAATGTGGGTAGATTTGATTTTTAGAATTGAATGGATCTGTGTTAGGCCGAGTACTTTTCAATCCACCCTCGTAGTATGCCTGAAAGCAACCATTACACAAACTTGTGACACATCTGAGGCAGAAGATATCTGGTACCACAAATCCTGCTTTCTGAAGAGGGGCACAAGTCCAGCAGAAGACTATGATTATGTCAGGCTGATGAAGAAGAGAACTCAAGCTATTCAGCATATAAATCTTTCTCTGTTATCTTCAATTATGAACAAAAATACTGTAGTTTTTTTATAACATTATTTCATAAAAAGGTATTTTTTATAGCAGAAAGTGATGAGACAAGCAAAACATTCACCTGATATTAATAATTTGCCAATAATAAATTCTATGTCACCTAGAACATTTGTCTGTGGCACCACTGTGCCTGTCATCCTGAGACATCTCTTCCCTTAAGACATGCCTTCAGACTGAAACACAGTAACATTTCACACTACTGTTTCACAGCAGAATAACTGGTCCTGCAGTGGTGGTACCTACCTAGACAGGTTGCTGCATAGAAATCCTACCATCAGTGGTGTGGATCTGATTGTCCTTAAAATTATTTGCTAGGAATTGAATACTTAGTAAATCTGTACTAATATATAAATGCGAAAGTAACTCTCTCTGTCCCTCTGTCTTTTGTTACCTTTTCACAGTTCAACCGATTAACCGATCTTGACGAAATTCGTAACAGAGATAGCTTGCGTACTGGGAATGGACATAGGATACTTTTTATCCTGGAAAATAAAATAGTACCCACGGGATATGTAAAAAATCTGTTTGCACGCGGACGAAGTAGCGGACATCAGCTAGTGTTTATATATAATTGTAAATAGATTTATAAATTTCATTACTGTATTTTGCCAATTTACGGACTTCTTTATTAAACAGTGATAAAGTATTGTGTTTATGCATACCATTAACACGATTGTAGAAAATGTACTAGTTACTTTGGAGGTTATAGCTGTAGTAATATACAAGTTAAATGATATGCATTTACTTTGATAGGTAATAAAATATTTAATGAGGAAATTGGCAAAGAATTGAGGTTTTCTGATTAACCTTGATGATTTTCTGCATCAGTTTATTCTGAATTAACGCTTGTGTTGTCCTGTGTTGCACAGTTCAGTGTAGATATAGTAATTGAAGCTATGACGCTAATTAACAAATATTTAATCTTACAATGCGCACTTTCATCTGGATTCCTGCACAAGACAAATATTTGTTTGACCTACACATAGTTGTTCCGGATTTGAGTGTTTGTGCATGTGGAATATTGAGAATATTTAAAGGTATTGTTTTTAAGCCAGTTTCTAATCTGTTATGTGACAATTTTAGCATTTTTTATTTTTAAGTTTTAATTTCAATTTTCTTGTTTGTTGCCATGCATAGCAAAACAACTGCAGGCAACAAAGAACTCTCTGACTCAAATGATTGTCATTCCAATTACTGGTTATTAGTCAAGAATGCTAATATAATTGTTATATGCATTAGTTTTGCATAATTTGCTAAACACAGCAGAAACTACTCTTTCTATCCACCTATGTAAACTGGCAGGGTTGAAATAAATTTCAATGCAATAAGATTATGATTCTGCAGAGGTGAAGGTTTTCATCTGGTGTCTACATTATCAACATCCATTTAGCTCAACAATCAGCATACCGTACCACTGTGTAATGTGAAAAACACAAAGTAACAGTTTTAGAGATCATCAGTGCATTGTGAGTTGTGACTGTTCTGTCTGTCTCACGTCCTCGCTATAGTTGTCTTTGTTACTCTCAATTCATTAAACCTTGGTCCAAACAAATTTTTGTTTTATTCTGTTATATGAAGGTCACGACATCACAATGCTTCAATGATTGTATAATCGTTTGCGTATAATGTAGTACACAAATATTGCCTTATATACTTTGCACTGATAGCCAGGAATTCATCATAGCTTACAAAACCTATAATTAGAATTTAAAGTTGCTATGATGTTATCATAAGCCATCTGCTGGACATGTTTCTCCCAAATAAGGATGATGTGAACCCCCCCCCCCCCCTCCCAAGGTCAAGATGATTTCCTTACACCACCATCACTTTAGAGAATTTAATAACCTTGTGTTATTTTTTGTCAGGCTTAAGCGAACCCTTACCACCACCACCGGCCTTGATGCTATACAGTCCTGGAGAGCCAGAGTATACAGATATATTGGTGAAGAGGGTGCTGGACAATTTGACACTAATATGTGAGCTGCGTGGAGACAGTACACCGAGGGTGTATGTTTGGAACTATGTTGGCAATGGCACTGCAAATGAAAGGTGATACTTTTTATTTATTAATAGCTTTAATAGAAGCTAATATTTAAGAGAGTTCTAAAGCCGAGACTGCCAGCAGTTCTAGGTAAGCAGAACGCCCTTCCCGACGATATCAAGAAATACCATATAAGAACTTATTTAAAAGACTGGTTCGCAAACATTTGCTTAGACAAATATTAACTGATGAATTCTATTTTATTTTTTCCTCCCTTCATGTTTTCTTTCGTTGTTTTTCCATCAGCCGGGCTTAACTGGCAGAGAACGTCAAAAGACATTGAGTCTGCCTATTGTTACCCTTAGTTGAAGGTGTTAAAAAATTAAGTGTAAATAAATAAATAAATAATAGGTCGTTTGTTTACGTCCGTCCTGCGAATGTCAAACACATAATAGTCTGTGGTTAAACAGTCGCACAGAGTATAAATTTTACGCCAAATAATTTTAAAATGTTGCTCAATGACGTTCAAACTTAAAAAAATTATAAACTATGGTTGAATTTCTACCATTAGTTAAATTAAAAACCGTAATTAAATTTTTTATGGGACACTTCTTGACATTATGCTGCAGGCCATTCACTGTGGACCCAAACGGTGCCAGCAACTCAAGCCAGTTACAGCGTCTGGGTCTGCAGATCAGCGACAGCGGCCACTACATGTGCTCGGCGCCGCCCTTCAGCGTCACCAAGTATGTCCTTGTGCAGCCCAGGGGTGAGTTTAACTTGGAAATTGTGATTTTGTTATACTTAGTGATTGTGATGAATAGTTCAAAAATGCTACATTTAAACCAGAACTAATGGAAACATAATAAAACTTCTTTTTTTATATTTAATTTTTTCATATTTTGTAGATTATTTCTTTATATCGACATATGTTTACTGGTGGTAGGATTCCTATGCAGGAATCCGTATAGGTAGGTACCACCCCAGGGCCAGTTATTCTGCCGTGAAGCAGTGGAGTGCAAACATTACTGTGTTTCGGTTTGAAGGGCATTGTGAGATAGCGTAATTACTGGGCATATGAGACTTAAGAACTTACGTCTCAGGGTGATGGGCACATTGTGGTGACACACAGAAATTTTCTGGGTGATACAGCATTTGTTATGGGCAGACGTTGCACTTACCATCAGGTGAACGTTTTGCTCGTTTCATCACTTTATCCAATAAAAAAAAAATGTACATTACTTGAAATCTTATTTAAGGTACAAGCCTTAAATAAGATTTCAAGATACAATGTTGTTACTGTAACTACTAAATTGTATTGTTTTTTTAACAATTAATTAATGCTCCAATATTCAATATATAACTCATAAATTGATATCAATAGGCAAAAGTGGCCCTTGCAGTATTCTCTTTAGTAAACAATAAAGCATATGAATGAAAAATTTAATTATTAGCAAAAGCGGGCGACAGTGCCATACTCATATTGAGGGATCTTGAAAAGTAGATATGGACATATGGAAATCAATTCTTTTGACAGTTATTTAATTTAATTATTACAATCAGTTCCATTTTCAATTTTTCACTAATAGGGTTGAGCAATGGTATTCGAAGTTTGACATTCATAACAACATTAAATTAACGTCGAATGACTTTGGATGTTGAATATGATGACGGCGGTTGGTTCAGGGCCGAAGGTGTGCGCGCGCGGTGCGTTCGCGTGCGAGTCGCGCTGCGTGCTCGCCAGCTACGTGTGCGACGGCCGCCGCGACTGCCTGCGCGCCGAGGACGAGGCGCCCGCGCTGTGCTCGCCGCGCCCCTGCGCCGGTAACTGCTCCACCCCCTACACGCCGCCTTCCTCCTACCCCTACACGCCGCCTTATCTCCCCTATACGTCCCTCTCGCCCCCTGTCGCCCCTACAAGCCTCACCCCTCCCCCTAACGCCGACTTATCTCCCCTTCACCCCCCTCTCGCCCCAAAAAGCCTCATCCCTGACCCTAAACGCTTCCTTCCCTCCCAGTAACGCCGTCTTCTCTCCCCCCACACGCCCTCTTCCCTCCCCTACATGCCCCTTCCCTTGCCCTACACGTCAATTTCCCTCCCGCTGCATGCTGCCTTCCCTCCTACACGTCGCCGTCCCTACCCTTCACGCCCTTTCCCTGCCCCCTATACGCTGTCTTCTCTCCCCCTTCCCACGTACTACATGCCCCCTTCCCTCCCCCGCACCGCTCTGTTACGTCAAGGTAGTCTCACGGTATGTCATTTGCAGGCAGCGACAAACTGAACTGCTCGTCGGGGCGCTGCATCTCGGAGGCGGCGTGCTGCCGGGCCGGGGAGCCGCTGTGCCGGCAGCCGGACTGCTGCGACGAGCACCCGCGGTTCTCACGACTGGGAGGTACCTTGCCACACGCACCCCACCGTACATACTGGCTGTAGCACAGAAATGAATCTACTCCATCACGGATAAGCCACTCTCTTACATAATAATAACATACATAAAATAACAACATAACGCTACTGACTATAGTATGAAAGCTTCCATCTTAATATACCAGTGTGACTAACTGAATCTTCATTGTACTATGGCCCTTAAATAGACGCCTGTTACAAGTAAGAACATTCAAGTGGATAAACAATCACAGGAACTTATACACTGCTGCACATCAGCAATCTAGATACTTTGGTTATAGTATATTACAGATAGCTTTGAAACAACTGATAACAACTTATAAAATATGTCTTATTAAAAAAAATGTTTTATAAATTATTTTTGCGTGCAGCGTACGTGGAGATGGAGTACCCGCCGCTGTTCGAGGACCGGCACGCGCCCGATGATTATGGCTTCATACAGTCTACTATCTACACAGTCACCGGTCAGCAATTTATGTCTAATATGTCTTAAAAATACATTAAATTTTATAAAATAATACTTTCTCTATTTACGTTCATACTGATAATGTCAATCACATTATAGTCTGTCATTTGTTTACGTTTATACTGCCTATTTCAAACACAATAGTCTATGGACAAACAGTTTGCCATATGGTAGCGGCTTAAGAGAATCTACCCCATTTCATCCCGTGGTTGTCATAAAAGTCGACAGAGGAAAAATAAAAACCAGGAATGGGCAGCAGCATCTTCCTGGAACATCTGAATAAATAAACTGCGGTTGCCAACCCGCCAAGCATGGTAACTATGGCAAAATTCCCCCGAAAATGAGAGCTGTAAACTTTTGTGGCAATCTATGGGGGAGGCCTATGTTCAGCAGTGGACTAGTGATTGGCTAAAATGATGATGATGATGATGAAACAGTGACTCAAAGCAGATATTCTTGCTATAGAATTTATAATGTTGCCAATAAATAATTGCTCAAACCTTAATAACGCTAACTTTAAAAAAAATGTGGATTACATTCTAATTTCGACCACAAGACGACCACTAGTTACAATGATTCTATATTGATTCACGTAACTATTAACAGTGTGTAAAAATATTTGTCTTTGTATGTATCGGGCAGCTTGCGCGTTGATCTTCATGATCGCGGTGGTGCTGCTAGTGTCGGCAATATGCAAGATGCACATGAAGCGCGCTGCACTGCGCAGCTACGCACACGCCGAGCGGGCCACCTCGCACCACTACAACGTACAGTACACACAGGTACGAACGTACTTTTTGATATATAATATGGATGTATTGTAAATTCCATCGTGTTTTTGATTGTCTTCTCACTGAGCCCACAAGTGAATTTACAGTATTTATTACGGTAATAAGAGAACTGTGATATTCTGGCGCAGCATTCATGCAGTAAAGAGAGGTGTAACAGTAGTTGTCAAGGGTGACATTATCGTCGTAATGTCACCCTATAAATAGATATTTATTAGATAAGGTGATAAATTACCTTGTAAGCAATGTGTGTGACGTTGCAGGCGGCGCGCTTTCCGCCGTGTTACGAGGCGTCGCGCCTGCTCGAGCATGCGCCCGCTGCGCCCTCCAGCCCCGCACGTGACACGCAGGTACATACACGCAACCACGCACTAGCGAGCACATGCACACGCAAGCACGCACTAGCGAGCACATGCACACGCAAGCACGCACTAGCGAGCACATGCACACGCAAGCACGCACTAGCGAGCACATGCACACGCAAGCACGCACTAGCGAGCACATGCACACGCAAGCACGCACTAGCGTGCACATGCACACGCAAGCATGCACTAGCGAGTACATGCACACGCAAGCACGCACTAGCGAGCACATTCACACGCATGCACGCACTAGCGAGCACATGCACACGCAAGCACGCACTAGCGAGCACATGCACACGCAAGCACGCACTAGCGTGCACATGCACACGCAAGCACGCACTAGCGTGCACATGCACACGCAAGCACGCACTAGCGAGCACCTGCACATTCACACAATTATGCACTAACGCACACGCAAGCACCCACGCACATACACACTGTTACACACTAACGCAAGGACGCACAAAAGTATGCACACGTATTGTTTAAACAAACGAACACATTCCATTGAAAATTAAATAATTATTGTTCAGCGGTATCTCTTCGGTATTCACAATGCGCATGCGTTACACTTGCCATTATGTGAACGATTTGCTCTCGTCAGTATTTTCAATCAAAGAGGTACTCTCCGAGCTTTATGAATGGCGGCTGTTAACGCTTCGCGGCTGGGTGTGGACGAGAACGGCGTAGGGTAGCACCTCCAGCCAACTGTTCAGCAACCGCTCGCCCATTATTTTGAATTCATTCAAATCTTTTGTGTTTCAATTTACTTGTTAAATTCGATCATTCGTTACAATCATTTCAGCCTATCACTAGTCCACTACTGAACATAGGCCTCCCCATAGATTGCCACAAAAGTTTGTAGCTCTCATTTTGGAGGGATTTTGCCATAGTTGCCACGCTTTACAGGCGTATTGGCAACCACAGTTTATTTTTCAGATGTTCCAGGGAGATGCTGCTGCTCATCTCCTGATTTTTATTTTCCCTCTGTCGACTTTTACAGCACCCACTTGCGATTTTAGTGCAAGCATTACATTGCGTTTCTCGCTTCGCCTGACAAGCGCAACTGCGCCACCTACTGCTACCTATTGCCATCACTTATCCCCCGTATGAATAGTCCTTTACAATTTATAAATGGTGTACTGTGCTCATGTATATTTAGTAGACTATATTGCGTTGAAGTTATTAATGTAATTTTTCATTGCGGTTGTAGGGCTCCGGCGCCGAGAGTCCGAGCGAAGATTGCCCCGATGATGCAGCTTCTCAGCCGGGCTCCCCTCCCAATGGTGGTTTCGGTCTCGCTCGACTTTCCGCCATATTTTCCTCGCGGTACAGGCAGGTCAGTATGCTACTAATAAAGAATTTAAATAAACTTTCGTATACAAGATTTTTGGTAGAGGTAGGCCACACGTCCCTGCCATTTTGGTACATACGTACGTACACGAATGTTGTACAGTAAAGTGACAATTGCATATTATGGTATTATTCTGCAATAATAAAAGCTGTTCGTATAGCTTAGTCGCCTTTTAATCTAAGAAATGGCTGGACAGATTTTGACGGGAGTTTAACTGACAGACAGTGTGTCATAGCGTATTCCTTGTATTATAATTAACTAAATACTTAATAGTTATTATTTAAATGCATGATTAGAAAGAACACTCATTAAATTAAACTAAAAAAAATGTATAAAAAAAATTATTTGTACGTAAATAAAAATAAAAATACGACAAACAAGTTCATTTTATTATTAGAGAATGACGCGTAGGGAATGAATTATGTTAGAACCGGTTGCCATTTTTTTCCTTCGGTCAGCCGGGCCTCGGTATCGCAGACTAGCTTCACCTCGCTAAAAAAGCGGTCGTAATATTAAATTATAAACCGTAAACTATTTTGAAATATAAAAAGATTCTTTTTACTACTTTTAAACTGATATCTAAATCTAAATGTGATTTTGTTCTCATACTGGGAACACAGTACGGGCTGAATATACGCTAGCGCATCCCACAGGCTAAAAATATGTCAAAGTCATCGCTTGGCCGGAATTTGGTCGCAACCCGCCTGTTCCAACAACAGCCGCGAACCACCTGTGCTAACAACGATCCAGGAGCCGGTTACCACATCCTGGAATTCAGCAAGGAGAGTGGGGTCAGTGGGAAGGGGGGGGGGGGGTCCCATCGCTCTTTAAAACATCGGTATTAAGAAACACCGATGTTCCCACGACAAACATTGATGTTAAAAAACATCGTAAATTAAAACGATAACATCGATGTTTTGATTTTCTCATCCATCACACTCACGCGACTGAAACGTTGTTTGTTTTAATAAACATTAGAACTAGATTGTCATATCCAATACAAATATAAGTATGCTATACCTGTGACGTAACTAAATAATAAAACATACCAATCTTACCATCGTTTAACCTAAAACCTTAGCTAACTTCCAATTAATTAGACCACAAACAACAAAATTGATCATATAAAAAACATCCTAGCAATTGAAAGTATTTATTTATTTGCCCGGTGCCGGCACCACTAAAATTGTTAATTGCAATTTTAAGTGCTGATTTACCACGTGCTCGGCGGTGAAGGAAAACATCGTGAGGAAACCTGTGACATGTGAAGTCCGCCAACCCGCATTGGAGCAGCGTGGCGGATTCTTCCTAGCTCCAAAACCCTCTCAGAAATGAGAGGAGGCCTGTGCTCAGAAGTGGGACATTTATAGGTTAAACTTTACTTTTTTTTACGGAAAATTGTTGAAATAGAATTTAGATTTTTGCGGTCGATGTATCGTTCTTCAAAACATCGATATGTGATCGATGCTATGAGATCGTGTGATCGATATGTCGAACAACGACCCATATAGTATTTTTTTGATATTTTATTTCTTAGTTCGTTCACGTTCTTAAAACGTGACAATAGCGGATATTATAGCGAGTAACTTAGGCTACTTCAATTTTAGAAAAATAATTACGCTTCCGCCCCCCAAAAAAAAAAATGAAAACCTCTAAATCCCATTCAAATAAAGAAGTACATTGATCTGGGTCGGCTGTTTTACGCTGTTGAAACCGCGGGGCACAGATAGAAGAATATATATTTTTATGAAGGAAAGTAAGTTACTTTGCTAAGATCCGCATGCAAAATATAAAAATGGTGTGTATCACCTAGTTTTTTGAAGAGCACCGCCCGCCCTCCCTCAGTAGCGTGCACAAACAAACTAACACCGCCACCAGGAACCGCCACCAACCACTACAATACTACCACTAGATAATATTCACCACTGAAGTCGAGAACACGACACGTGTTTCGCCCCAAAACGAGGCATTATCAAGCGTCATAGACTCTACGACAGACGGCCGCCGAGTGAGCGGCGCGGTCAAAGAGCTGCCTATTTATACTATAGGTGACGCAAACGGCCCCCACCAACGACATTGCGATTACAACATCGTGATAGCGACCGCTTGCTCACACAATCCACCACCCGAATTACATAAGCAGCCGTTTGTGACCGAATTGATAGCAAACGACTACTTCGAGTACATTTAAACTTTAAGTACTGGATTTAAAGATATTTAAAAGTGGTGAATTCGAGACGTTTGTTTGTTCATACGGCAGTGCAATGTTATTATTTTTATTTTTTATTATTTCTAATTGTTCCAGGACACACAGCCGAAGCCCCTTGTCGCAAATATGTAGGACTTTAAATGTGTGGTCGCTAGTTAGGTTATGCCCAGTTTCCAAAAGATGTTTTGCGAAGTGTGATCTGTCGGGATTGCAATTTCTGTACGCGGCCAAATGCTCCTTGTATCGGGTATCGAAATTGCGACCAGTCTGACCCACGTAAACGGCGCTGCATTCACTGCAAACAAGTCTATAAACGCTGGATTTTTTGCGTTCATCAATTTTATCTTTGACGTTACAAACCCCACTCAACGAATTGCTTGTCCTGAACGCAACGCAAATATCGTTACGCCTAAGAGTCCTTGCTATTCTCTCAGATACAGGACCCAAGTAGGTCAAACTGCTCACATACCGTCGAACACCTCGGGATGTAGCCGCGTACAGATCTTTGCGAATTATATGAATTTGTTTCTTCTTATTATGGTGTTAATAATATTTTTTGAATAACCGTTAGAGACCGCAATCTGATAGATGATTTGGAGCTCTTTGGCATAATTATCCTTATTCAGAGGTACGGTCAATAGACGATTAACGTAACTATGGAAAGCGGCCAATTTATGTTGCCAAGGGTGGCACGATGACGCGGGGATGACATAATCTGTGTGGGTCGGTTTGCGGTAAATTTGAAAATCATGGGTGCCGTTTTTATGGGATATTGAAATATCTAGAAAGTTAAGAGTACAGTTTTGTTCCAATTCCATCTTAAATTTTATTTTAGGGTGAATTTTGTTTAATTTGTTAAAGAAAACGTCCAGTTGTCTTCTGGTACCTGTACAGCAAATAATAATGTCGTCTACATATCTGTAGTAGTAAAGGATATTTTTATTGACAACTATGTTTAGTTTTTCATAGTTATCCATAAATACATCCACCATAAGAGGACTTAAGGGGGACCCCATTGCTAGACCTTCTCTTTGTAAATAGAATTGGTTGTCAAACCGAAAATAGTTCTGTTTCATACAAAGAGAAGTAAAATTTAGAAGATCTTTTGTTTCCCCGGGATGTAGACGACGTTTATTAAAATGATCTGCGAGTATACGCAAACAGTCTTGTGGGGGGACATTTGTAAAAAGACTCTCAACGTCTAAAGATAATAGAATGGATTTGGGGGGTAAATTTTAGAAATGAGATCTAAACTGTTTTTAAGACTATAATTTCGACTGAAACCAGATTTCTCCCGAAGAAGGAAATTTAATTTCTTAGCTAGAGAATAGGCTGGGGCACCGATGTATGAGACAACTGGACGCATAGGTACGTTTTCTTTATGAATTTTTGGTAGACCGTATAAAATAGGTGCTCTGGGATTCATTGGAACAAGACTATCCTGGGAAATATTGGGACTGGGAAAAACGTGAGAAGCATTCTGTATGGATTCTTTAATGTTACTTGTAAACTTTTTCGTTGGATCGGAATCCAATCTCACAAAATCATCCCGTTGGATAACATCGTTAACTTTCTGACTGTATTCGCTACGATCTATGATAACAACAGTGTTACCTTTGTCGGCTTTCGAAATGGCTAAGTTGTTATCAGTCAGTCTTTGTTTTATTGATTTAAGGACAGGGATCTCCGAGCTACTATTAGATCTCACGGATACAGCCTTAATTTCCTGAGCCACCAAACTCTTAACGATGTTATCCTTCTTCCCGATAACTACTGCCATCTCCGCGTCAACGGCCACGGTCTCTAACGATGTTTGTGATATGGATGGTTTTAAGTTATATTTGAGACCCTTATGCAAAAGGGACATTTCATCATTTGCAAACTGGATATTAGAAAGATTTTCTACACGGGGATAAAATTTATGTGAGGATGTCTGTGTGTCGCAATTTTGTTTACGGGAAGAAGTGGATACTAAACGTTGTAATTTACGGGACTGAATCTGATACTTTAAATGGACAGCCATCGAAGCGAGATCTCTGGCCTTCCGATCCAAAATATCGAATTCAATATTATGTAATTTATAGGACAGTTCGGAATATAATAATTTAAGATGAAGTTTCAAGTTATCTCTGATGGAAAACCAATGACGACACTCCTCACTAAGCCAAATTTTTTGAGCCCTAGATATAGCAACGTCAGCTGCCCGACTGTGTGTGCCAGAACGTACGTTAATTTAATTAGATATAACATGCTGTTGCTTACACTGCTGATTGAACCAAACATTCTGAGCAGCAAAACGATGTAATTTTGTCAGTTTAATGTAGAGTCTTGCCTGCGCGGCTGTGCTAGCCAATTTAATATAGTTAATAGAATCAGGCGTTACTTTGCGGAAATCCATTATAATGAAGGAAAGTAAGTTACTTTGCTAAGATCCGCATGAAAAATATAAAAATGGTGTATATTACCTAGTTTTTTGAAGAGCACCGCCCGCCCTCCCTCAGCAGCGTGCACAAGCAAACTAACACCGCCACCAGGTACCCAGGTACCCTCCACCAACCACTACAATACTACCACTAGATAATATACAACACTGAAGTCGAGAACACGACACGTGTTTCACCCCAAAACGAGACATTATCAAGTGTCATAGACTCTACGACAGACGGCCGCCGAGTGACCACCACCACCACTGGAGTTCACCACTTTTTAATCTTTAAATCCAGTAAAAAAAAGTTTAAATATACTCGAAGTAGTCGTTTGCTATCAATTCGGTCACAAACGGCTGCTTATGTAATTCGGGTGGTGGATTGTGTGAGCAAGCGGTCGCTATCACGATATTGTAATCGCAATGTCGTTGGTGGGGATAGGCAGCTCTTTGACCGCGCCGCTCACTCGGCGGCCGTCTGTCGTAGAGTCTATGACGCTTCATAATGTCTCGTTTTGGGGCGAAACACGTGTCGTGTTCTCGACTTCAGTGGTGTATATTATCTCGTGGTAGTATTGTAGTGGTTGGTGGAGGGTACCTGGGTACCTGGTGGCGGTGTTAGTTTGCTTGTGCACGCTACTGAGGGAGGGCGGGCGGTGCTCTTCAAAAAACTAGGTAATATACACCATTTTTATATTTTGCATGCGGATCTTAGCAAAGTAACTTACTTTCCTTCATTATAATGGATTTCCGCAAAGTAACGCCTGATTCTATTAACTATATATGTTTATGTTATTAAACACGGCACGTTAAGTGTGTAACATGATATGTTTATTTGGTGATGAAAGGAAAGTAAAGTTTCAGTCTATAAATGCTGAGCACAGGTCTCTCCTCTCATTTCTGAGAGGGTGTTTTTTTATTGTATAAAGTGACGAAACGAGCAAAACGTTCGCCTGATGGTAAGTGCAACGTCCGCCCACAACAAATGCTGTATCACCCAGAATATTTCTGTGTGACACTACACTGCGCCCGTCACCCTGAGACATCAGTTCTTAAGTCTCAAATGCTCAGTGATTACGCTAGCTCTCAGCGCCCTTCAGACCGAAACACAGTAATGTTTGCACACTACTGCTTCACGGCAGAATAACTGGCCCTGGGGTGGTACATACCTAGACGGATTCCTGCATAGGAATCCTACTACCAGTAGAGCTGAGTGGAGCTAGGAAGAATCCGCCACGCTGCTCCAATGCACATATTTTTTTTATTATTTCTCAGACATGCAGGTTTCCTCACGGTGTTTTCCTATATTGATGTTTGGTGATGAGCTATGCATGAATGGCCGTGTGGTGGCGGCTTAAGAGAATCTACCACCCCATCTCATCCCATGGGTGTCGTAAAAGTCGACAGAGGGAAAATATAAATCAGAAGATGGGCAGCAGCATCTCCTGGAACATCTGAATAAATAAACTGCGGTTGCCAACCCGCCTGCCAAGCGTGGCAACTATGGCAAAATCCCCCCAAAATGAGAGCTACAACTTTTGTGGCAATCTATGGGGGAGGCCTATGTTCAGCAGTGGACTAGTGATAGGCTGAAATGATGATGATGATGATATGCATGAAATCCTTACGATATTGTCGTAGGTACCGAGCCAGTGCTGCGACGTGGAGATGAGCGAGGTCCGTTCGTCCTCCGCGCACAGCTCGCCGAGCCGGGTTCGAAGCCCGCTGCCCGCCTACCGCAGCCCCGCGTACTGCGAGCTGGCGCACGTGCAGCTGGGCGAGCAGCGCGGCCGCGACCTCAACTACATGGCCACCCCCCTCGAGTTCTTCCGCCGGCGCGCGCTGCGCCGCAACACCCTGGAGCGGGTCATCGACCACATCAACCAGGCCCAGAGACCGCTCACACTGCAGCTGGGTAGGTTCCAACTCAGCATACCCAGGTTCGGACGCAGATCGTCGACCGAACCGCGCCCGGACACCCCCAACGTCGCGGAGATCAATATAGAAGACCTAGACTTCGTCCGCGTCAACTCCAGCGAGACTTACACGCTGAACGGACGGACCATACGCCTGTTGGGTGCTAACTTCGAAAATTACCCGGGACTGTCCGACGCGTCGGTGCGCCCGCCTCCGTACACCGAGGCCATGAGGTACAAGCTGTACGGGCCGCCGCCCGAGTACTTGAGCAGGGAGGGACTGAACGACGTGAGGGACGCCGGTAATGTCCACAGCGCTGATGAGGACGCTAGGAACAACGTTGAAATGCCCCCGTGCTATGAGGATTTGGCTTGCGGTGTTGACACAAACGCCAATGTAGACAATGCCAATGCCATTAACGGTAACCTAGCGACAGTACACAGCAGAGCGGAACATGTCGCTCCTACTGCTGTCACCAGTAACTCGGTAATTAATTCAAATGTATCGGATAATGGAAATGTTGACAACGCCCCTGATCAGGGCCCAGGGACTGAAGCGGAATGTCTCAGCTCTGTGATTGATAATCTGCCGGCTATCGACTGTGACGTCAATGCGAATGAAACGCTGGTACAAGTCGACAATTGAAATTCAAACATTGCAATCTGTTGAAGCTTATATCGTCGAAAATGGTGTATTCTTTTTCTGATAGCGATGTTTCTCAAAAGATGTTTGAGATTGTTCATCTTTTTCCATTCACAAGTAACGTTGTTATTGCAATATTTTGATGTTCTTAATTGGTTATAACCCTATAAAATAACACTTCATACCATAATAAGAAAAACACTTCAGTTTAAATCTTACTGTTGTTGTAAGAGATACCACAGAGTATATCTTTAAAAAAGTATTAGATGCCCTTGTCACCTTGCCAGTTTTTCATATGCCCAATGTAGTGAAACAAATTATGGTTCCTAATGAAATCAGAGCATAATTCAATGCGGACATTTTATGTTAGGAAGTCAAATTCCTATTTTAATTTTATATGTTGGAATGGGAATTTAGTCTCCTTAGATCCTGTGGGGTCTAGGTTGTTAATGGAACTTAAGTGTTAAAAATAATACGGGTCGAACACCACCCTCTTCTCTAGGGGGTGATATGTATCAGTGTTGACAGATGTTGATGTTTTTAAAAATTATGTACTTGTCCATTAGTTGTACTTTACGTAGCTTTTATCAATGTTGCCATAGTTAACGAGTTGTGCGCATCAGCTGGCATTGACTAAACAGCGATCGCCGACTAATATTTCAAAATATATTAATGATAGGTACTGGTTGCCTTGCAAAGTCATGCTATATTCTCTTTAATTTTAAATTATAAAGTAACTGATGCGCACATCCGAACTCTCTATATTGTTTCTTTGTAATATAGCGATATACTCGTTTTGTATATATTTAAACATTTCATGTTGTCCGACTGTTGATGTTTGATGTTGAATGTTTTTTGTGACTGTGATGAAATTCTGATTCTTATAAGCTATGCATTGTGGTAAGATTATAGATTCTCAAAAAAATCTGTAAAGACTCGTGTTGTTAGAGATGTGGCTGGTGTAAGCGAAAACAAACTTAGAGGTGCATGAGATAAAATCTAAATGTGGGTCCATGTTGAACATAATAAGTTTTTGGAAATTCAATACATGAATAAGTTAAAAAAAAATATGCGAATGGTGAACTGGACCAAACAGTTTACCAACTTCTGCTTTATAATCACATTTATATTGTAGTCTAATTAAAGTAATCTAACATTGCCCAGTTTAGTTGTAAGAATCGGCGAAGGGAAAAATACCTCTTTACCTGGGTCACATCATCCTTCTTTTTGCAAGGCATTCTACGTTTGGTATGTGAGTTACAGAACATTGACTATGGAATATTTTATTTTTTGACTTGCGAAATCGTCATTTTGTGTTAGTATTCCGTAGGCTATTATGGAATTCGTCATACCTTAATCAGCAGCGGCTGCCTGAATAATGATTTAACAGAACATCAATAAAAATAAAATAGTCCTGTCTGTCCAGACGGATTTAATTTTAGAACTACTGAAGTTGTTGACATAAAATTACAGGCAGGCGGCCGCGGCTTACACACTATGTAAGATAGTGATACAGTGATACAGTGATCTCACATACATTTTATTTGAGCAAATCATAAAGTCCATAATATGGTTTAGAGTTCATCGAAATTCTTTTAAACCTTGTTTCAAAGTTTTATTTACTACTAGCCGATTTCATATCAATCATTTTGTAGATTAAGACCCAGAGTGTAAGGGGTCGGCGGTCGTCCCTTAATCACGTGAGCTTCGAACAAAGGGGAGAGGATCAGAAAAAATCACGATTAATCCAGTTATTCCGGTTAGCCACCCTAAAAAATATCCACCGCTAAAATAAAAAATACCCACCACTAAGCCAGGGTTTCAACGGAATTTATTTCTGATGGCTATTCCACTTTTTCACCCTAGGTACAGTTCAACAGTTAATACATTCAATGTGTACACTTTTTATTTGCTAAATAAAATTACAGAACTTCTGACCTCTATGTCACATAAATTTAATTTTTTCTATTGATTTCTCAACCTTTACCCTTTTCCAAAATATCGATTTTTTTGTCACTGTTGCTTAATGCAAGCGTTTTAATAATTAATAATTTTAAAATACAGATATAATTACTTACGTAATGCATTTGACATAAACATGGCATTTCTATCAGTTTGATAGAAACGTATTCATCAAACAATGAATAGGTTCTATCCGACGAGAGGTTCTTATACATAAAAAATATAATTCGTTTATTATTGTCTTAAATGTTTGGGGGGGGGGGGGGGGGGACAACCGGAAGAAAATTAATATCTCGGACATTCTTCCGAATATCCACCAAATTTTTTTGCCGTGCCTTAATGGAATAACTAGATTAATCACTTGGGGATGGGAAAATTTAAATGTGTGCGTGTAACATATTTTTAACCAACAATAAATTTAATAGTGCGACACGATCACTTGATTAAGGGAATCCCCTAAGGAATAAAACTAAAACTGATAAAAAGTATGCCATAGTTTTTGCGCACGCACATCGATGAACCTAGCTATATTTCTTTTATTAAATTCAGTCCATTGGTTGGAATTTCTTTACAGCTGCATTACAAGCTGGTGAATGTTGAATGAATGGATGGGTTTAGTGATCATTATCTATTATAGTGTTGCCGCTTACGATTGGCCAGTTATTAAGGAAGTTGTTTGTACTTAAAACTACACGATACACCATTTCTATTTTTGCTATCTTAAATTTGACCAAACACAAATATACCACCATGTTATATTTCTCACGGGCCACTCTACCCCATATTTTATGTTCACATTATTTTAGATGACTTTGAAAGTATAATCCTCTATAGTTTGCGGGACTAAATATTTCTTGATATATTTTGTTTATACAGTTTTATTGGACAGAGAACATATATCCATTATACCAATGTATGAAAAGGCATAGGAAAATATTTTTTTTTCTCTGAGAGACAGCAAACAATTAAAATTAATGTAACGCAAATTTGTTTGCACAATTATTGTACTTAGATAAATTGATAAAAAATAACATTTTAACTCAACTCTATTTCTTAAAATTTAAGGGTAATATTTTGTTTAAATTATCCATAGATTTATATCAACTTTAGAGGTATTTATATATGTGTACCTCTTAGTAATGTAGTATTATACAATAATCAATACAAATCCGACCAAATACGCTTTACAAATTATATGTAATAGTTTTGGAAAATAAAAATGGCGCCATTTGAATGGGCACAGACTAGAATATAAGCTCTGTTGCGCTATCGGCAAAGTGGAATTTTATTTTTCGAACTGACAACGGCAACGTTAGGAGCAAGATATGATAATAATCTGTGAAATATTTAAAGGTATTTTTAAAAATTTATAGAATTAGTTTTGCGACTTCTGCCATTTTCTGTGTTATATTTTATAATGAGTTGGTGCAAAACTTTGTTTTTTAACTTAGTTTTACATACCTTCATAATTTTCTTGTTGATCTGAACCTAGTGAAAGTTGTTATTATGTAATTGTTATTGCAATTGACAGTCTCGAAGGTGCGAAGGATCTGATGCCTCGGTCGCCAACTTTTTGCCACAGCTGTCCTCAGCTCGGTAGAAGCCATGCCCGGAACCGAACAACCCGCAGGCTGCCGTTGGCAATAGTAATGACTACATAAGTGTCGAGAAATGGCAGAAGTCACAAAAGCACCGTAATCGGTTAAGTTACAGATGTTAACACAATTGTAAATATGTCTTTAGCTAGTAATTGTCGATCACTGGCTTCATCACGTTACTACAATCTTCGATTGAGTTCTCTACGCAGCACTGACTGGCTTCGCAACAAAAAACATTTGAAACTTCTTAATGGTATATTAAGTTGACGTACTATAATTAAGGTCAACTCGGTGAGTAAGTAAGCACCAAGTGCATTATTTCAGTTAGATAGAATTCACATAGCCAGTACTGCAGATGAATGGTTAATATTAAATAATGTGTTTCATTCACTGGGTGGATGTAACGGAGAGAGAGTTCATGAATTTGTAAATCGATGTTTGGGCTACGTGTACATTGTAGCTGGCCTAGTGGTCAGAGTACCTGACTTCTAAGCCGCGAGTCCTGGGTTCGAATCCCAGCCGGAGCCAACATTTGTGCTAAAACATAAATTGTTGGTTTTCGGGTCTGGTTGTGTTGTGATTGTCCCCGTGTTTCTGACACTGCATCCTAGCCTACCTCCGATCTTATCGCATCAGCGTTACATCGGGCGCGGGTAGGTTTGGGACGAGTGAGTGCCTCTGTGTTTGCGCGTACACTTGTGGCACTATAATATCTCCTGCGCAGTTGATGGCTCTCGACAGTAGTCGGCAGTTGTCGCCGTGGTCGAAATCGGCTAGGAGACCATCATCACATTGTAGCTTTTTAAATTAATTAAATTGTCAATGAGATCAGTATATACACAGTGGATATGAGGCTACGACATTAAACGAAAACGCATTTGGAACTAACATGATTATTTTGAAATATGTAGTCAAATAATACAATTTACGATAACTCGCACAACTTTAGAAAATGAAAGAACGCGAAATAGAGATATCAATGTGGTAACATCTAATGTGTATATGTCGATAAGACTTTTGACTTATTCTCTTAGACCAGAAAACTGTTAGCGCCAACACATAATGTCGCAGAACAGAAAATCAAAAAAATCGTGTGAATAAACTGCAGTACTTATTTACTTGATAATTGGTGTATGACCTACAAATGTTTTAACTTAATGTCGTAACATCGTATCCACTTTCCGGATTTGTATTAAACAATCTTAAATGAGAACTATGTTAAAACTGCACATTTTTTATTTATTTTCTTAAAATGCTATTAGGTGCCGCCAGTAGTGGTTGTATTTAGCTGTTGATAAAACTACTAGCTAAAAATGAAATGATTCATGTTATAATTTAAATAGTGTTTTAATTTGCGTCTTATCCGTCGCGTTTTAATGGGCTGGCAATCATGAAAAGGGAACATCCGGTACCAGGAGCCCAGACATCAAGTTGCTAGAACGTATTGTAACACAATGGAACAATAATATCTACATATCACAAATATTGATAGTTAGCTTTATATATATTAATGTGCCGTATACTTGTTCCCGCCCTGCCCGGAAGCCAGTACTCCGAAAACGAGACTTAGGGCTTGTTCACATGAGCGTTAGTGTTATTTTGTTTTAAGGAAAGATATTTTTCAAAAAAATGTATGGATCTGCGTTAACAATAGCATAAAGATCATGATGTGATCATGAGCTTCTCAAATGCTAATACTGACAATAATTTTAACGTTTAAAATATATGTAAATATTATTTGACAAATGATATACCTATGTGAACACGTGTCATGTGACATATTTTCTGATTGTAATATAGCATGTATATAGTATGTATATATATTCAACATGTACAACTCATTTTTTTATAACAAATGGTTGGAGGTACGTTTTCGGAGTGCTGAACTGGTTCAGTTCACTTTACGCTGACTCCATCTTCACGACCACGTGTGTAGGGGGCTTTTTTAACACTTCCGAAGAGTCTAATAGCTAAATGTCGGTGGTGTAATGGCCTAGTGATTATTTTCGGCTTGGTGTGGGCAACATGACCTTAGCCCGCCAGTGATGAAGAAGTGATAACTTATTTTTATTTAAACAATAAAGCATGGTTTTAATGTATTTCATTGAAACCAACCATGTCAAAAGCATACACATTTTTGTATTCAAACCCATTGCTGGATAGTATAATACTGTATCTGTTTTATTTTGACTAGATATGGATATTTTTCTTCAAGTTTTAATCACTTCCTATAACAAATCAAGGTGCAAATTACATTTTGTTATTAAATTCTGCAGAAAAAAGTTTCTATTATTTATGCAATGATCATGACTTTTCGGCAGTGTTGAGTTGAGCCAATTATTGTATAATTATTATAGTACAAAAGCGTCCAGCCTTTCTGATGCCTTACCATTGTTAGAGTAAGTCAATAAAGTCTAATGTTTAAATACGGCTGTTTTATTTAATATCTCGTCCTGCACGATGTTGGACTCGTGACGTGTTTAGTGCTTATTTACTTGTTACAATTACCTAGAATTGCCAACCGTTCAGTTATTATAATCTGGCTTACCTACTTTATTTTGTATTGATGATTTTCATATTTTTAACATAATAAAATATCCAAAAAAATACTTTGTTTATTAAAAAAATTTGTCAAATGTCTGGTATATAATGCTGATAAATTCCTATTAGAAGCCCAAACACTATCGTCTTGAAGAGTCCCATGTCATACCGGGGAGACCGCTGTTAAAGAGTTTCACTCATAATGAACAGAATGAAAATAAGTTTTTCATTTATTATTATTTATTTTTTGCCATCATCTCACCGTCATCGATCTGGAAATAATAGGTCTGGCATATTTGTGATGGTGCGAGTCCGACCGAGTAGTACCTACCTCTTTCCTACCGTGGTGTGGTAAGAGGCGACTAAGGTTTGCCAAAGTCTATATCAAAAATAATTTCTAAATTTCTTAATGGAATTATTATTAACAATGACTATTACTGATTAAAATTATTATTATCTGGCAGAGTAGAATAGCACCTACCTCTTTCCTATAGAGGTGTCGTCACAGACGCCTAAGGTATTGTACGGACAGCTTTAATTCGTGCAGAATTACACCATAATATGCAATGCTGTCACTATAGTGCTTGAGGGAACGCAATGGGGAGTAAGGTTTTTTTACTCTTACAAAAATGGCGGCGATGTGGTTCACCACCCGCCACTTCTCGTTTCTCGCGGGGGCGATAAGTGCGTTGGTTCTCATCTTATGTGGTGAATAGGTCACAAAGAGTTGTTATTAACGGTTTCTCATTGTCTAATTTTGTAAATGTTAGCACAGGTGTGGCACAAGACTCAATCCTTGGGCCCCTGCTGTTAATTTTATTTCTAAATGATATCGGTGGCTGCTTTGGTTATGCTAACTTCCTTCTATACGCTGATAACCTCGAAATTTACCATTCTGTCCAATGTGTAAATCACTGTTAAAAGATTCAGATAGACTTAGACAGATTTACTGACTATTGTCGCAATAACACGACTTCATATAAGTATTGCGGAATGTAAGAAAATCACCTTTACTAAAAACGTAATAAAATTAATTTTAACTATCGTCTTAATCAATTACGTTAGACTCTGTTCCTCTTATTAAAGACTTGGGATTGTATTTAGACTCAAACCTTCATTTTCGTCAAAATATTACACGTATCACCCTAAAATGCTTTTCAATTATATGGATTCGTGATGAGAACCTGTTCATGTTCAAGAAACCCACTACCATATACAAGGCGTTGGTAAGGTCACAAATTGAATATGCTTTCGTCATATGGAACCCAATATTTATTAAATACAGTTATCAGCTAGAATGTAAGCTAAAATTCTTAAATTCAAAAATGTACAAATTTTTTAGATCTTAAGTTTCTTATGATGAATTACTAGAGAAATTCGACATTCCCTTTCTTGAGTCTAGAAGGCTACTTTTGGATCAGACGACCGCGTGGCCTAGTGGTCAGGGTACCTGACTTCTACGCCGCGGGTCCTGGGTTCGATTCCCAGCCGGAGCCAACATTTGTGCTAAAACACAAATTGTTGGTTTTCGGGTCTGGTTGTGTTGTGATTGTTCCCGTGTTTCTGACACTGCATCCTAGCCTACCTCCGATCTTATCGCATTAGCGTTACATCGGGCGTGGGTAGGTTGGGACGAGTGAGTGCCTCTGTGTTTGCGCGTACACTTGTAGCACTATAATATCTCCTGCGCAGTTGATGGCTCTCGACAGTATTTGGAAGTTGTCGCCGTGGTCGAAATCGGCTAGGAGAACATCATCACTTTTGGATCAAACGCTTCCTTTTAATGTTTGCTATAACCATTTTGACTATCATTTACTTATAAATCAAATTTATGTCCGTATACCAAATTGTTCACAGCAAATACCTGAGTTGTGTCGGCAACCGCTTTTCTTTACCAAGCCAAGTAAAACAAAGGCAAGTGATCGTGCGCCTCTGCGTCGTATCTTGGATGCATATAATAAAATCTTCTACGAAATGGATATATTTGGGTTAAGCTCTAGAAAATTTAAGAAAAATGCTTTACTTTTTGGGGGTCAAGATTGCCTAATTACTTAACTGCATTTTATTTTTTTACCTTTTTTACTGTCATTAGTTAGTATTTTGTTATTAAGTACCATTTTAATCTTATTATGCATTTTTCTCTGGATTGTAATGTTATATAATTGAAAGTCGTCTTAAATTTAAATAATTCAATGTAATATCATAGCAAAGGTACTTCAATTGATGTGGAAAACGGTACTGGTTGAGCATATATTTATATGTTGTATATAACAACTTTGTAATACTTCATCTTGTATAATTGCTTGTTTTACCAAATAAAATAAAACAAAAGAAACAATATACTGAATGTGTAAAAGTAGACCTTAGTAAGATGGGAATGGAAAGTCAACATTTTGACAAAATCATTAATTATAACTTTTCACGTGTCTGTGACTATAGCCGATTCTTCCTTTGATCTTATCGCTCACTCTTAACATCGTATATGCAAAGGCGTTAACAAGTCAATATATATTTATACCATCATTAACAGCGTTGTAAAATACTTCAGAGACGATTGCGTCTATTTGTAACCGTCTCCTCGTCGAAATCAACCTGTCGCATTAAATTAAAGTTTTTCAAGAAATCAAACAAAGAGATTCACAAAAATACTTTATTACACTTGTATATGTCTACACACTCGCACGTCTACTGTATATTGTATATACGTTGCAAAACTAGATCCCGCTGCGTCGATACAAGCGGCTCTCGGCTTATACACTACGTGAACATATAGTGAGTTAACATGGCACATTATTTAAAGTTGTAAAAACTAAAACCAGTTGCGTGTAAAATATTTTACGATTTTTATGTAGAAGCTGCATATTTGGAATAACACAGGCCATCCTGTTCCATGTCTATTTATCATATTATTTATGAAACGAAATAATCTTCAAAAATTTCAAAAAAAATCTTGATTTTGTTGAAGTAAAATATTTAGGTAAACATTTAAATATTATTGAAATTACATTTATTTATATATTTTTATTTCAATCCAATTTCAATGTTTCTAAACTCCTTTCACAATAGCATGAGACAAAAAGTAAACAATGAAAATAACAGGTCTCGGTTCCCTCTTTTTAACAACGAACGTCAACGGTAACAGTGAAAAAATCTAACATTTATATTATAAAGCTGAAGAGTTTGTTTGGATAAAGTACTGGTTCGAATTGAAATATTTTTAGTTTTGGATATCCCATTTGTCGAGAGAGGCTATAGGCTGTATAACATCACGCTACGACTCATACAGCGATTTCTTTTAATTAAACGCCGGTTGAAAACAGCCGTGTGGTGGCGGCTCGTTAAAAGAATACTACCACTCCATCTCATGCAATGTATCTCCTAAAAGGCGAGTAAGGAATTAAACTGCACTGTGCACCCAACAGCGCATGGTGGCTGGATGGGCTCACCACCTATCACACCAAGTGCATTATATTGTTTTGGTGAAACGTGGATTGTGGCAGTCATCTGTTTTTGCAGTGAGTGCCCAGTCTCTGACTACCCGTTATGGGATACAGTCGTGATCTTATGTATATATGTATGTTGAAAACGCAGGGCACAGCTATTAATAAATAAACTTGAAAAAAATATTATTAAAGAGCGTTATAATAAAAAATAACATACAAGAAAATTAAAAGAAAAAAGGAAATAAAAAATGTCCGGGAAAAAAATTTAGAACGAGATCTAAAGTATAACTAACATCTGTAAACGCAGAGTTGGCGCCAAAAATCTAAAATTACTTTTTATGTAACTGTAGCGACATCTATGATTCCACATAAGAAGCTCAATAATAGCTCTTAGGTCAAACAGTAACAAACTGCGCCTTATATCTAACAAAACATTGATAGTCAAACATATTTGCTAAATATGTTTAACTAACAAACCGTCTGCTGCGAGAGTTTGCAAAATGTTTTTATGTTTTATATTTTTTTAATTAGACGTGTTGACTATCACTGCCAGTGATTGATTTAATAATAAAACAAGTATTTTTCGTGTTAGACTTTACCTACGGTCACGTAATTTTAACACACTATATCGAGAATTGCATTAAAAAAGTAAGGTAAAGTAACAATCTATAAATACCCCAGTGCTGAGCACAGGCCTCCTCCAATTTTTTAAGAGGGCTTTGAAGCTAGGAAGAGTCAGCCTCGCTCCAATACGGGTTAGCGGACTTTACTTACATAATTTGTGTAAAAAATAATTATGATATATTAAGTACATACATGAGCTCGCGTTTTATACTCTCTACTCTACTTTTTTACTCTATATAGGCATAGGAAAAAGTCGGTAATTTAATTTATAGCCTAAAACATTTGCGATTTATTTTTATACGAATTATTATTGTAATAAATTTCAATATTTCGTAGGTCAGATTATGGTACTTTAAAAAAAATATTGTTACTATTTATCGCATGCTATCGTGAGTAGAGTCACTTGATAAAACTGATCCGAAATTGTAAAAATTACTGTATTTAACTATTGAGTTATGTATAATGCAAAGTAATTGTATTAAAGAAAACATATAAAATGTAATAATGAAATAGGAGTTTGCGTCAATATAGTTATAAAAAGATTATATTACAAATAAATTCATATATCGAAATTAATTTCAAATAATTGAAGAATCAAAAAACAGTTTAAAAACTACTGGCCCTTACAAATTGATCATAACATAATACTGTCGTCAAAAATTATTCTAAGCTAATAATGATACATTACACATATGATAACCTGCAGGCATATATTGTCTGTGCTGGCTGTTGTTATTACATACTTCATTATATACAGCAAGCTAGCTAGGTTGGCATCGTGTAATTTACTGTTAAATAAGATGCCAATGATATAACAATACACTAGATCACTTTTAGGTAAGCCGAAGGCGCCTAGTCCAAACGTTTAGCATGATTGTTTCTTACATAAAAAGGCGGGAAAAGCTATTTTTCTCGACATACTCGTCTTCTATTAATACACACATGATAACAAATTATAAATAATACTTCCCGAGTAAATTTCTATATAAAATTACAATAATCAGTTTGATTGAATTAAGAAAAATCTAAAATGTACAAAAACTTCGGATTATTTTAAATTTGTCACGCTACTTCAATCCTTCGGCTCTATGATTAGTAAAAATTTGTCTATGAATTTTTAATACTTGTTACGCTAAAAAACTAACACATGAGAACAATACCTTTTAGCTTTGGCGTATATATAGGGTAGGCCGGGTGGGCCGTGGCCACCCCAGAATTGTCTGGTGCCTACCCCAGGACGTTGGGATGCCATCAAAAAATTCTTAGGTAGATATTTATTCACACAAATGTAGTTTGCAATAAATTAATAAACTCAAGGTATCGACATATTAATATTCCACATAGTTAATTTTAAAGTATCAAACTTTATTATATCCATAAATATTATAACGGCATGGAAAACTATTATTTTGTAAATTCGGGTTCTACTTCATCGACCTCCACTTTTCAGTGGCCAGACCTCCCCTGGAAAATAACCAATACGCCAATGCCTCTTCGTTGAAATGCAGTCACTTAACAATAAATATTTGCCGAGCAGTGATACTCATTCAACGTTAATACTAAAACAACCAATGTAACAGATGTCGTCAAGCTGCCAAATAATAACACGATTGAAAAAAGTACCTATATACAATATGCTTTCACAAAATACATCACAAAAAGTCTTGGAACTAAAACTAAATAAAAGTAGTAACTAACATTTATAACTTTGTGTCGAAAACAAAAATAAAGAATTCAATCCACTTCGCAATGCAATTATCATAAGTAAGCGGATGAGAGAATTTAGATGCGGGTGTGGGCTCAGGTTCGTTAGAGAAAGCCGCCCAGACGCCTACTGGGCTGGTAGGGTGGGTTCCTATGTAGAAATCCGTCTAGGTAGGTACCACCAAAGGCCCGTTATTCTGCCGTGAAGCAGTAGTGTGCAAACATTACTGTTTCGATTTGAAGGGCACTGTGAGCTAGCGTAATCACTGGGCATATGAGACTTAAGAACCTATGTCTCAGGGTTATGGGCCAAGTGTAGTGTCACACAGAAATATTCTGGGTGACACAGCATTTGTTACGGGCAGACGTTGCACTTACCATCAGGTTAACGTTTTGCTCGTTTCATCACTTTATGCAATTAAAAAAAACATCTGTGTCGATCGGGACAGATTAAATCACGTTCATTCGATCACTACCCGAACGCTAATGATCGAGTCTTAAAACGCTATAAGATTCGAGATTTTTCGTGCTGATAAATGACAACATATAATTATTTAATCAAAAAACCGACTTCAATGCAGCAGCTCCAAACAGAGTTTCATGATTTTCTCATGGATCCTATCATCAAAACTTGAACAAAATTTTTTGGAACCACATTTACGATAACCCCTTTCTAATAAAAAGAAAGAATCATTCAAATATTCATATAAATATTTATATATATGTGTGTGTGTGTGTGTGTGTATGTATATACCGTCGAATTGAGAACCCCTCCTTTTTGAGGTCTTTTAAAAGACAAGGTCCCCAACCCAATCACCATACCAATGGTTCATGATCGACGGGGATCACTACAAATTATAGATCGACACAGATCTAAATTCTGCACATTGGCGAGCTCGGTTCTTGCTGCACCTATGTGCCTATGAACGTCACATTTCTGCGACTGCATGTCATTCGCGTAACTTTAAGGCCGTTCACTTATGATATTCGAGCATAATATCCCTGTCTCTCGTCTTCACCATTTACTAATAATTGTTGCTAATAATCCTTGGGCACACACGTTTCACAATACATGCAGAGTAAAATACTTCACGATATTAAAAAAATCTGATACAGAGACAATATTGGATACCAGTCTTTTATATCAAAAGAAATTACATATGAAAAATATTATTTTACAAAACAAAATTAATCTAACGATCAATATTGACAAAGATAATATCAACGTTTTAAATATCGCACATATAAATTTTTGAGATTTCTTAATCTGGCAACTATTGCGCGGTTGCAACAAAAACTGATTTTTTGACTATAGAAATAATGTACCATTCCAATGGAGACAATATCACTTATACTTAAATCAAAACGTTTCTTTATCCTTTCATTTCATATCTTACTAAACTACATTTGATATCGAAGTAACGTAAGCTCGGTCTTAATCATAAACTTTCTTAAAATAAATTAATCTAAAGATTTATACACTGAGATTATTTTGTTAATAACGTACAGACGTTAACAGTAACTAAAAAACCGTATTATATTAAATAAACAAATGCATTTTTCCACACAGGGGGCTGGTCTCTGTCTACTCCTTATATGGGAAATAGGCGTGACTGTATTTACGTATGTATTATTCCACAAATATTGCGGTATGTAATTCTATTCGTATATTATTTTTTACGCCAAATAGATATTTTATTATTATTGTGGCACTGTCTCTACATCCATAAAGATTTTTCAATCACTAAAACATTTAAGGATTTTCATGGAATTTCTAAATTTCGGGCATTCATTCTTTAAATTAAAAAAAAAAATTATAACCTTTTTTTATTTGTACAAGTTGCAGTTGTAAAAACATAATCGAAAATGTACCATGTAATGAAAGATTTGTGACAATATGTCCTTTATAATTATTAACATTTTCTTTTTAAGTAATTTCAAACAATGTCACAGAATTAGTTAATATTGTGTACAAAAATAAATTCTGTTATCGAAATGTGTTTTGGTTATTGTTTGTTAGTCAACTTGAGGCCTTATGCATCGGTTCCGTGGATTTTTAAAAGTAAATTAAAAGGCTATAAGGTTGCATGTTTGAGTACAATCATCCCTCATTTTTTGGAATCGGGAAGTGACTCCACATGTTCTTGAAATATTTTTAATTTCTTTAAAAGGCCGATAGATGCCCCGCAGATTAGAATAGGATCTACCTCTTTCCTATAGAGGTATCGTAAGAGGCGAATTATTGTACGGACGGCCTTTTTTCGTGCAGAATAACACCATAATATGCAATGCTGTCACACACACAATAGGGAGTAAGAATTTTTGACCAAACCCGTACCAAAATGGCGGCGAAGTGGTTGGCCAGCTGTCACTTTTCACCGTCACCGCGAGGGCATAAAGTGGGCTATGTAAGTGGCCTCTGCCTACCTCTTATAAAGGCGTGACTATGTGTGTGTGTGTAAAATGTATGTTTCTGCACAAGGGTTTTCTTCACCGCTTAGCACATGGTGAATCAGCACTTGAAATTACACATAACAAATTTTGTTGATGCCGACTCTGGGGTTCGAACTTCGGTGTGGTCGTGTACTAATTTAAAATTATTAAAGGCCCGCGCCACATGAGCACAATTTCTATAGAGTTGTATTTATATTCATTACCGGACAAATCTCAGTTTGCATGTTGGTTGCCACGTTAACGTAACGGGTAACGTTTCCGATTAATACAAAACTTAATCTAAGGCTTGTGGCTTTCCACGCAAAATACGCGCATACGTGGAGTTGCGGAAACCAGCCCGTAGCACTACAATCTAAGGCTCACTTATTTTAATTACTCAGGTATTACAAAATACTACGACTCTATTTATACAATGGGAGATTCTATTTCTATAACCTATATTCACATGTATGTATATATTTCTCTAAGATCATTTCTTAAAATAATTAATGCGTGGCAATCACCATAGCTGCTACGTTTGGCTAGCGAGTTGACAACCGCACTATGATGGTTGACAGTTTATACAAAGTCATGTTGCCCGTCAACTTGTTTATCAAAACCCTCAGTCAATTTTAATGCCGACCCCGGGATGGAGCAAGACGCGGAGTACCCTCACCTAAATTAATACGTTATTATTTATTTATTTATTAATGGAAACATAAACTATATTCCAGTGTCAAGTTACATATCCAAGTACACAATCTTCAAGCAGCAAGACTTCAAAATTTTGATCGACAGTAAATTGATAGTAGACTTTTACTGAACATTTGCTGGACTGGTAGAGACAAAACGAAAAGCACAATTTTGGTCTTGAATTGAATTTTCCAATGTACACTTTCGAGAGCACTTGCTGCATAATCAACTACCATTATTAAACATCAAAACTCCAAATATACACAGAAATTACAAAATTAAATAAAAACACTACCGCCATTTTTCGAGTTGGCGCCAAAAGTCATTAATACGTTATCTTCAACAATAAATACGTAATACTAAATGCTTTTAAAGTGATCCTGTCCTTTGCCCCATAGATATTAAAAAAAGTCGCGTTGAAAAATATTTTAAATATTACAGGATTCAATATTTTAGAAATTTCGCGAAATATTTGTGCGTAAATAAATATTTAAATTTTAATTTTTAACACAAACAATGATCTATTATCAATATATCATTTTGTTAGTTTAATTAGTTTTAAGGTTTTAGGTTTTCGAAAAAAAAATACCGAAACGAATGTAACAAAACATGAGTTCGCATGTAAAGGTCCGGCACGCGTATGGGTGTGTATGTGTGTATGTGTGTATATGTGTGTGTGGGCGGCGGGCAACCGATTGGAGGCACGTTAATGTAATGTTGTGCCGTGCAGTTACTGCAGCTTGAGGTCGGGCGGCGAGCTGCCGTCCGACTCGTCGGCGCGCAGCGACAGCATGTCGGGCAGCTTGAAGTGCTGCATGTGGAACGGCGGCTCCGGACTGCTGCACGACCGACTCAACTGCGACAAAGTTTCGCATCGCTTTTCATTTCTACCTACAAAACTACATTTTGAAGGGCACTGAGAGCTAGTGTAATCACTGGCCATTTTAGAATTAATAACTGATGTCACGATGAAGCCGTGTGGTAGCGGCTTAAGAGAATCTATCACCTCATCTCATCCCGTGGGTGTCGTAAAAGTCGACAGAGGGAATATGAAAACCAGGAGATGGGTAGCAGCATATTGCTGGAACATCTGAATAAATAAACTGCAGTTGCCAACCCGTCTTCCAAGCGTGGCAACTATGGCAAAATCCCCCCAAAACGAGAGCTGCAAACTTTTGTGGTAATCTATGGGGGAGGCCTATGTTCAGCAGTGGACTAATGATAGGCTGAAACGACGACGACGAACTGATGTCTCAGACGGGCGCAGTGTGGTATACAAGAGTAGATACAATCACTCCTTTTTATTATATAAGGGGTAGGCAGACAACACCCGTAGCCCACTTTTCACCCCCGTGGAAAACGAGACGCGACGGGTGGCGAACCACGTCGCCGCCATTTTGGTACATTCGTACGTACACGATTGCATATTATGGTATTACTAGCTGATGCCCACGACTTCGCGTGGATACAGGTTTTTTTAAATATCCCGTAAAAAATATTTGATTTTTCGGGATAAAGGTATCCAATGCCCGTCTCTAGGATGCAAGCTATCCCTCTGCCAAATTTTGTCAAGATCAGTGCAACGGTTGAGCAGTGAAAAGGTAACAAATAGACAATGGGACGAAGAGAGTTACTTTCGCATTTAATATATTAGTATGGATTCTGCACAAATAAAGCGGACTGCCCGTTCAATAGCTTAGTCGCCTCTTACGACACCTCGGTAGGTAAGAGGTAGGTGCTATTCTACTCTGCTGGACACCTATCGAAATGTGGTACCACGCATAAATGTTTTGAATGCCACAGCATTTGTTATAGGCAGACGTTGCACTTATCATAAAAGATGAATGTTTTGCAAGGTCTCGATGATATAAAAAAATATGGAAGTCCACTGCTGAACTTGATTCAACTCGTCTTTCTTACTCACTCTTAGCACAGTGTAGTCCAGTCAGTAACACCTAAATCAGAACTATTCTTACAGATTTCATTTTGGTCAAATTAGTGATACCTGTAGAATGTGAGTGAAGACTAGAAGATAGAGACTATTCAGATCTGTGTGTTTGAAGTCTAGTACGCATCAGCATCATTTCAGCCTTTCATTAGTCCACTGCAGAACATAGGCCTCTCCCATAGATTGCCACAAAAGTTTGTATCTCTAATTTTGGGGGGAGTTTACAGTAGTGATTTTGCCATAATTGCCACACTTGGCAGGCGGGTTGGCAACCGCAGTTTATTTATTCAATTGTTACAGGAAAACTCTGCTGCCTTTCTCCTGGTTTTCAATTTCCCTCTGTCGACTTTTACGATACCCACGGGATGAGATAGGCCTCTCATGTGATAGAGTCTCTTAAGCCGCCACCACACGGTGTGGCAGCACTACTGTGAACTGGTTATTTCGTCGATGATCTATCGGTCGCCATGATATTTTCTTTACCCTTGCCGACTTACACGACAGCCACGGTGCTGGTGGGCGTGGGAGTGGCGGTAATGGGTGATCCTTCGCTGTCACCACACGGCACGGACAGATCACAACGAATTACTTACTTGAGCACTGCGGCCCCGACGCCGACGGGGGAGTATGCCTTTGCGCGCCATAAAGAACCTGCAATTGTTTTAATTTTTCTCTTATTAATACGTTTCTTAAGTTTGTTCTAAACAATTGTACGAAACAATATGTGGTTTAAAAAAAACAGTGGCTCCATTGAACCGAGATGCTTGAAATGATTGAAAAGGAGAATAAAGCATTCATTTGATTTTTTTATTTAATCAAAAACGATGGTAGAAGAAATTACTCTTTTTTATTGGATAAAGTGACGCCACCAGAACACCTCTGTGTGACACCATACTGCGCCCGTCACCTTGAGATATCAGTTCTTAAATCTCACATGCCCAGTGATTACACTAGCTCTCAGTGCCCTTCAGACCGAAACACAGTAATGTTTGCACACAACTGCTTCACAGCAGAATAACTGGTCCTGGGGTCCTACCTAGGCAAATTCCATTTTTTGGGCATTGATTTGTTATGGGCATTGATATGCATTGTTATGGGCATTGATATGACATTGCACTTACCATCAGGTGAACGTATTGCCCGTTTCGTCAAAAGAAATACAAAAAAAGTCAGTTTGTAGGTCTAAGAAGCTGTTAAGGTACATTATGGAACGTGAATTAAAATAGAAGCACGCAAATGTTTATTTATGATGGTGTTTAGAATGCAGTAGACCGTCTCACCGTATAGTGGAGATGGGTATATTGAATTGTTCGGAGACGGTTTGGAAGGTGAGGCCGCGGCTGACGCAGTCTGCGGCCTGCCGCAACACTACTTCGCTGCGCCGTATCCGCTTGTTGATGTTATACTCCGTCGGTTGTGAGGATTGGGTTACCTTTACATAAAATGTATTATCACGTACTAATTCTTGGATTTATGTAGGATGAATTAATCCTATTTGACGACACGTGGGTGTATTTGTCTGAGTACTACAGGATTCGTCTTAATAAATTTTTGTAAATGAATGTATAGGATAGGGATAGTTTCATCAATATCATCATTTCATCCTATCACTAGTCCACTGCTGAACATAGGCCTCCTCCCTACATTGCCACGTGATTGTAGCTCTCATTTTGAGAGGATTTTGCCAATGTTACCACGTTCGACAGGCGGGTTGTGAACCGCAGTTTATTAATTAATATGTTACAGGAAGAAGCTGCTGCCCATCTGGTTTTATTTTCCCTCTGTCGAATTTTACGACACCCACGGGATATTTGTAATGTGAAGATAAAGAGATTTTTTTTTTTTATTTAAGCTAATGATTCGTTGTGAGTTTTTTTGGACGGGATGAGATGGGGTGGTAGTTTCTCTTAAGCCGTTACCAAACGGCACCCGCCACCACTTCTTATCTTTTTCTGCTTAGGATCTGACACTAAATCGGACCTTTTCGTTTTTTTTTCGCGAAGGCTTTAATATCGGGCATCAATACTAACAATCTTATAGTACCCTACACAAAGAACTTGTTAGTTGTTGATCGAAAAATGTCGCGTTGAGTTGAAATCGGCTACAAATAGTGCATGGGGAAGTGTCCCAAGTGATGACAGTTTTGGTGTTCCATTGGAAAGAACACCGGCCTGGATAGGATACTCGTACTCGTAAAAGGGGCGGACTTAATGCCTAGTGGCATGCTCTACCAGTCAACCCTTGTTATGGTGAAAAGTAGAAGGCAGGTGCTAACCAAAGAATAAAAAAAAATGAAATAGAAGAAAAATAAATTTATACAATACAAATTCATATATATACAATTTAGATATATAATAAATAAATTATACATATGAACCAAATAATAAAAATAGAAAATAAGATAAGCCGAATGGCTTATGGAACGAGTTTCTTCATATTAATCAATTTTCTCAGACAACATTTCTGGAGTAGACGCGTACACGGAATCAGTCTACAAGGTGAACGGAATATACTTCCATTGTTAATGAAACTTTCGGACTCACAAAAAGCGCTTTGTAATGTTATTGATTGTGTGTCAAAGGATTGGAACTTCGCCGGCGTGTTTCCAAACTGATATGATATCGATCTCACCAACGCAAGAGTGAAGAGAAGAGTCTAAATGTGCTCACTATCTTGGACTACGGTGTTGCTTATTGTCACGTGACTTTATGTTTAAACGGTGGCTGAAAGTAGGCAAGTGTTAGGGATTAAAAGAAATACCTGCGGGCGATCTCCGACGTGTATGACGTTGACACTGGGCGTGTAGCCGGGCCCTATGGTCATTATCTTTGGCCGTACTTCCACGTAAGGGGCCGAGGGTTGAAGGTGCGATGCCTGAAGAAAAAATATATGATTACGAATAAGAATTATAATGATCTCTAGGTCTAAGTCTAAATATGCTAACTGGCCTTTATGGTATAAAAAAAGTAAAGTAAAGTTTCAGCCTATAAATATCCCACTGCTGAGCACAGGCCTCCTCTCATTTCTGAGAGGGTTTTGGAGCTAGGAAGAATCCGCCACGCTGCTCCAATGCGGGTTGGCGGACTTCACATGTCCTCTAAATATTTCTATTCCTCGGACATGCAGGTTTCCTCACGATGTTTTCCTTCACCGCTAAGCACGTGGTAAATCAGCACTTAAAATTGTAGAACAATATTAGAGGTGCTGGCACCGGGGATCGAACCCAGGTTACTCGCTTACTATGAAATTAAAGGCGAGCACCAGGCCCCTGAGCTACCACGGATTTAATGGTATAATTATTATGACAGAATTCAAGATTTTTACAATCAGTCATTCGAAAACTCCCGAATTCATACTCAAAAATCATATAATACACGTTACATTAAAAAAACGTCTATATAGCTCAACGAGTTAATTCGAAATCATTTGTAGAAATTACATTAAGAATGTAATTTCTACAAATGATTTCGAATTACACACAATGCGCCGTGTGGTAGCGGCTTAAGAGAATCCACCACCCATCTCATCCCGTGGGTGTCGTAAAAGTCGACAGAGGGAAAATGAAAACCAGGAGATGGGTAGCAGCATCTTCCTGGATACAATAATATCAAATAATATCTGAATAAACAAACTTGCCAACCCGCCTGCCAATCGTGGCAACTATGTCAAATTCCCACAGAATGAGAGCTACTCACTTTTGTGACAATCTATGGGGGAGGCATATGTCCATCAGTTGTCTAGTGATAGGCTGAAATGATGATGACGATGATGACACACAAGTTATTTTTATACAGGTATAGTTAATTGTCTCAGTGTAGTCAACTCTGCAGTCTTTATATGATATTGAATTATATTTTCGGACATAACTAAAAATAGTATTTTACAAACTTTAGAGGCAAGGGTTCGAACTAAGTGCATTCGCAGTCGCGTATTCGAGAAGTTATCACATTATCTGCTGAACTAAGCTTCAAAACAGTGACCTGCGTTATTCAACAAATTCATCGTCTAGTAAATATTCTTGTGCCATAATAACAACCTCCTTTACGACTACGTCGCTATGTTTCCTTTGCTAAATTCAATAAACAGAAGCCTCAATTACTCACGACAAGGTACCTCATCCTTACTCGGAAAATCTCGCGTTACCCTTTTCAGGGCACGGAGTGATAATTTTGGGTCTCTTGGCCCTTTGATTGCGGCAGTCTGCGCTTTTTGTTAAAAATAGTCAATCAAAACACGGGTAGAATCGAAAGATGATGACATTCGTATCATGATATTAATCCTTATCCTACTAAATAGTTTCATAGTCAAGGTTGATTATGTACATGTAAAGTCCTCTCTAAATTATTCGAATCGGACCTATCGTTTAGAAAGAGTTAGTTAGTTATTTACGAGAGGTATAAAAATGCTAAAAGTCCAACGCTCGCCAACGCTACTCGCGAATAGACAAAGATCTTTTAATTACTTACCTACTCATATTATTTTTTGTAAACTAGAAACTATTGAATAGTGGTTTGTAATTTTAATTATATATTTTCTTTTATTCAAAACTTTAAAACGCTCTTTAAAAATTAAAGCGGCCGCGGTGTCTCTCGAACGCGGCTTCCTGCAACTTGGGCATCATCGAGGTGTGCGGCTCCCTTTGCGCATCGTTCGAGAGCTGTCGTATTATTTTGTTACCACGACGTCAAATATTGACTATATTTCATGGGAACATATCCCATAAATAAAACATTATTTAGGAAAAACAAAGTAATCTTATCTGACCATCTGCAGAGCCGCCGATGAGAATAGTCGCTACAAAAAATGTTAGTGTAAGGAATTGTGGTTGTACTATTTGTCCAAATAGAGTACATATTTATCTTTCTAATATCTGTCTACCGTGCGAAGCCGGGGCGGATTGTTAGTTACCTATACACATAAAAAGATTAGTAAACTAAATAAAAAAATGCACTGACATTGTTAACTTGGTGGATGATGAAGGCGGGCGGCTCGTCTCGCAGGTCGTAGGTGTGGTCGTCGGGCGGTCGCGCCGCCGGACGCTCCGTCTCCGTTTCGTTGTCCGACGGACTGTCGTATTGACACTGCACGTTGGCTATCGCGAACTCTGTGAGGGTTCGGTTATTAGATCTGCGTTCAGTGCGACCGATGTTTACTATAGCATCATCATCATTTCAGCCTATTACTAGTCCACTGCTGAACATAGACCTCCAATAGATTGCCACAAAAGTTTGTAGCTCTCATTTTGGGTGGATTTTGCCATAATTGCCACGCTTGGCAGGCCGGATGGGAACCGCAGCTTATTTATTCAGATGTTCCAAGAAGGTGCTCCTGCACATCTTCTGGTTTAATTTTCTCTCGGTCGACTTTTACGACGGTTTATGTTTTGAGCGACTAAACCATTATTTATGATCCTATTTATTTAAATTACCAATTAATTTAAAAACTTAAAACATTTTGGTTTAAGCTACTGGCAGATAGTAGATCGAGTGCTAAACATCCATATGTCTATACACTCCTGTATGTTTAAAACAGTCATGCTTTTCCTTAACAGTCAATACAAATGCTTTTTTTTAATTTAAAACTTCTAAATCCGCCAACCTGCATTGGAGCAGCGTGGCGGTCTCTTTTCGGCTCTAAGACCCTTTTAGAAATGAGAGGAGGCCGGTACTCAGCAGAGGGAGATATATGAATATGCTATTACTTTACTTAAAAATCTAAAGCTTCGTAGTGGATGGAAATGCCCTTTCTAAACTATTTATCTTTTTCATTAACATATCCTTCATAGTTTATTGACTTGCAGATTGGGTTGACTGGCAGAGAATGCCAACTGGCATTAAGTCCGCCCATTGTATCCTTTAAGGGGAAACAATAAAGTATAAATAAATAAATAGTTTATTAGAAGCTAGCAATCATGACAACTTGTTATGAATGCCAATTATATGTAATTCATGACTATGATCACGGTATGACCTCGTTGCTGTGGCATGTCCAGTTTTTCGCCATCGAATCTTTATAACAAAATTCGACGGGATTGATTTTGTGCAGAAACATGTCTTGCGTCTGCCCGCGTGGCCACTGTCCATGATCTAAAAAAACTGTCCTACAAAAAAAAAACAAGATGTCGCCGCGGGAACAAGTCTGTGACGTAAAGTAATTTATTATTATTATTTGGAATATGTAAAAAGTATTTAGGAACTTATTTTTATGTAACATATAAAGTGTTATTTTCGTATGACGGCAGGCCGAAATAAATGACTAAATAAGCATTTCGTTTTACACGTCAATTATACTTAAATAGAAACAATATGTTTATCAATATTGTGTTCTATTTTCCCAAGATATAAAAAAACAAAATGGACACGACAAAACATTTTATTACCATCAAATACAATCACCCGTACTTATTCATTAGTTACATAACTCTGCCTTTACTCATAATACAGCGTGACCAGCGGAACAGTGTTAATACAATACCCAAATATTTATAAAATACTTAAATATTTAGATTCGCTGAATTTTAACTTAACCAATATCTAAAATACCTAGGTATTTTAATACGCTATTGATCTTAAACTCTTGATATTAAAAATACTTTTGGATAGAAAGAATATGAATCAAGGAAGGTAAGTTACTTTGCTAAGATCCGCATGCAAAATATAAAAATGGTGTATATTACCTAGTTTTTTGAAGAGCACCGCCCGCCCTCCCTCAGTAGCGTGCACAAGCAAACTAACACCGCCACCAGGAACCGCCACCAGGTACCCTCCACCAACCACTACAATACTACCACTAGATAATATACACCACTGAAGTCAAGAACACGACACGTGTTTCGTCCCAAAACGAGGCATTATCAAGCGTCATAGACTCTACGACAGACGGCCGCCGAGTGACTCGGCGTCGTAGAGTCTATGGTAGTATTGTAGTGGTTTGAGGAGGGTACCTGGTAGCGGTTCCTGGTGGCGGTGTTAGTTTGCTTGTGCACGCTACTGAGGGAGGGCGGGCGGTGCTCTTCAAAACACTAGGTAATATACACCATTAGTATATTTTGCATGCGGATCTTAGCAAAGTAACTTACCTTCCTTCATTATAATGGATTTCCGCAAAGTAACGCCTGATTCTATTAACTAGAATATGAATCAACATCAATACATTGGGTAATACATAAGAGGAGGTTTATCTTTTTTTACGTAAGAACTTTTATCCAATGATATTAATAAGCAAAGTTTCCTTAAAATAAAAACAAGTTTATTGGATTGGCTAAATACACGCAACAAAATAAAAACAAGTTTATTGGATTGGCTAAATACACGCAACAAAATAAAAACAAGTTTATTGGATTGGCTAAATACACGCAACAAAATAAAAACAAGTTTATTGGATTGGCTAAATACACGCAACAAAATAAAAACAAGTTTATTGGATTGGCTAAATACACGCAACAAAAAAAAAACGTCGGCTTCCCGTTTATGTGATGCTATTATTGAAAATGTTAAAATCGACGATATGAGTATCAATCGGAATACACCAAAAGACCACATCAAACGTGGACATAGACCACGTCTAGTGTCCGCTATACCTGCCACCAGTCAGGAATATTTGAGATAGATTATTCCGCTGCGTGCTGCCAGCCACGGGTCTGCCTGCCATTTTGTGATCTGGTGATTCGGCGTACTTTCTATGTGTAAGGCATAACTCTTTTTCTATACAATATCCATGTTGTTTATTTTTCAATAAAAGGGCGTATTCACCATTTGCTGGTCGCACTTCACACTATACATTATTTAATTAATACCCTTTAATAGTTTTCTATTTCAATTAGTATAATCTTATTTATAAGTTGTATAAAACTAAGAAATACATCACTTCACCTTGGATATTACAAAATAATTTTATAATGCTTATTGGTAGCAACACTGACAAAACCCACAAATGAGTTTCAGTATGCCTCATATAGAATAAATAGGTAGGTCATTTTTAAAGGTTATATAATTTTCATATTGTAAATAATAATACGCGAATATATGACTTGTTGTATTATTGCACATAACACTCGTTTGTATAAAATAATTTATTATAAAATAATTTAATAATTATAGTAACAAATTATTATAATAACTTAAGTAACTCGTTGCCATTAAGAAATAAAACAATCAACAAAATATTAAATAAATAATACTACTTTGGATTGGACTCTACTTTGGCATGTTAGGAACTAAAATTTTATTTTAATAAATGATAGAAAATAAGTTAACAATATAATTGGCACAAATTTCGTTGAATTTAAATTAAAAGAAAATATTTTTTTATTAAAACATTACAAAGTTTACCAAGGTATTTATTAATTAATGAAGCAAATTAATCTATTGCCACTTCTTCATTCCATAAGTTGTATTACTGTATTGTAATAACACTTCAGTACATCAAGAGTAAGTGGAGCAAGTGGTAGCTCAGGGGCCGGGTGCTCGCCTTTAATTTCATAGTACGCGAGTAACCTGGGTTCGCCAACCAGCACCTCCATAATTGTTCTACAATTTTAAGTGCCGATTTACCACGTGTTTAGCGGTGGAGGAAAACATCTTGAGGAAACCTGCATGTCCGAGGAATAGAAATATTTCAAGAACATGTGAAGTCCGCCAACCCGCATTGGAGCAGCGTGGCGGACTGTTCCCAGCTCTAAAACCCTCTCAGAAATGAGAGGAGGCCTGTGCTCAGCAGTGGGACATTTATAGGCTGTTACTTTACTTTTTTTACTTACATCAAGACGCAGTTATTGGCATAAAAATAGAAATGAGTTAGGGAAGTTTTGAGCAAGTTGATTATGTAAAATTATAAATAGAAGTTACCTTTTAGTGGAATTACACTAACGTATACATGTAATGTAAGTTTAGCGCATTATAATATACCAAAGATAACATGTAACGACATCACCCAAATGCACCGATCAAGTTTAATATGGCTGTCTAATTCCAGGATCTGTTTTGAAATGTTGAGAGCGTAAATCAATTCGATTTTATTTTAAATTAGCTGTGCCCGGCGATTTCTACCGCGCAAAAAAGTCGACCCCGATTTGAATCGGATTTTGGGGTTTTCATTATTTTGCGCGGAACCCTAATAATTTTTCTAAAATTAAAGTAAGCCTAAGTTACCCGTTATAATATCACCCTGTCAGTGATAGTCCTGTCAAAATTGGTCTAGTCGTTTCGGAGATTAGCCGGAACAAACAGACAGACAAAAATGTTAAAAATTGTTTTTTTTTGTATACTTTTATAAGCATTAAGTAAAATCTGTTATTTTGTTATTACAAACAGACACATTAATTTTATTTATTTATATAGATGATTAGATCCGGACATTTGAATGTGTTATTGCAAAGAAAGATTTGTTAAGAAAAAATATCAACACTTCAAATATATTATACAACATTTTTGGCAAGATTAAGTACAAATACACCCAGTTTTATCATAATAAGTAATTCTTACACAATAATTATTTATAAATAATATTTGAATACTGTATCTGTGAAAATGTATCCATATCTAATGCAGCTGGGCAATCGCTAACAGAACTGCCAAGTCTCATACAATGAAATGTTATACGTAGTCTTAAAAATACACCACTTGAATATTCTCCAATTTTACCATTGCCTTTGGCCCAATGATATCCTAAAATTATCTATATAGATGAAAAGAAATGCAAGTAAAGAATGTCTTTACTTCTGCTGTTCTCCTAGTGGCCTGCATTGTCTAAATGAGACAATCTATCTACAAAGGATCGTCATAACTCTCTGACCTGGTTTCCCTCATCAGATCCAATGGATCTAGGATCTGAGTCGTTCTCGCCCCGCGACGTCCTTTAGAGAACTGACTCTTAATATCATACTTTTCCATCCAATTCCGTAAAGTTTTCCTTGGCACACCGTATTTGTTTGAGGCTGCGTACACACTGTAGCCTTTCTTTACTGCTATTAATGCTTCACGGAGATGTTGTGAGGAGTATTGCTTGTAGGACTTCTCTTGGAAGACATCGGTTTCTATGTTAACAATTGCGTTCGGTCGTCTGCCGACGATGCGCGGCCGAGCGTGTATGTTCAGCGGTATCCCGTGGTCCATATCGATAAAATGCCTCGTCACAATTTCCGTTGACGTCCGCACACCTGCAACAAGCGAGGAGAAGAAACGGCCCTTTAGCTATGTTTTTATTACTGTAGTAACTTCTTTTTATTTCGGTGGTGGCAATATTCGAGCTGTCAGTGTGACAGGGCGTTTCTTTTCCTGGCTTCCTACAGGCGGGATAGGGATATATCGATGTTTGCGTTTTCATGTAAAAAGCGAGGAAAAGCCGCTCTCGGTTGTGGTGATCATAAAACAAAATTGATTTAAATAATATTGAGGAATTCATATTATAAAGGGGACTTCCCAAGCGGGGAGTACATTTTTTATCATGCCAATTATAAATATGCAGTTATCTACAGTAATATGATAAAAAAAAAACGAAAAACATTTATTAAACAGAAAGTTTCATACTTTAATTCATCAGTCTGTATTTTCTGAAACACAATTTAATTTAAAAATAAGATAAAAGAACATCTAAGTACTTTTGTATTAGATCTATTCATATTAAGGGGTAAAGATTAACTCTTAATTATCGACATTGTTCTTCTGGAGTCTCTTCTGGAGGAAGTCTTTTTAACTAGAACAATGTAAAACAATAATTACAATAATATAACTTATTGTATTTATAATTTTTCAATTAATTTGTTCCAAAATACAACTTATTGGAGATTATATAATATGGTAATATACTTTCTATATATAGTAACTAGCTGATGACCGCGACTTCGTTCGCGCGGACATAGGTTTTTTAAATTTCCCGCGGGAACTGTTGAATATACCGGAATTAAAAGTATCCTGCGTCCATCCCCAGGATGCGAGATATCTCTGTGACAAATTTCGTCAAGATGGGTTCAGCGATTGAACCGTGCAAAGGTAACAAACAGACAGAGGAACACGAGAGAGTTACTTTCGCATTTATAATATTAGTATGGATGTCTTCTTCCTGGGAGGATTAGAGGGGCGATGTTAAATGAAAAACAAAAAATCATATAGTTATATGTTTATTAACTCCCGTAACATAGCAAAAACTGGTACAATCATTTAAATTGTCATAATACTAATAATTCATAATCGGGCGGACGTATCAACTGCTTGTGTATAAGTATAAATAATTGTGAATTGACCAAAACATAGAGTGCAGTACGCTTGACGGTAAACATAAATATATGAATGCCGCTTCTTTTGTAGAATTAATGACTTCAAGTTAATAATGTTCCTTTATTTCAATCAGCCGAGAATAATACGTTGAATAAGGCAATACGTAAACACAACGGATAATTAATACATTGGTAATTGAAAATTGAATTTACTAGAGTAATTAAGAAATGTTAAAAAATGTGACAGTGACATATCTTAGCGAGCTCCATAGAGTAAAGAAAAGATGATTTTTGGTTTTAATGTTCTATAATAAAATTCTTATTTCTTTCTAGATAGAACAGATGATTTCATCAAAATGTCCTTAAGTAGTAGAAAATCTATTAAATACCGTGAAACGCAATATAAACCAACATAATACTGCATACAACACTGATATAGTATAATATAATAATATATCTACATAGCAGCTTATATCTATCTATGTATAAATTTATATACTAAGTAGGCACTTCTTGGATTGCGGGCGATAGTGGCATGGACCTGACAAATTGTGGCAATACTAACGGCAATGATAAGGCAACCATTTTTTTTTAATAAGGCAATATTTTAAGTCTTCCCATTCCATAACACGAAAAATTCTGATTATATCAAAATTTATCCAACTACACACGTAACGAAAACGTTTCTTTGCGAGTTTCAAACTTTTTTTTAAACTTTTTTGTTTTAAAAAAAGAAAAGTTTAAACGTTGTTTAAACTTTTCTTTTTTTTTATAGGTCAATATTTGTGGACTCGTGCACTCGGCGCGGAATAGTCCGCGTTATTTAAGCACTAATTCTATAAATGAAAGTGAGCTTACTAATATAAAGTTATCAGCACAGTTTTAAAATACAAAGAAAAATTAGTATTTCACCAAGTCAAGTACGCTGTTCGATGAAAGATTAACGGTCTCTGATTTATATTCTTGGACATGTATTCAAAGATATTTGATAGATATTTTATATTCCACACTAAACTTACGTTCAATGCTACGTTACCGGAAGCTTTTGATACCAATTGTTTTCCAATACACCCCCATTTTATCATTTACTAATATAACAAATACGAGAATAGCCCGTTAGTAAGTTACTACATATATAAGAAAATTTAATGTACATTGAAGAAAACAGGATGTATGGATTATTTCAATATCTTGTTTTATTCAATGTGCAGTATTCGCATAAGTATAAGAAATCATTAAATTTATTATATCCTAAATTTATCGCTTGGCAGAAAATTGGATTGCGAAACCATTTTCTTCTCAGTCTCCTATTAAGTTTACGGTCCCATTAGCTCTACTAGTCGGTGCTACCCTATAATTTCCGGTTGCCGTATAACCCGTTTTCAAGTTAGTTAACGTAGATTCATACACCGTCACCACAACAATTATCAGGCCACGTCCACGTCCCTGAAGATTAAAAGAATGTATTATTGGCCTCAAAAGGCCATACCGCGTTAAAATAATCTTAGGAACAACACACATAGTTATAGGCCGAACGACGTTTCGATCGACCGATTCGTAGACAGATGAGAAAGGGACCAAGACATTTTCAAAACTACTTTTTTTATTGGATAAACTGACGAAACGAGCAAAACGTTCACCTGATGGTAAGTGTAACGTCTGCCCATAAGAAATGCTGTGCCACCCAGAACACGGACACTGCGCCCGTCACCCTGAGACGTCAGTTCTTGAGTCTTATATGCCCAGTGATTACACTGGATATAATTTCACGGATTAGTTGCATATTGAAACTTCTCGTATTTAATGATATACAGAAGAGTAAAAATAAATCATGGTTTTATATTGTACGTAAAGTTTTAAAACATAAAAAATATGTCAGGTTATAAAGTAATTAAGTTAGCTATAATGCGTACAAAATCCGAAAGAGTAGATATAGGCAAATAATTTCTAAGCATGTGCAATTTAAATTATTTATTGTAGACGTCTACAAAGTAATTATAGTTCTTATAGCAACACAAAGGCACTATCTCGTCTTCACCTTCCTGCATATAATGCTTAGATGTTAAGAAGGATCGGATGTAGAGTCAGGGAAACGGTGACTACCCGCCGGTCGATCGCTCCTAGTTTGACCTGACGTTTTTTTAAATCAAACTTAAAATATATCATTAAATTAATTTTCGATGGAGAAAAGGGACAACTCAACGCTAATTAAGTACGTTATTCTTAAAAATATAAATAAATTATCCCTATGTTTAAGCCGTTGCACTGTAGCATTGAAATAAGCGCTGACAATTATTTTCATAGAATATTTAAAATGATATTGTAATAAACATTAGTCTTGCATTCAAATCAACTTATTAGAACGTCGGCAGTATATTTCCTCTGTTCTTCTTATAGTTCTTTTTAATGAATCATAAATATAGATGAAATAAATTATTTAATGTCGACAACTGTCATTAATTATGACTTACATTTACCGCTAAAATTTCATTTTTAAGTCTTTTCTTTATCTTTGGACGTTGTCCGTACAAACATACGATTTTTTATAAAGGCCAATTTTACTCATATATTTAATATTACAATTCAACTAATATAATACAATCAATAAACGTAACAAATACAACGGGTGGTAAAAATAAATAAAAATAACACGGACCCCGAATGTAACGTAAAATAAAAATATACCAAATTGGTACGATAACTGGCATTACCGGCTATGTTAGCAAAACACTTCCTGTGAACACTTTCATATTATTCTATTAATTGCACGTTAGTTTTAAAAACAATAAAAACATTCGAGGGGTCACTTTCTTATTACTTCTTTAAATAAAAACAAAAGAATCTTTGGAAGAATATTGCAAGTTATTAATGAGAATATATATATAAAAAAACTTTATTTTAACTAAATTACCACTTTAGGATTCACAGTCACCGAATGTGGTTACCGTCTATAAAGTTAAAATCTATTTTACCATTGTGACGGTAACTTCAGCATGTATAGTTTTATGCGTTGACCCAGTTATTACGTAATTTACGAACGACTTTTAGACATGTTTAGTTATTACTCCACTAAAGGGCTGTGAGATGGCAACAGGGATTAGGGACCAACGTCTAAGATGCGAAACGTGTGGTACTGCAGTTGCCAAGCAGTCCGCCATTCTGGCAATGCTCACCAAAAACTTGGAAAGCTTATGTAGAATGTAGACCAACCGTAGGCTGTTCACAGGCCGATAATGGATATTAAATAAGGTGTATTTACATAACTACACCAAAGAAGTCATCACAACAAATATTGTATCGCATCTTAGGAACTTTAGTATTCGCGGTATACATATTTGCGATATAAATGACGCATATACATAGAAAGTATGTAACAGTTGCCAATGCCCACATGTGTCCTAAATGTGACTTGAAGAGAAAGGCTTGTTGTATCCCTATCATTGCGCACATTCTTACCTTATAATGACTTCATTTACAATTTTTTCATGTAAGTAAAAGTGGCAACCGAGCACACAGTCCGCCTGACGGAAAGTGCTGATTACGTTCCATAGATAACATCTAAATGCATCCTCTGTAAAGAATTAAGAAGCAATCTGTTGTTATCCTGGAGGATTCAGATGTAATGGCATGTTTTCAATAATAGGGCCGCGATCATAAGTCTTATTCCACTCTTAATACATTTGAACAAGTGAGGCTAATTTATGAAAAACTAACATTAAAAGCTTGTAGTATCCACGAAGAGATAATCATCGTAAATATTAACTCTTATCTAGTTTTGTCTTTCATAAAGTTTGCAATTTCTTTAAAACATTCTACAAATGTCTCGATTTATGTCAATTCTCAGTTACTCTTGAAGGTCAACGGGTAAAACGACAATGCTTATTTTCAAACTTAAACACACACAATAAAGCGAACAGCCGTATAATCTTTGCTTATTCTTTGGCAGTAATTTAATGGTGGTTTTCGCCATTGGGGCACAATTTTTAAGCCTTATTAATTTCAAATTATCATCGAAGCTACCACTAGATATGAACGCAGTGAAACCGTTATTCGTGCAGAGACATATTAATAGCTGTGCTGCCATTATCGCAATTATTTTCTACTGAATTGGTAACACTTTTTTCTTCCACTCTTGTTTCATCTTCGCTTGAAACTTGAGTGCCGACAAAAGAAAGGAAGTGTTTCCCAAAATCCAATTCAGTTTCAAATGGCGGCAAGTCTTCCGTTCCACTTTTTTCCCCATAACTTTGATTGTCGATGGCAGAGTTTGGGTATCCGTCATAATTTTTATATTCGCGTTGTTTTTTGCTATTTTCTACAAACTGCTTTAATTGTTGCGGCATCGGGAAGGACGATTTGATGTGGCATCTCTTCATCCAGTTACGAAGGGACTTGCGAGGCACTTTATGAGTTTGGGCAGCTCTGGAATAAACAAAACATTTGAACAATTTTAAAACAATTATAAAAGTACACTAATTTAATTCTTCACTAAGTGTTAATATTCACAAGGGGCATAATTAACATGGAAATTTTGCTGCGAAATATTAAATAAACTTAAGCTCACCTGTAAATACTCCCGCCTTTTTTCACATCCATCAAAGCTGCCCACATAGCTTCATTGGAATATCGTCTATTAGGATTAAATTTTCCCATCATAACCCTTTCCAAATCCTTCCGCGAAAGGCCTGACGAGCTTACTTCTTTACCCTCTAAAAATTGATCCAAGTCAGATTTTAATACTGTGTCACCGATATCCATATTTTTATCTTTAAAAATAGGCGGGCGTCCACGCCTGCGAATCTGCTTTTCTCCCACTTTTGGATGAGTTTCTTTATTGGCGACCTGATCGGTTTTAGGCTTAGGTATGAGCTCGACTTCCGACTTTTGGTTTTTCATTTCCGTCTTCGGCTTTTTGATTTGATTAGCTTTCAGTAAGGAGACTTCAAGTTCACCATTTTGCTCGAGCCACGATTTATAATAGTCGTTCTCAGAATCCTTCTGTCCGTAGACTTCCTCAGATGTCATGTTGTTTGTGTTGAGGCCGTATTTTGAGAATTCTTTCTGAATTTCAGTTGCATTCATTTTGGAAAGTTTGTTTATGTATTCAGAATTTGCTTTGGCCAAATTTTGAAGTTTAGTTTGAAACAATAGTTCACTTTCTGGTTTCACTCGTATGTACGGATGTCTCCGACCTGAAATAAACGAAAACATGTGTAAACAGTAAGATCAAGAGTGAACCATGAATGTCCTTTATAATATATAGAAACATTGACAAATGACATGTCTGTAAGTTAGAAAATATGTACAAATAATGTTCATACGACCAAACCATTTTGCAATAAGAAAAACATTCATGGTTCAATTTCTACTTATTAAAAAAAAACTACCAATTTGGTAATATTTAAAAATGGCCTACCTTACAGACATTCATTTTTCATATTTTTACAATGTCCATTCACAACATGATCTTCACTTTATACTCTATGGTTCTCACACACAAATCAACCGAAATTATATGACAATTATATGGCAAGAAGACAATACAGGTTAAAAATGCAAACTAAAAATTATTGTTTTTTTTTTTAACGAACAAAAATATATATACTTGTAATTTATAAAAAGCAAGTGACAAAAGAGAAGTCACATTGCAAACAAACATTGAGTACATTGTTAAAAAAAAATGTAAATAAAAAAAAATAATCATAACAATAATAAGAAGTTATTGATCCGACGTCGACTCCTTACCTGACGTTTGTCCTAGACTGCTGCCGGGTTTTCCAGTTTCTTCTTCCTGAAAAGAAAATATTAAAAATCGGATTATACGTCGTCCAACCAAATCGTTATGAGGTAGCTTAGTAGCGAACGCCTCCAGTTGCCTATAATAAGTGCACTTCACCAGGTTCGTATCGAGGAGTAATGGATGCAGTGTGGAAGACGCGGAACGAGACTCAATACATGTAAGTCCCCAAAAAGGCACATATATTGGCTTCGGTCAGAACTACAATCCAAGATCCAGGAGTCAGCACAGAGACCCTGACACTGACCGTTGTGCCACGCGGTTGCAAACCTTATACTTAAAAGAAATGACAAAAAAGTTAAAAAAAATGTAAGAGTCTTATTGCTGACAGCAATATCTTCCAGACAACCGTTGGATGGACAGGACATCAAGAAGATTGAAAAATACGAGAGCGTCGGCGTGGAAAACATACAAATATAATAGATTGCATAAAGAACCAAATACATACGTACACACATATACTACATGTACACATATATATATTTATATAATATTAAATAATATGAGGAAAGGTCACGTTAAAAGTACCCGCAACCGACGTGCTTGTATGAAAACGCTAATGAAAGTGGAAGAAGCTAAATATGTGTGTCAGGATCGCAGCAAGTGGGAAGATGTGGTCTCTGCCTACCCCTATGGGAAAAAGGCGTAACTGTAAGTATGTATGTATGTATGTAAATAATATAAATAAGAATTGAATTGAGGCTAGTGCGAAAACTAAACTACAAACTACAAAGATGGTGTATAATAATCTCACCTCGTTGTATTCTATATTGTCGTTATCCAGTTCTCCGTAGTAAAGGCCATCTTCTTCCACCGTCTCTTCTTTGACATCCGGGTTCCGTTCTCGCTCCTCCGACTTTCGCTTCTTGGGACCGTTTGTAGTTGTCGTCGTTGTTGTCGTGTTGTTGTTGTTGGTGATGGGCTTTTGTTGTTGGGAGGTTGGACCTGAGAATGGTGTGATTTTAATTTAGAACGACATACATGAACATCAGTCAACAAACAATCCGTATAGATATTTCCTAATAAAACATCCATAATATAGTCTGACCGCTGTGCCGAGCCAAGGGTAGCGGTGTAACGAGAGGCGTGGTAGAGTGACGAGAGGCTGCGTTTCGGTCTGAAGGGCAGTATTAACTACTGTATTTACTGGGCATATGAGACTTAAGAACTGATGTCTCAGGGTGACGGACGCAGTGTGTTGCCTCACAGAAATATTCTGTCAGGTGAACGTTTGCTCGACTCGTCCTTTTTTCATTTAAAAAGAGAGTAATCTACTGCGCTCTGTCAATATGTCAATGTAACGTCGTAGTGATTGCATTCGCTTTGGTGATTGTCATCGCATCGCTTGTTATATATGCCCTTGGATGTTACCGGAGTGATTATGTCATATGTGCGTGCGACATAATATCCATGGATCGGTCGTACTCCATCGCGGGGTACTTCGTTTGTAAATATCGGTAATGATAATTCATAAATAAATATAGCGCATTGCTTTACATAAGACACAAGCATTTACTGGACCTACGGGAGAAAATCTATCCCAATTTACTATACCAACTATTGATGGGAGGCTCTGTCACCGACACGTTTGCCCAACGTGATGAGTATGGACAAACCTTTCACAAAAAGCAGGTCAGCATTTATCGCCGCTTTCTAGTGAAAGTCTTTGTCCAGTAGACTTTGAGAGGCTGGTGAAGAAGAAAAAGAAATAAAAAAATAGCAAGTGTACGTTCAATATATCGAAATGACTTTCTTGGGTGATCTGAAGTTCAAATAAATTGCTTCGTCCGCCTTCTTTCCTGGCGTAGAGCCCGTCTGCACCCAATGCGCGGTCCAACTTAGCGATATTTTGGAATCATTGGCTCGTCAACAATTCGCTCCTAGATATAAGATCTCCCAGGCTGGGAACTTCTATCCTTTTATAAATTTATTTAATTGTATTTAATTAAATGTAAGTAACAAACACGGTTACACGACCTGCACGGTTTTGCGGGAAGTTGATAGATTGAGATGGCACAGGACCATTTTGGCATTCTATGGTGGAGGCCTATGTTCAACAGTGGACTAAAATAGGCTGAAATGATGTTGAAAATTTGATGAGTTTAAAAAGTTAAGATAACATAGTTTTTTTTTAATTTGCATATTTGTAAAATAAGTTTTATTTAATGTTATAGGTATAGAATTATTTAAAACATTACATGATTTTTTCTAAAGTCACTTATTTTTAGTACGAAAGATTAACTTTTTGGATTCATTTAGATTTACTGCTTTGATCTGTGTTCTTTCGAGAGCTTAGACATATTTTTTTCGTTGCTGCAGCACCGAGATGCCAGTCCTATATAGGTGAACATTTCACTGCTAGCCTTTGCTTTTACAGCTGAGCTTGGGCTTGGTTGGGTAGGACTACATAAATACAAAATTAAAGTTAAAAAATTACAGTCATCATACAGTCATGTCACTCTCGCGTTTAACGTGTATCTTGTGAGAGTACAGTAAAATAGCACCTACATCTTTCCTACCGAGGTGTCGTAAGAGGGGACTAAGGTATTGTACTGACAGCCTTTATTCGTTCACAATAACATCATAATATGCAGTGCTGTCTGTTCGTGGGAACTCAATGAGTAGTAAGAATTTTTTTTTACTCGGACCAAAATGGCGCGACGTGGTTCGCCAACCGTCAGCTCTAGTTTCTCGCGGAGGCGAATACCTTTCGCTTTACCGCTCATATGGGCAAACGGCGTGATTGTGATGTATGCATGTGTTATTTTCGAATATAAGTCATCTATTGACCTTCCGAGGCAAGTTCGGACCTCATTTCGGACCGTCGACTTCTTGTATCGGTAACTCTCTGGAACTCGGGTGTATGGTGTGTACACGGTGTCGCGGGTCGTCGTTAGTGTGTTTCCAATAATTGTAACTGAGTGTACAGTGTTAGAGTCGTGGCTGACCGTGTTAGCGGTCAGAGGGTGCCGTGAGGTCCACGTTTCGCGAGCGAAATTTACGCACAGTCGCGTTTCTATTTGGTAAGTAATTGGATGCTTTTGTCAACTGTGGGCTTGTATATAGTGCGGCTCTACCGTGAAATTTCTCAGAAGTGTTCAGAGACTTACGGAATGGTAACGAATCCCAGGACTGAGTACTGACACACTGAGTACAATGATGCTGAATCTAAAGAAGAGTGGGTGATCTCGTATTGTGGAGCGCTGTCCCTTACAGAGACGGGATATAACAGAAGGGCGGAAAATTCAAATACACCGGCAGGGACACCGACAGACCGCATATACTCACAATGAATCCAATAACAAAAGTGACTTACGTAAATAATATCTTCGACTGGTATTGAACACAAGAGAATGCGGCCGGCATGCCAAAGTGATTATTTTTGTTTTTAACATTGATCAGTTGAACCTGTTAATACAAATATCAAAGTGGTACCGACCGTTGATGGTGGCTTCTCTTTGTGCATTGGCCACCAAGGCTTCGCTGGCGACCGTGAAGTCCTTGCTCTCGGTGCTGCCGCCCAGCTCCGAGGTCAGTCCCGAGGTGTCGCTCGAGCACAGACCTGTAAAAATGCAAGTGTGGACGTACTTATACACAACAGTGGTCGCCCTGTGGTCCAAATAAAACTGTAATTCATAAAAAATGAAGTCTGAACGTTATTGAGGTTCGTGTAATCTTATTTGTTGGCAACATTCTTAAATTCTAGCGACAGTCTAAACTCTGTGCGATTGCTTGACCACAGACCACTATGTGTTTCACATTGCCAGTATGAACGTAAACAAACGACGGACTATTATGTGATTGACAATGTCGGTATGAACGTAAATAATGATTGTGTTATTTAATTTAATGTATTTGTAACACATCCATACTAATATAAATGCGATAGTAACTCTCTCTGTCCCTCTGTCTGTTTAATAACTTTTCGCAGTTTTAACCGCAGAACCGATCTTGACTTCATTATTTCGCGGGTTATATAAAAAACCTATATTCTTCTTCTTTTTTTTTTTATAGGAGAGGGGGCAAACGAGCAAGTGGCTCACCTGATGGTAAGTGATCACCACCGCCCATGAACAACCGCAACATCAGAGGAATCGCGGGTGCGTTGCCGGCCCTTGAGGAAGGAATAGGCTCTTTTCTTGAAGGTCCCTAAGTCGTATCGGTCCGGAAAAACCGCCGGCGGCAGCCGATTCCATAAAGTGGTAGTGCGTGGCAGAAAATTCCGCGAAAAACGCACTGTGGTGGAATGCCAACCATCCAGGTGGTGAGGATGGAATTTTGTGTTCTGCCGCAAAGTGCGATGGTGAAAACCAGCGGCTGGAATTATTCCGAACAATTCCTCGGAACACTCCCCGTTGTAAATCCGGTAAAAAATGCAAAGAGATGCAACATCTCTTCGCAAGGCCAGTGTATCAAGCCGATCGGAAAGAACCTGGTCGTCGACGATTCCAGCCGCTCTTTGTTGAATACGGTCAAAAGGAAGGAGCTGGCACTGGGGTGACCCCGCCCAAAGATGAGAACAGTACTCCATGTGAGGCCGAACCTGCGCCTTGTAAAGTAGCAAGCGGTGGACCGGCATGAAGTACTGTCCCGCTCTACTGAGCACGCCAAGCTTTTTAGAAGCCAATTTGGCCTTCCCTTCCAAGTGACCGCGAAACTGAACGTCATTCGATATGTCTTCTCCATATAAACTTTAACTATGTCAAATCTCGCACACCTCCGCGCGCGCAAAATGCATAAAAAGGCTTACCAAGTTTTCTCTTCACGTATTAATACATAGAGTTACTTAATAAGGTAAGTACATCTGACCCTTATTAAAGTTGATTTTTTAGGTGAAGTGGGTGATTCGCTTTCTGTGAAGAACCAAGATAAAGGAAAGTTTGCTTCTCTAATATTTAATGTGGAATGCCTCGTGCCCAGTAACTGTCTTGAAGCTGCTGCTCACCTCTAATCTGCAGCGCCTCCGCGGACTTCAGCAGGCTAGGCAGCTCCTCCTGGGTCACGTTCACTTCGCCCTTATACATGAAGTCCACCAGCGCCTGCATCTCGCTGAACCTGAAGGAGCAAATGGCACATGTGAATCGAACGACGAAGACCCCGTTCGTAAACGGAACATGAGCCTGCATAATACATACATACATATTGTCACGCGGGCTACCCATATAAAGGGGTAGGCAGAGACCACACACGCAGAACACATTTCGCCTTCCTGGGATACGAGACGTGACGGGTGGCGAACCACGTCGCCACCATTTTGGTACAAGTCAAAAAAAATCTGACTGTTCGTTGCGTTCCCACGAGCAGTATAGTTTTCAGCATTACATATAATGGTGTTAATCTGCATAAAGCCTGTCCGTACAATTCCTTAGTCGCCTCTTACGACACCTCAGTAACTGCACTGCCGGACGCTTTTTCTTAATAATTTTACTATAATTAACATCAGGTATTTTTTTAAAGGTTTTAACAACACTGCCGGTATCGATTCAAGTTCGGACTCACCTCATATCTCTCATGAGCACGATGGGATGCTTGCAAGGGTTCTGCAGCAGCAGGCGCTCGAGGTAGGCGGAGCAGGCCGACAGCACCAGCTTGTGGCAGCGCAGTTGCCGCGACTCGCACGCGAGCGTCACGTCCGCGAACTGCTCGGTTAGCAGTAAACGGGGAAAAACCGCCTGGGGGCCATCAGAAATCAATTGCAGTAATATTCCGTTTTTTTTATAGGAGAAAGTGACGAGACCGTTCACACACATACTCTAGCTCTCTGTGCCCTTCAGACCGTAACACAGTGATGTCTGCACACTACTGCTTCAAGGCAGAATAACTGGCTCTGTATCCGTACCTACATAGACGGATTCCTGCATAGGAATCTTACCACCAGTAGAAATCCGTATTGTTTTGATACTTAAAAGTGCGAAGTAACGGTAAATCTTTTCCTTGATTATTTTCGCCTGTATTGTGGATGCGTTTTACACACGCAACACAAACAACAATTCGGTTTTTGAAAAAATGTTGGCGGCGACCGGGATTCGAACCCTGGACCATCGGCGTAGATGTCAGTCGCTAACCACAGGCCTCAAGGTCGTTCAAATTTGTAATTCAACTTCCAACATGAGCCCTTCCTAAGTGGCCGCAATTGGGACGCTTGTCGAGTGATCGCAATACCTGACGTTTCGTATTATAACCCATGGTTTTTTTGACTCTCTTAGTTACTTTTTACGACAAGCCAAATTATAATAAGCAAAAAATAAAATAAAGGAGAACAAATACCAGATAGTTACTTTGTATGTCAGGGCATATCACATGAACACGATATGGGTTTAACCTGACTCTACTTACGCCATTAAAAAAACTTTTCCTACTTTATAAAAACGCCTAATGCCTATACGTAACAGTATTTATTCACGGTATGTGATCAACCCGAAGCATAAAAAGTTTTAAACAAAAATCATATTTTTGTTACAAGATTTTATTGAGGCCTATCCAGCAGTAGACTTAATGTTGCTAGGGACCGAGCCCAAACAGGTTGAAGCTGTTATGTTTATTCGAGAAGCTACTATGGCTCCGTAACCCGTAAGCTTAGCTCGTACTTGCAACAGCCAGACAGACAGTGCTAGGCAAACTGAGCTCTTTATTTAAAGAACTCTCAGAATAATTACCGTATTTTTCGGACTATAAGACATTACAAGGACATTTTTACTAAGAAACATGGACTTAAATTTAGGGTGCGTCTTATCATCATTTCAGTCTACCACTAGTCCACTGCTTAGCATAAGCCTCCCCCATAGATTGCCACAAAATTTGCAGCTATAATTTTGGGGGGTTTTGTCCATAGTTGCCACGCTTGGCAGACGGGTTTGCAACCGCAGTTTATTTATTCTGATTTTACAGGAAGATGCTGCTGCCCATCTCCTGGTTTTTTATTCCATCTGTCGACTTTAACGGCACCCACGGGATGAGAAGCCACACGGCACATACGTCTATGGTCTGAATGTAACATAAAAATATTTTTTCGAATAAGCTATCTCTTAATTTGAGGTACTGCTTATAGTCCGGAAAATATGGTAAGTATGACGCAAGTTATTTCAAGACAGGCGAGGAATCACCGATTTATTTACACTCTTTGTCTATGATCGTCGGTAGCTAGTATTAGGCTTAGCTTGTAATCGTGTGCACTTTTGTACGATTTATTAGAATTACTTTTATTAATATTTTAAAAAAAACTCTAAAATTTGAAAAATCAGCATAAAACGACGAGGCGAGAGTTAGTAGAGATTGAAGATGAACTGAATATTGCTAGTACGAGTTATGTTAACAATGAAGAAAAAATTTGATCCGAAAGTAACATTAATATATTTTTTTCTAAAAAATATCTGGCAAATTTGAAGTGCGTCTTATCGTCCGGTGCGTCTCATCGTACGAAAAATACGGAAATTGACAAAGAAAGCATTCAAGCAAGCAAGCTTTGTTCTCCTCTTTTACAGCTTCACCGGATCGAAAGGTGGCCGACCGCTGAGCACGCTTCGCCGAAACCTTTATTTGTGGATGAATAGCGCAAGGGCCTCCGAGACCTCTGCTGGGACCGTCATGCTGAGCGTGAGGGTAACTGACACGGGGGTGCCCAAGGGAGCCGACCTCGGCTCGGTCAGTTACTTCATTCGGGAGAGCATTTATACTATTATCGGAACTAAGTTTTATTTCTCCGGGCCGTTTATAGTACTCCTTATCATTATTTTTTTTCCGTGTCATGGGGGCGTTTCACACTTCTGCTCAACAAATGTATGTACATTTCACATGCGCAACACAATCAGACCCGAAAACCAACAATTTGTACTTTTGCACAAATGTTGATTCCGGCTGGGATTTGAATCCAAGACCTGCGGCGTAGAAGTCAGATACTCTAACCACTAGGCCACGCGGTCGTCACATATTAAGTTTCTCAGCAGTTTCTTGGGATTCCGCAGCTTGGTATTTTTTTTATTGCATAAAGTGATGAAACGAGCAAAACGTTCACCTGATGGTAAGTGCAACGTCTGCCCATAACAAATGCTGTGCCACCCAAAATATTTCTGTGTGACACTACACTGTGCCCATCACCCTGAGACAAAGGTTCTTAAGTCTCATATGCCCAGTTATTACGCTAGCTCACAGTGCCCTTCAAACCGAAACACAGTAACCTCTTCCAAGCTGGGAGAGTTCGCCTTTTACGCAAGCGGACTGGCCACTGCAGTGTCGCAACTCAGACGCTGTTGCCCATCACTTGTCTGGATAATATATTTGGTCTAGTATATTTGAGATTTTCAAAATTTGGAATTGAAATCCTCGGATATGGCAGGCCTAAATTATTTGGGGTAATTCCGCCATGTGGCGGTGGCCAAGTGATGGTTGCGTCATTTTCCTTAGTCGACTTTGACGGCACCCACAGGATGAGCTGGGGTAAATTTTCCTACGCCGCGCCGTCATCGAACGGAATAGCATTATACTCGTGCTTTACAGTGTAACGCGTCCTCTTCACTGGGCGTGATGTGTCCAGCCCGTATATCTATTCCGGAGTAAATGTTCGTGAATCCGTTTTTAGTAGAATCGCGAAAGAATGAAATCGTGCAAGGAAAACATAATAGAAATTTCAAGTCAGTTTCGGATTCGTGATGAGTCATTGGTAAATCGCTTATATAGACTATCTATATCACAGGACATGACAGGTGTCCGAATCTATGAACTATACACACACATAGATTAACTCTGAATGGAAGAAACCTCTATGACAATAATTTAACATTATGTTGAATATGTAATATTATATAATATAAAAACAAACTTGTAAAACTTACCTGTAAATTTGTGTGGTATGAATTCCATCTTACGCAGAATTGCTGCGGTGGTAGCGCCATCTTCTGTCAGTGTGACACAGCTCGACCACAGATTAAATTTATATCAATTTATAAAAAAACATATCTAGCTAAATACTTAAATATCTTTGGCCGACGCTTTCTCAGTCCTTATTTTATTAATTGCACTGATATTGGTAAAAAATTGCACAGAATAATTTAAAAAAGAACAAAACAGTCCACATTTGTTCTCTATCACAGCTCTATTATTAAGTAGAAATATTTTAAGTACAAGGAATACTCGTTTGGTTTTTATTTAATAAGAAACTTTAAGACTAGACTGTATATATTTGTATGTAGAATACTGGAACTCACAAGTATATTGTTTTAGTTTGAATACCTGAAACAGAAAAAGGTGGAATAAGTATTTATGGTACATTAAAAGAAACAAACAAACAAACAAGTTTTGTTTTCCACTACAATAAAGTGTTTTTCTTCTTCAGCCTGTTATCAGCAAATACTTCCGAAACTACAAGACTTAATGACTTGAGATTTGGCATCTGTTCTTAAGTCTCATACGCTCAGTGATTACACTAGTCTCAGTGCCCTTCAGACCGAAACACAGTAATGTTTGCACACTACTGCTTCACAGCAAATTAACTGACACTGGGGTGGTATCTACCTAGACGGATTTCTGCATAGGAATCCTACCACCAGTTAAAAGCTTACGTTAAAAATAATGTTCGTAGAATACTTCGGCGATAAGAGTGTTAAAACTTTCGACAATTTCCATCATTGTGATCCATTCAGCTCGTTACAGTTCACTAGGCGTCTTCCCAAGTGGGGAGGATTGGCCGCAATGAACACGCGCGGCAGGCTGTTGCTGATATAAGTCCGAGACGCTGGGCACGCTACACGCGGCTGCCCGTCACCGATCTGTGTATTTTATTACACCGCTACAACACGGCAAATAAAATCATTACTACATACATATAGTGACGCCTTTTTCTCATATAAAGGGGTTAGCGTCGCATTTTGGTAAGAGTCAAAAAAATTCTTACCCCCATTGCTTTCCCACGAGCAGTAGTACTCGTATTAGTGACAGCATTTCATATTGGTGTATTGTTGTTTCTCCGCGAATAAAGGCTGCCCGTACAATACCTTAGTCGCCTCTTAGTACATCTCATACGAAATAAATTATATGGGGCCCTGCATAACTTTATGTGCAGCCAGAATGTATCTAAAAAGGGACGACTGGCTGTACATAGAGGAGTACTGGTCCCCACACTTATGTACGGTAGTAGAATGTTGGGTCTGGCAGAAGAAGCATGAAAATAAGATTAATGCTGTTGAAATTAAAAGTTTGAGAAGTATAGCTGGAGTGACTTTGATGGACAAACTGAGAAACAACGTGATAAGAGAACGTTGCGGTGTGGTAGAAGATGTAGTGTCAGAGATAGAGAAAGGGATGCCTAGATGGTTTGGACACGTTGAGAGGATGGATGAAAGAAGATTGACGAAACAGATTTATGAGGCGAGTGTGAATGGGCAAGCCGGTAAGGGTCGACATAGGCGAACTTTACGGCGTATTACGATCAGATCGAAATCGTTTTAAGGAAAGGCCACGTCAAAAGTACCCGCAACCGACGAGCTTGTATGAAAACACTAATGAAAGTAGAGGAAGCTAAAGATGTGTGTCAGGATCGTAGCAAGTGGAAAGATGTGGTCTCTGCCTACCCCTACGGGAAGGAGGCGTGACTCTATGTATGTATGTATGTACGACATCTCGGTAGGAAAGAGATAGGTGCTATTGTACTCTGCCGGACACCTATCAGTCGTATATGTGCATCAGTGAAATGTGATTACAGTTAAACGAGTTAAAAAGATGACGGTGATGGAAATTGTCGAAAGTTTTAACAATCGAAATGATGAAATCATTCTTGTATAGATCGAATTAAGTATACTAATGATTCTTAACGCCGAAGTATTTTACGATCTTTATTTTTTTATGGCGATGCAAATCTTTCATCTGATGGTAAGTGTAACCTCTGCCTGTTAAGGGCAGACGTGCACTACAATACGCTCGTCCACTTGATACATCAGTTCTCAAGTCTTATATGCCCAGTGCTTACACTAGTTAGCAGTGGCCTTCAGACCGAAACACCGTCAAGTTTACACACCACTACTTGACTGTGTTGAAGAGCATTGAGAGCTTGTGTAATTGCAGGGCATGTGAGACCTATGGACTAATGTTTCAAGGTGCCATTACACTTTTCAATGCAAAGGTTTGAGTAATACACTCGGCGTCAAATAAATCGCACATCCGAAAAAAATAATTTAAATAATATTTTAACACAACAGGCCAATGGCAATGTTGTGGTTTGAGGGTATCATTCGAAAGGTAATTTCATTAGCTTTCAGGAATTTTAATTGAATTTTACTTTTATAACGAGACGAAAGAGAAATTAAAGAAAAAGACAGGGTATGTACAAATTTGCAAATTAATAATTTTAAAAAAAACTTAATAAGTACAAAAAAGTTCTTAAAACCTAGTGTCACCCTTGCCTTGATAACGGCTTCTATGCGATCTTTCATGGACCTTACAAGGATCGCAACAGCCTCTTGGGGTATTTGTTCCCACTCTTCAAGTACCGCATCTTGGAGCTCTTGAAGAGTGGCTGGAGCTGGATCTCGAGCTCGCACGCGCCGTTTTAGGTCATCCCAGAGATGTTCTATTGGGTTAAGGTCTGGACTTCGTGCTGGCCAATGCATAACAGGGATATCGACCTCCTGTAAATAATCCCGTACAATAGCCGCGGTGTGGCAACGAGCATTATCATGAATCCATCACCGACATAACCAGCATACGGGACCACATGTTCCTCCAGGATTTCAGTAATGTACCGACCAGCATTTAATGACCCTTGCCCACGGCCACCCCGAGTCCGGGAAACGCACACAAGTTCCGTTTTCCCGTCGACGGAAATGCCGCCCCAAAACATACACGAGCCACCCCCGTATTCGACAGATTCATCGAAGCAGGGTTGTGTGAACCTCTCCCCCTGTATTCTGTAGACCCTTCTACGTCTGTCATTGCAGAAGAGACAGACCCTCGCCTCATCAGAGAAGAGTACGGTCCGCCACTGTTCTAGAGTCCACTCGCAATGATTGCGAGCAAACTCTAGGCGATCTCTGCGATGCTGTGCAGTAAGTTTTGGACCTTTAGCAGGTCTATGGGCTGTTAAACTCTTTTCGTGTAACCTTCTTCTTATCGTAGAAACACTCACAGATGTTCTCCGAGTTGATCGAAGCTGTTGTTGCAACTCAACAGCATTTGTAAAACGGTTTCGTAAAGATGTCGTAACGATGAAACGGTCATCTCTTTCTGATGTGCACCGTTTTCTTCCAGATCCCGGTTTTCTAACATAACCACCAGTCTGCTGAACACATTGCTGACAACACCGGTCGAACTGAAAAACGGGACAGGTTCAACTGTCGAGCAACGTCACACTGCCGCATCCCCGACTGCAATAGGGCAATCACTTGAGCGGCTTCTTCAGAGCTGGTGTCCATCTTTACTTGTTCTTACTTAGGTTACTTGTTCACGTATGTTCACTGCAAAGTCTAAATTACGACTGGCCCATATTTCATCCAGATCGACCCTTGTATACCCTTTTTAGGTGGTGTAACTAGCGTCCTTACTAACGAGCATTTGACAGTGTTTATTTTTGACGCTCTATAATGATAAATGTTTTAATGATTTCATGATTTTTTTATTAATAATGTAAAGCTATTCAAATACCCATTTCAAAAATACCAATATTTATATAAATATAATTCGTTTCTAGCCATTACAGCCATTTTTCGCGAAAACTCAGAGAGATGCGATTTTTGTGACGCTGAGTGTACTTATATCACGTACGTCTTATTTCTGGGATATGCCATTAGATCGAAGTCGTTCAAAACAAGTTACATAAATTTACAAACAAACGTGAACCTGGTGGCTTTGGTGCATGCGGTCAGCCTGAATGGACCACAAGCTAGTGCCGGGACGAAATAAGAGTAATATGTAATGTAATGAAACAAATAGTTTATCTAACAACTTAATAAAATTTGATCAAGATGCTATTATAATATTAAGTAGAAAAATATATATACAGTTCGAATATTAAAAGTGTTTTAGCATAACACGAACATGTTAAAAATATTGTTTTTAGTTTTACATACAATTTTTATTTTATTTTTTATTGGAGAAAGGAAAGAGACGAGTTTTATTGGAGAAAGGAAAGAGAAAACGTTCACCTGATGGTAAGTGCAACGTCCCCCCATAACAATGCTGTGTCACCCGGAATATTTCTGTGTGCCACCACACTGCGCCCGTCCCTCTGAGTCGTAAGTTCTTAAGTATTATATGCCCGGTTATTACACTAGCTCTCAGTCCCCTTCAGACCGAAAGACAGCAATGTTTCCACTGTCACAGCAGAATAACTGACTCTGCAGTGGTGCCAAGACAGATTCCTGCATAGGAATTCTACCACCAGTAACTAAAATACATAACATTACTCTAAATAAATATTTCGTTTGAACTACAAGATTAAATTCAAATTTTACCCAACGAAATTAAGCAACTTCAATATTACTTTTCAGTAACACTTCGAAACTTAGTAAAACATTTCAATGCTTTTACATCAAAAGGCTGCAGGAAATAAAAAGTGAAAACTTGTTATGCGCGTGGAAGTAAGACGAAAAATAGCCAGGGGAAAATTTCCCAGTAGCAACAGCAACAAAAAGAAGCCTGAACATAAAAATCAATATTCGAGCACAAGGGGGCCGGTTGACCCTAAACGTGGGGTCTCCGCCGTTCGGCGTATTCATGTTTCTGTACGCTATCTATATGGCTTCTTTCTATTATTGAAACTGTTACCCTAAGGGCTGTATATATAAAGCTAGGTAGATATCCCTCCAAAATGAGAGCTACTACCTTTTGTGGCAATCTAGGTGGGATGGGTGGAATCTATGTTCAGCAGTGGACTAGCGATGTTCTGCAATGATGAAATGATGATAGATATAGACTGAGTGGTGGGAGCTCAGGGGTCAGAAACTGAAGGGGCGCCTTCAATTACTTAAGACGCGAGTGACCCGAGTTCGATCCCCGGTGTTGGCACCTCTAAAATTGTTCTGCAGTTTTAAGTGCTGATTTACCACGTGCTCAGCGGTGCAGGAAAACATCGTCAGGAAACCTGCGTGATTGAGGAATAAAAATATTTCGAAGACATGTGAAGTCCGTCAACTTGCATTGGAACAGCGTGGCGGACGCTTCCCGGCTTCGAAACCCTCTCTGAAATGAGAGGTAGCCTGTGCTCAGCAGTGGGTCATTTATAGACTTATGTTACCATAGTTTACGTTATCTTTAAAAAAGATATGGACTTATAGTTAATAGAATCAGGTGTTACTTTGCGGAAATCCATTATAATGAAGGAAAGTAAGTTACTTTGCTAAGATCCGCATGCAAAATATAAAAATGGTGTATGTTTCCTAGTTTTTTGAAGAGTACCGCCCGCCTTCCCTCAGTAGCGTGCACAAGCAAACTAACACCGCCACCAGGAACTTCCAGGTGGTTGGTGGAGGGTACCTAAACTAGGTAATATACACCATTTTTATATTTTGCATGCGGATCTTAGCAAAGTAACTTACTTTCCTTCAAGATATGGACTTTATATAATACGTCAGCCGATAAGTGTCCGCTAGGGTAGAATAGCACCTACCTCTTTCCTACTGAGTTGTCGTAAGAGGCGACTAAGGTAAGGACAGAAGAACACCACAATATGCAATGCTTTCACTATACTACACGTGGGAACACAATGGGGCGTAAGATTTACTTTTACTCGTACCAAAATGGCACGCAGGGGCGAAAAATGGGCTACGTATGTGGTCTCTGCCTACCCCTTATATGGGAAAAAGGCGTGATCTTATGTATGTATGTATAATTTTGATGATGGGAAGCAAAATGACAGATTATATAGATGTGTGATGAAATGGATATTTATGACAAATTGTTTACCTCGCGAAGTTTATTTTTTTTATAGAAGGAAGTGACGACACGTGCATACGATCACCTGATGGTAAGCGCAATGTCTGCCCATAATAAATGCTGTGCCACCCAGAACACTTCTATGTAGCACTACATTGCGCTCGTCACCCTGAGACATCAATTCTCAAGTCTCATATGCCTATTAATTACACTAGCTGTCAGTGTCCTTTTCCGAAACACACTAATGTTTGCACACTACTACTACACGGTAGACTAACTAGCACTACGGTGGTGGCTATGTAGAATCTCGATACAGATTAATGCATAGAAATCTTTATGTTTCGGTCTGAACGGCACTGCGAGCTAGTGTAATCACCGGGCATATGAGACTTAAGAACTCATGTCTCAGGATAGCAGCCGCACTGTGGCACACAGAAATTCTGGTTGACACAGCATTTGCTAGGAGCAGACAATTACCATCAGGTGAACATTTCGCTTGTCAAGTCACTTTATCCAATAAAGAAAACAGAATTTTCCAATAGAAAGGTGGCAACACTGAACTCTTTGCATTTGCACTTCATCATCACCATTACAGCCTATCACTAGTCCACTGCTGAACATAGGCATTCGCCATAGATTGTCGGAAAGCTGTGCCCTTGTCTGCCGCTACGCCCGGCAGGCGGGTTAGAAACCGCAGTTTATTTAATCTGATGTTCCAGGAAGATACTGCTGCCCATCTTCTGGTTTTAATTATAATTCTGTCGACTTTTACGACACCCACCGGAGGAGATGTGGTGGTAGATTCTCTTAAGCCGCCACCACACGGCACTTTGGCATTTACTTTACGTAAAAATTTACGTAAAAAAACTTTGGACATGATTGGTCTCGCATAAAGTGGAGCTTGTGTCCGAGGGGCGTTATGCTATAAGATCAAAGGATACAGGCAGCCAGGGCGAATGCCGCCCCATTTCTAGTTATATAGTAACTACTACTAATTTGACGGTCAATCTACTATAAGTAAGTATGGTCAATGTTACATAATATATACTCCATACAGAAGTAACGTAACATATCCGTGTGGTAGCGGCTTAAGAGAATCTGCCCATCTCATCACGTGGCTGTCGTAAAAGTCGAGAGAGGGAAAATAATGGGCAGCAGCATCCTTCTGGAACATCTCAATTAAAAAACGGCGGTTGCCAACCCGCCTGCCAAGCGTGGCAACTATGGAAAAATCCCCCTAAAACGAGAGCGACAAACTTTTGTGGCAATCTATGGGAGAGGCTCATGTTCACCAGTGGACTAGTAATAGGCTGAATTGATGATGACAGAACGAAGATATACTACGTGCTTTGTTACTCATGAACACTGATGGAATGGCTTTTTACTAATGTAGTTTTCAACATTTAAAAAATATCGTATTATGGTGGCTATTTTTCTTTTTGTTGCAGTAACAATATGTTTAATTAAAACGACTTCAAAAGTGATGAATGTAAAAACTTTTTAGCTATAACCAAAAGAATTCACGAACCTAAGGCAGACGTACAAAAACAACGTATACATTAAATTCCCTATTTAGTTCGCTTAAAACAGTTTGTAAAGGGAGCACCAAAGCTGTCCAAAGATAAGTAAAAAAGACTCCCGACGGTGGGGTCTGCAGGGCGTCGACCCTAGGGGCGCTCCCGAAATAGCGCGCGCGGGGGTCTGTTGGCCCACTACACGCAGTTATATTTGGACGGAGCATTTTGAGCTTAGGAATCTTTCTTGGAATCGTGGACAACGGTATTGATTTTGTTGGGAATGTTGCAAAGTAATTCGGCTATATCACTTCTATAGGCGCACTCTTGTTAAGTCAGTGTATATAGTTTTATCTTTTATAAAGCCTTTTATGACTCTAGTACGAGTATTTTGTATCATTTAGAGGCCTAAGAGGCTTTTCATTTGATTTTATATTACTTATTTCTAAGAAGTATATTATTCTGATTAGTTCTAACTATATATGATGATAAATATTGGTATCGCACGAGACAAAGAGGGATGACAACAATTTAATTAAAAACCGACCAACCGACTTCAAATCATGCAATTTAAGAATTTGATGATTTTCCAATGGATCCCATCATCAGAACTTGACCATATTTTTATGGGACCACCCCTAAGGTATCCCCTTTGTAATAAAAAGAATCATCGAAATTGGTCGACGTGGTAAAAAAAATCGCTGAACATACATAAAAAAATATTCCAAGGAATTGAGAACTTTCTTCTTTTTTTGAAGTTTGCTAAAGTTGGATAAAGTTGACTTTGACTTTGATTAAGTCATCATCTAGGCGTGTCAGAAAGAAGTCATTAGCTAGGCGTGTCTTTTGAGGATATGAATATATAATTATTACTTCATTATATTGTATTTTCCACATACTAACGCCTGATTCTATAAACTTTATTTTTTTTTAATTTTTAGGTACAATCAATTAACAATTAGCCGTCCTGTTTGAAATGGCGTTGATAGGCCAGAGTTGCCAACGTAGAAAAAATATGAATAATTATTTTTAATTGGTGGCGATGTTGCCAACAGCGTTTATTTTTAATAAAAGAGGGGGCAAACGAGCAAGAGGCACACCTGATGGTAAGTGTGACGATTATGAGATTTCAACTTTAGAGGGGCCTATAACTACAACAATGAGGGATGCTTTCTGCCTACTTCATATTGATTTTAATAGTACGTCTTTTTTAATATATATTAATAATAACGGCGTTTTAATGTTTCGAGTGCTTTACATCACCCATAGTCACGAGAGGACTGAGTGTCACTCACTGCAATACTTCAAGACCCAGTTAAGTAATTCTGCGTAGATCGGACCAAAAATAGTAATTAAAAGCTGTAGGTTGGCTGTAGGTACCCCGGGTAAACTATAACATCGGGACGTCAAACATTATTTCCTATGCAGGAATCCGTCTATGTAGGTACCACCTCAGGCCAGTTATTCTGCCGTGAAGCAGCACTGTGCAAAATCACGGGACATATGAGACTTCAGAACTGATGTCTCAGGCGCGCAGTGGGGTGCCATACAAAAATTTTCTGGTTGACACAGCATTTGTTATGGGCAGACGTTGCAGTTACCATCCATGTGATATGCATGCACCGTGGTGAATGTTTTACACGTCTCGTCACTTTATCCAATAAAAAGAAGTTATTATGAAAAAAAAGTAAAACAACAGGAAGTCAGGACAGTCTGCCTGTTGTTTTTTTTATAGGCTGATAATGGATTCTCATCCATTAACAGCCCACAAATTACCCACTGCTGAGCAGCAGCCTTTTTACAAGCTTTTTTTTAGATGGTTTTGGAGCCGAGAATAGTCAGCCATTCTGACTCCAGTGAAGGTTAGCGGCCATCGTCGTCGTTTCAGCCTATCACAGGGCCACTGCTGAGCATAGGCCTTCCCCATAGATTCCCACAAAAGTTTAAAGGTCTCGTTTTGGGGATGTTGCCATAGTTGCCACGCTTGGCGGGCGGGTTGGCCACTGCATTCTATTTATTTAGATGTTCCAGGAAGATGCTGCTGCCCATCTCCTGAATTTCATTTCCTCTGTATCGACTTCTACGGCACCTACGGTATTAGATGGGGTGGTAGATTCTCTTGCGCCGTTACCACACGGCAAACATGTCGTCAAAATATTTCTCTGCGATGAAAGCCTGCGTGTCAGAGATATAATTAATCAGGCATTACTTTGCGGAAATCCATTATAATAGGGAAAGAAAGTTAATTTGCTACGCTAAATTAACTTCCTTTCCCAATTATGTGAGAGATGATTTCCTTCACCGTCTAACTCGTTGTAAAACAACACTAAGAATTGCAATTAACAATTTCAGTGGCACCGCGAACAGAACCTTGGTCGCTCGATAAAATTTAAAGCGAGCGCCGCACACCGCGGACCTCCATTAGTTACTGGAAACATGAGTAAAACGGTTTCCAAGAAAATATTGTTGCCCTACTTCTCCTTAAGACCCTAGCCCACCTGGAACATCACGGTGGCGATGACGAGTCGGCGATAAGATCTGGTCAGAATAAAGGAAATAAAGTTAATTTGTTAAGATCCGCATGCAAAGTTTAAAATGGTGTGTATTACCTACACACCATTTTTAGTATTTTTGAAGACGTAGTCAAGGTCACTTGATATTACATCGTTTTGAACTGAAACACGTATCATGTTCTCGACTTCAGTTGTGTGTATTGCCTAGTGGTAGTGTTGTAGTGTTGGAGGGTATCTGGTGGCTGCTCCCGGTGGCGGTATTGGTTCGCTTGTGTACGCTGTCGAGGGAGGGCGGGCGGTGCTCTTCAAAAACTAGGTAATACACCATTTCAAAGTTTGCATGCGGATCTTAGCAAATTAACTTTCTTTCCTTTATTACAATTTGATTTCCGCAAAGTAACGCCTGACTCTATTAACTATATCTGATCAGGAATACTCTTACAAAGCTGCTACACCACAAAAGGATGATATAACCGATTCATGATGTCTGGGGCTGATGTAATGTCATTTGAGAAGTTAAGGAAGAGCGAGGTAGAGCCGATTGTTAAATAATAACATGGATAAACAAAATGATGTCATTGTAGTACGCGCGTTTGTCACACGAACGTAACAATGCAATTCGTCTTGATATAGTATCAGTTGAATTTTTACATAAACAATTTTTTTTTTGATAAGACGCCGTAACGAGCAAAACGTTCACCTGATGGTAAGTGAAATGACCGCGCAGAACAAATTCTGTGTCAGAACATTTCTGTATCAGTTCTAAAGTCTCATATGCCCAGTGATTACACTAGCTCACAGTGCCCTTCAAACCGAAACACAGTAATGGTATATTCTCTTCTTGAAGGTCCCTAAGTCCTTTAATACTTTTACTGAAAAAAAAAGTTCTTATAGTTTCTTTAAGCATGAGTATTTTACGATAGCATGAGCGATGAAGAAAACAATTTCTATTCTAAAACGTGAAGCTTTTCAATTTTATTTAACTTATAGCAAAAAAATATTCATAAAACAAATAGTCGAAACGTAACGCAACAAAAAAAATGTTAATGCACCATAATTTCAACAAGAAATTAACACGGATAGGTCGATTAGAACTGAGACGGTTGTTTTCCGGAAGGTTACTGGTGGTAAGATTCCTATGCAGGAATCCGTCTAGGTAGGTACCACCCCAGGCCAGTTATTCTGCCGTAAAGCAGTAGTGTGCAAGCATTACTGTGTTTCGGTTTGAAGGGCGCTGAGAGCTAGCGTAATCACTGGGCATATGACACTTAAGAACTGATGTCTCAGGGTGACGGGCGCAGTATGATGTCACACAGATGTTCTGGGTGACGCAGCATTTGTAATGGGCAGACGTTGCACTTACCATCAGGTGAACGCTTTGGTCGTCTCGTCACTATTCCCAATAAAAAAGTCTTTTTTTTTATTGCATAAAGTGATGAAACGAGCAACACGTTCACCTGATGGTAAGTGCAACGTCCGCCCATAACAAATGCTGTGCCACCCAGAAAATTTCTGTGTGACACTACACTGTGCCCATCACCCTGAGACACAGGTTCTTAAGTCTCAAATGCCCAGTGATTACGCTAGCTCACAGTGCCCTTCAAACCGAAACACAGTAATGTTTGCACACTACTGCTTCACGGCAGAATAACTGGCCCTGGGGTGGTACCTACCTAGACGGACCACTGCATAGGAATCCTACCACCATTATCTTTTTGTATACAATGCATTTAAAAATTGACTAGTATTGAACTTTATAGCCGATAGTAATCCGGCAGAGTAGAATAGCACCTACCTCTTTCCTATCGCGGTGTCGTAAGAGGCCACTAAGGAATTGTACGGATAGCCTTTGTTCGTGCAGAATAACACCGTAATATGCAATGCTGCACTAAAGTGTGGAAACGCAACCAGGATGAAGATTTTTTTGACTCTTACAAAAAAGGCGGCGATGTGGTTCGCCACCCGTCACGTCTCGTTTTCCACGGGGGCGAAAAGTGGGCTACACGTGTGCAAACGTAGAAAAATACAATATAAGGAACGCGTTATTAAAACGAATTCATTATTTTACAATTTTTACAGTGGATTTCGTGTATTCACTATATATAGTGAAGATTCCTATGCAGGAATCTGTTAAGGTAGGTACCACCCCAGTGCCAGTTATTCTGCCGTTAAGCAGTAGTGTGCAAATATTTCTGTTTCGGTTTGAAGGGCACTGAGAGTTAGTGTAATCACAGGGAACTAATGTCTCAGGGCGACGGGCGCAGTGTGGTGTCACACAGAAATTTTCTGGGTGACACAGCAAGCAGGTCAACCTTTTGCTCGTCTCGTCACTTTTTCCAATAAAAAATACAATATTGATTGATATAGTGGATTTCGGCGCCAGTAGTGAATAAATTAATATTTGCAAATATTCCATAAACTTACAATTTTTTACGTTGTCGAAACATTGTTTCCATTTCCAATATTGGACTTGCCATTTCCAGGGGTCATTACCCTCTAAGCTATTTTCTAACCTTCCATTAAAATACATGAATAAAAGAAACATTTGAACGCAGTTATTTGTTGTGAAATTTTTTAATTTTTCAAGATTCTGAGAACGATTCTTTAACGTAACATTCGTTTAAGGTATGGAACGGGCAAGGACACGTGAGTTTAGATTATTCTAAGAAAGAAAGAAAGAAAAGAAAAGTTATTTTATTTGACATCACAAATACACAATAAAATATTAAAAAACAAAAAAACGAAAATGAAGTGTGAGAAAAAAAAATGGGACAAAAAAAAATAAAAAAAAGAAAAAAAAATGTGAAGTCAAACAAGGTCTCTATTTCAGCAAATTGCGGCAGCACTAAGATGCTGCAGCGCTGATTTTCAAATAGAGCCTGATATTGATTTCACGGGCGGAAATACGTTCAGTTACGAAGCGTGTATGAAAAAAATTAAAAAAAAAACATTCTCTTCATAGAACCTAAAGTGTGAGAATTTAAAATAGAAAAGAAGAGTCGTCACTTGTGCAGATTGTTGCGGTGCTTCACTACGTACAATGTTAACGCACTGTGAGGCACGCAGCTAGACAAAAAGTATCCTGGTACAATATCCCCAAGCAACGTAATTTATTTGAGATATCCCTAAATTTATGTTTGGATTATGTTGGTTATAAATATTTAATAAGAGATCACAATGACACTTTAGTACAATAAGGACCTTTATTTTATATCAATGTTTCATATTATTATAATATATGTAATATGGCATCGAAAAGAAAAAGACGATCTGAACTGAAAGGTAGACTTCTCTGAGAACAACCGGCAAGTGTCTTTCAGAGAAAGTAAGGTTATGACATTCATAAGAGCTTTATGCAAGCCTAATAAAGTTTTGACTTTGAAAGTGGGAAATGATATTATAGAGATAGTTCTCCTGGTCGTTTTCGATCACGACCACATCTTCAGGTTATTTTTGTTATTGGATGAAGTGACGAGAACGTAGCGAACGTTCACCTGAGGGTAAGTGCAACGTCTGCCCATTACAAGCGCTGTGTCACCCAGAAAATTTCTGTGTTGCACCACAGTTCGCCCGTCACCATCAGAGACATCGGTTCTTAGGTCTCGTATGCCCAGTGATTAAACTAGCTCTCAGTGGCCTTCAGACCGAAAGACAGCCATGTTTGCACACTACTGTTTCACGGCAGAATAACTGGCCCTGCGGTGGTACCTACCTAGACGGATTCCTGCATAGGAATCCTACAACCAGTGAAATATAACTAAAAGGCGTTAACTGTGCAGGATATATTACGGTGCCGCAAGTGTCCGGCCAAAAAAGACGTTTACTCAATTATGTCTACCTGCAAAACGAATTATAATGAGTATGATCTGGATAAGACGAATTCGATGTATCGATATAACAAAAACTAACTAACGAATTGCATATATATTGTCTTACAATATATAGGTGTTTTGACTTTTAACTTTGGGTTAGTAAAATTCTTATATTATATAAAAGTACCAATCATGATTGCATGTCATCCCTGACGTGCCAAAGAAGCCTTTTATTTTTTGAGTGGCTAATGGAGTCCGCGGAGTACGCCAAACTGATCTAAAGAAAATTTTTCGGAATTTATTTTTCCAGCCGTCAGGTGAGTCGTGGTAGTTAAGGGGCGCTCGCCTAAAATTTCACACTACGCGAGCTATTCAAGTTCGATTCCCGGTGACGGCATTAATTATTAACAAATTATATTTTAAACGGTAGTTGTCAGAGTCCAATACTTCTGTAAATGTATACTTTGGAATCAAGAATGTCGCAAGATGACTTAACAATAATGTAGAGCAATTTGTTAGAGTAGAGTCAATATTATCATAATAATAGAGACCCCCCCGCAACAAGCATAGGCCTCAAGCCGTTACTAAATCTAGTTGTCTATGGATCAAATGAGTCATATCGTCACAGCATCGTGCGCACTGCATGTCGGTACTAATAAATTCATACATGGTCTTTATTTAATTTTAAAATATAATTACTTTGTCTGTTTGTTCAAACATTTATAATTCAACAACTACTGAATCTATCGGCATGAAATTTGCGCAATTTGTAGACGGTGATCGTGAAACTTATTTACTATTACATCGTAATGATGTCGGAGTGGCACGGCTGCCGCAGTGACTAAGAAGTTATCTTTGACACTAAGGGTCGCGGGTTCCATTTCCATTTACCGAACAAGTACTTTTATGATCTAATTAGGGTATTTCCGGGTTTCGGAAATTTTGCATGTGAAATTTATGTCTGTTCTTCTACAATATATACAATGTCGCACACACAGCCTGTTCACAATAAAAAAGACGCACAACTTGAACCCACCGTCACTGAATGATTCATTACTATACCGAACTGATTTTTCAATACTGAAAATAAAACAACGATCTTCTCCAATTGAAACGTTTCTATCATTAGGTAACTATGATAGCTGACCAACATTGGTCAGATATCATAGTTAATTAGAAACGAACAGCCTAAATAATTTATTTAAGTATTTACAATATAATATAATGAAAAATATAAATAGTAAAATAAACTTGACCAATACATAACAGTAATAAATTTATTGGACGGTTTAGCTTTACTCTCATTATTTGATATTATCATTTATTTGATAATTTTACGGCCGAGATAAACCTTCATTTGAATGGGTTTTCCGCGAAAATTAGTTATTTATGCTGGACTCCACACCGCGCGAGCAGATAGATGCCGCTTCACTGAACTCTTACAAAACTATTCTTTATCATGATTCTTGTATCGATACGAGTACTCAATGAAGTGTTCATGACTTCCCTATTATATTAATTCAATTATTTAAAGATTGTAAATGTTGTTAACTTAAAATAAAATTATGACCGACCCACTTACAGGTCATTCCCCGATTTAATTTCATTCGTTTGCTAATTATTTACACATGAACGCGTTAAAAAAAAATCTAAGTTCAAAATGACACAAAAACTTTAGACCACATGATAATATAAAAAAATATCTTATCGGAATTTTTCCGTGCTACGGAGCTGCGAGCATTAGATTCGGCCGTTTGACCGATAAAGGAAAGAGCCAACATTAAGAAGCACACGAAATTACAAATACTGCAATAGTTACAAAATACTCACCGGTCAAGATTTCCATAAGCTTAGCAAATAAGAAAAAATAAACAGCGCGACAGGAAGCAAAACACGTATGGCACACAATTTCCTTGTAGTCACTTTTATATTTCCTTACGCTATTGAGCGCTACACAAGAGTGTTATGATGGTTAAAACATGAGCACAAAGCCAACATTTGGCCGATCCCAAAATAGTATATCGCAGGCCCCAACTAATGTTATAAACATTCGTGCATGAATGGCCTGACTCACACATGCGAGCCTCAAATAACAAAATCAATATTTAAACAATTACATCAATCTATGTTTAGACGATACAAAAAACATCTAGGCGAAACGCAATCGTCGCAAGCGAACGAAATGGTCGACTATCATGTGCTGAAAAATGTGACTTTTCATGACCACAACCTCTCACATGGAAAAACTACTAAAATAGACATAATAATACTCACAATCGTGAGCCGCCGCGCGATACAACATCACGTATGCAATTAGCGGCGTCTGATGTTTTTTTTAACGATGAAAAATCAATAATTTTTAAGAGCACAAAATTGTTCATATTTTTCCGTCGGGCCCCAGCTTTCCTCCCTCGGTCTCAGTCGCGCGGCCACTCAAAAATGAAAAACCTATTGGAAGAAAACAGTGGAACCGAAAGAGATGCATATACGTCGCCGATTGTAAATAATGACAGGAGAATCATAACAAACGAGCGAGACGGTGAATAGACGGGTAATAGCCTCGGGTGAATTAACAAAAACAAAAAAATGTTACGTAACAATGCTGATAAAATATTTTAACCTAATTACGTACCTTTTTGCACATTATATGCAGTCTTATAGACGTCACTTTAGAAATGTTTGAACTTTCCAAAACATCGCGTATGCATTTTGACGGCGAGCGATCATCCGTCACGCGGACGCCATTTGCAATAACGTGCACTCGACTCGACTCTACACTACGGAGCTACAGAGAGTATGTAGAGTCCATCAGATGGCTTAGGAGTTCTTGCCATTTTAAAAATATATATTATAGAAACTTTTAAAACTGTCAATTTTATGCATCGATTAAAATTTTTATGTCATTTTATTTATAATAACATTTAAAAAAATACATTGAACAACCTTGGTAACACCAGTACTACAATGTGGCGGTACATTTTAAAATCGTTCTCTTCGTTTTCGTTAGGTTAGTATAATTAGAATGCTACTTCTAAAAAATGTTATCAGTGTGATATAATGGTATAAGTATAATATATATACATATATGGTAAACTTGATAATACTACGTTAAATCCTCTGATTTATATAGTTTGAATGACCAGATGATTTCGTACAGCGCTCATGTTAAAGATTTGGGACTAACATTAGATTGTTACCTTGCCTGGCGCGTATAGGTAGAGGAAATTAGTCGTAAAGCCGACGGTACTCTGGGGCAATTGTATACACTTTTAAAACTTTTTACCACCTTGTACGAAAAAACTGGTTATTCTGTCCCTTATATTTCCCTCTTCACAACTCTTTACAATCTTTAACGATCCATTTGCCCCAGCGTATTTGAAATCTAAATTTCAATACTTGGGTTCCTCCCATGAACGCAACCTTCGGTCTCATGACAATCTCGTACTCAAAATTCTTCCTCACCATACTGTCTTTCTCTCCAACTCCTTTGCTGTAACAGCGGCACGACTGTGGAATGCGCTTCCTTTAAGCATTAGGAAATCCCGGCAGAAGTGGTCTTTTAAAACTAAACTGAAACTACATTATTCGAGTCCATCGTACAATTAATTTAACTCGATTTTTATTATTTACTTATATTATATCCTTACATTATTTTGTATATTTATGTTGAGTTATATACGAGTATATATACCACCGTACATGCCATATGGCATTAAGTCCGCCCTTTGTACAGTTAGTACAATAAAGTGTCTTTATCGTTTCAGCCTATCATAAGTCCACTGCTGAATATAGGTCTCCCCTATGGATAGCCACAAGTTTGTGGCTCTCATTTTGGGGTTTGCCATAGTTGCCACGCTTGGCAACCGCAGTTTATTTAAGATGTTACAGATGATCCAGGGAAATAAATAAATAATGGTGTGAATGTATGATTTACAACTTCGATTAAGGGCAAATGACCGAGTTAAAATGTGGTAACCATAGCTGAAAAGGTACTTCCTTTTTTAATATTTGATTAATAAAATCAATTTACTCTACGGCTCCATTTTCTATACGGCTGTAAAGAAGCCATTATATCATTACGATTTGTATGAGAATTATCGTTCACTAGCTCATTATTAATATTAGTAAAAATACCGTAGGAACTCTTTGATCGTCCAGAAAAAATAAATATCCTATACCCATCTTCAGGATGCAAACTATCTCTGTGTCGATCTTCGTCAAGATCGGTTCAACGGTTGAGTCGTGAAAAGGTATCAAACACATAGAGGAACAGAGAGAGTTACTTTCACATTTATAATGTTAGTATGGATACATAAATTCACTGCTCTTTCTTATTGGGGTAGGCTGACAGCACATCCGTAGCCCAAAATTTGCCCCCTTGGGAAACGAGACGTGACGGGTGGCGAACCACGTCCACCGAAACGGAGCCTGCATTCTTGGGTAAGGAGAGGCGAATTAGTGAGTAGCGTGTTATTTTTATGTTAGTGTGGGTGACAACAGTAAAGCTGGTAAGCAATCTTTCTGGCCCAGAGAAACATCTATCATCGACAAATACTGTTTGTAGATGGCTAAGATGGAGTGCGTCATACTCGTGGCAGTTATTGGAATCTACAATTCTCGACACAATGCGACCCTTTTACTTCAACCAGGTATTTTCGGTGGAGTACTTTCTCATTGTATAATTTCATTATTTAAAATAAGTAATAATTAATAAGAAACAAAAAACACGACTGGTATACCTTATAACATTCCGAGTTATATTTATGTCCAAGTTATGTTTATTATTTTCTTAATTGTTCACGTTTGGCTAGGAATGTGTGTGGTGTTCCTTTAGCTAGGAATCTGTGAAGTGTTTCTTTGGCTAGGAATCTGTGTAGTGTTCCCTTAGCCAGGTATCTGTGTAGTGTTCCTTAGACTAGAAATCTGTGTTGTGTTTTCTTGGCCTGGTATCTGTGTAGTGCTCCTTTGACTAGGAATCTGTGTAGTTTTCCTTAGACTAGGAATCTGTGTAGTTTTCCTTAGACTAGAAATCTATGTCGTGTTCCCTTGACCTGGTATCTGTGTAGTGTTCCTTTGGCTAGGAATCTTTGTAGTGCTCCTTTGACTAGGAATCTGTGTTGTATTCCCTTTGTCGGGTATCTGTGTAGTGCTCCTTTGGCTAGGAATCTGTGTAGTGTTCAACGCAGTGTACACAAAACTTTCCAATGCATGTTATAGATGCCACCGTCATCGTTATCGGCAGAAGTGCCACACTTACCGTTAGGTTAACGATTTGCTCGTCACGTCGGTTCTATAAAACTAAATTCAATTGCAGTGTCCACCACTATTAAATGAAAATTCTTTCTTTATTTTTCATCCTAAGAGATATAAATTTCGTTTGCCAAACGTAATTTCGTAATGTACCAACAACGTTATGGTCAACGTAAGATTAAATCGCACATATATGTGTTAATATCACAAAGTTAAGCAGACCAGTCTCTGCAAATAGCATCTATCCTCAAGTTTTTTTTTTTTTAAAAACGAAGCCCCACAGTAGGATTTTCTCCTGTATCGTGGGTGCGCTTTACAAACATACATTTCACATGCCCAACACAACCAGACCCGAAAAGCAACAATTTGTGTTTTTGCACAAATGTTACCTCCGGCTGGGAATCGAACCCAGGACCGGTGGCGCAGAAGTCAGGTACGCCAACCACTACGCCACGCGGTCGACTGTGGCAGCCATCGCGCTCCGCAACCATATTAAAGGGAAGTGAAGGTGCCGAACGTTTCTGACACTGCATCCTTATCCGATATTATCGAATTAGCGCTGTATCCGTTACTCATACAGAAAACACATTAATTTCCATGTTTATTTATTAGATATCAATAACATTACATATGTTTTTAAATTACAATATATGGAATCGTTTAATGCCGGAACTCGAGTGCTGAGATGGCGATGTTGGCCTGAAACAGGATAAACGAATTACAATCAGTAATTAAAATAATTTAAGTAATTAAAATAATATTTGTGTGTGGACAGTACGGTAATGGTACTGCAGCAGGACTGTATTTGTGTGTGGACAGTACGGTAATGGTACTGCAGCGAGACTGTATTTGTGTGTGTACATTACGGTAATGGTACTACAGCGAGACTATATTTGTATGTGGACAGTACGGTAATGGTACTGCTGCGAGACTGTATTTGTGTGTGTACATTACGGTAATGGTACTACAGCGAGACTATATTTGTATGTGGACAGTACGGTAATGGTACTGCAGCGAGACTGTATTTGTGTGTGTACATTACGGTAATGGTACTACAGCGAGACTATATTTGTATGTGGACAGTACGGTAATGGTACTGCTGCGAGACTGTATTTGTGTGTGTACATTACGGTAATGGTACTACAGCGAGACTATATTTGTATGTGGACAGTACGGTAATGGTACTGCAGCGAGACTGTATTTGTGTGTGTACATTACGGTAATGGTACTACAGCGAGACTATATTTGTATGTGGACAGTACGGTAATGGTACTGCTGCGAGACTGTATTTGTGTGTGGACAGTACGGTAATGGTACTGCTGCGGGACTGTATTTGTGTGTGGACAGTACGGTAATGGTACTGCTGCGGGACTGTATTTGTGTGTGGACAGTACGGTAATGGTACTGCTGCGGGACTGTATTTGTGTGTAGACAGTACGGTAATGGTACTGCAGTGAGACTGTATTTGTGTGTGGACAGTACGGTAATGGTACTGCTGCGAGACTGTATTTGTGTGTAGACAGTACGGTAATGGTACTGCTGCGGGACTGTATTTGTGTGTGGACAGTACGGTAATGGTACTGCAGCGGGACTGTATTTGTGTGTGGACAGTACGGTAATGGTACTGCAGCGGGACTGTATTTGTGTGTGGACAGTACGGTAATGGTACTACAGCGAGACTGCGCTGCAGACGACGGAGCACCAGGTGTCGAGGTGCAGCACTGCGCTCACCTGCAGCTGCTCTAGAGCGTGATCAGTTCGGGCGCGGTGTGGGAGAGCAGAATGGAGGCGCTGCAGACGACGGAGCACCAGGTGTCGAGGTGCAGCACTGCGCTCACCTGCAGCTGCTCTAGAGCGTGATCAGTTCGGGCGCGGTGTGGGAGAGCAGAATGGAGGCGCTGCAGACGACGGAGCACCAGGTGTCGAGGTGCAGCACTGCGCTCACCTGCAGCTGCTCTAGAGCGTGATCAGTTCGGGCGCGGTGTGGGAGAGCAGAATGGAGGCGCTGCAGACGACGGAGCACCAGGTGTCGAGGTGCAGCACTGCGCTCACCTGCAGCTGCTCTAGAGCGTGATCAGTTCGGGCGCAGTGTGGGAGAGCAGAATGGAGGCGCTGCAGACGACGGAGCACCAGGTGTCGAGGTGCAGCACTGCGCTCACCTGCAGCTGCTCTAGAGCGTGATCAGTTCGGGCGCAGTGTGGGAGAGCAGAATGGAGGCGCTGCAGACGACGGAGCACCAGGTGTCGAGGCGGCGCGCGAGCTCGTTGGCGGCGGCGCGGCTCAGCGCGCGCGGCCGCACCCAGCGCACGCTCACGCACTCGCTCACCTGCCGTCATTAACACACGTTACCCACAAATACCGCACAAGAAATATATTCTACCGGTGTCAGGATTCCTATGCACGTATCTGTCTAGGTACGTACCACTCCAGGGCCAGTTATTCTGCCGTGAAGCAGTAGTGTGAAAACATTACTGTGTTTCCATTTGAAGGACACTGCGAGATAGCGTAATCACTTGACAAATGAGACTTAAGAACAGATGTCTCAGGGTGACAGTATGGTGTCATACAGAAATGTTCTGGGTGACACAACATTTGTTATGGGCAGACTATGCACTTACTATCAGGTGATCGTTTTCCTGGTTTCGTAATATTGACCCAAAGAAATATGTTACTATAATTAGTGGCTTTATATTTAGGAACTCCTTTGCTATACGACTTTTTTTCTGTATACTTTAGAAAAAAAAGTACAGAGGAACAGATATTGTAAATATAACTAAAATAAACTAATCTCGCTGTCTTTAAAAACTTTTTCTTTTTAAACTGATTTCTTATTTTTATTACTATTTTTAAAATAGAATTACACACCTCGACAAATACTTAGGATTTTTTTTTTGAAAATCACAGCCATACCATTATCGAATGATACTATAGTACTATTCCTACTAAATAAGGCCGTCATAAATATAAATGAGACATAGAAATGAACCGCGAATCAAACCCTGTGCGACACCCATAAAACTCGTACCATTAATTTAAAAAAATTGCGTTGTATAAATTAAATACACTATAAGGATGTAATTCCCTGATGAGGTTTCATGATATACACAAACAAAAGCCTTTCAATGATATTCTATTTTTTTATTCAGTTAATAAACAATGCCCGCCCCTCCCCCCCCCCTCCCCCCGTAGGCACAGGGACCTTATTTTTCGATGTCGCAAAGGCATTTGACAAAGTCTGACACGACGGCTTGTATAACAAGTTGTATTACACTAAAGTGCCGGATAGACTCGTGAACATCATACGAGCCTTCTTGTCCAACCGCCTATTTCGATTCCGGGTAGAGGGAACGCGCTCTTCAAGCCGCCCTCTCCGAGCGGGTGTCCCTCAAGGCTCCCGCCTCTCCCCGCTCCTTTTCTCGCTATATACTAGCGATATTCCTAGAGACCCGAAAGTCAATCTTGCGCTTTTCGCAGATAACAAGGCCCTGTTCTATTCCGACAAGCACAAGGGCCGCATGACGATTCATCTCCAAGCCGCAGCCGATCGCTTAGGCGAATGGTTCCGCAAATGGAGAATAGAGGTAAACCCCGAGAAAAGTGTAGCGATATACTTCTCGAGGGGCACGCCAAAGCCCGCTAGACGAATTCACACAATCGGCAACAATCAACTAGGCACGATCACCCTGTTCGGACGCCCTATTCCCTGGGAAAAGGACGTCAAATACCTCGGGGTCGCTTTAGACGCAGCGATGTCGTTCGCTGCACACATAAACAACGTTCGAAATAGAGCGGCTTTTATCTCAAGTCGACTATATCCATTAACTTGCTCTTCAAGCAAAATGTGCTTATGACGCAAACTTCGCCTCTGTAAGACTTGCATAAGACCCGTAATGGCCTATGCATGCGTCGCTTTCGCTCACGCGACGGGCAAACAATTAAAGAAGTTACAGAGCGTTCAAAATCGATTCTTGCGAACTGCCACCGGAGCCGGTTGGTACCAACGCAACGTAGATCTTCACAGCGACTGTGAAATGCCCTTAATCTCTGAACACTTCAGAGCATTATCACGGCGGTTTTTAGAAAAAGCCGCGGTTCATCCAAACCCGCTGGTGGTTAAAGCAGCAAATTACCGACCAAATAGAAACGCGACAGAACGCAAACGTCGCCCGCGAAACGTGCTACGCGAAACGTAACGACAAGGACGTCTCAGCACTCCCTGACCACGATACGGTCAGTCACGATCCAGGCTACACTGTACACACAGTTAATAGCTTTAATATAACACGCACCACGACGCGCGACCGCCGTAGAGAGCGGCGCGCAGCAGTCGACAATCACACCGCGTACACACGATACACCCGTGTTCCAGGGCGGTTCTCACCGCCCAGAGTTACCGACACACAAGTCGACAGTCCGAATGGAGGCCCGCAGCCTCCCTCGGACGGTCATTACACAACTTAAAATCATTTTGAGATATTCTAAATCGCGCAAGCACGCAGCGAACGCGACAGTCCGAATTTCGAGAATATTGTGCCAGGTTTGGGTCAAACCAAACCTGGCACGCGGGCCCCTGGCCCGTGAGCACAGTATCCGATGAAGCTGTAAAAGCCAAAAAAGGCTAACAGCAATTACATCACCGAAATTATATAGTAGGTGTCTACTGGGTCCTAGGATTAGGTCCAATTGAAGTCAGTACTTGTGCAACACAGATTATGTAGTTTAATAAAATGTATGAAATATCTTTAACGAATAAATGTTCGTCACCCTGAGACATGAGTTCTTAAATCTCATATGCCCAGTAATTTCACTACCTATTAATCCAATTCAGACCGCAACAGTAATATTAGCACACTACTTTTTAACAGCGGAATAACTGTCACTGCGGTATGTAAGCCGCTTCCGAATCCTACCAGTAAAATTTTCATCGGAGAGATAATCCCTCGTTTAGCGCGCAAAATATACTGTTTGGAGAAAAACAGAGGTTTCACTGCAGTCCCATCATTTACCTGCGTTTAGAAAAATGTAATATAGCATAACACATCAATTACTTGATCGGCTTTACGAAAGGTGGTTGCATCCGTGAATGTGGGCATAATTCTAGTAACCTAAATTTTATTGTTGGGTTTTTCAATGAGAATCTTAAACACTCTCCTGGCTGTTTATGTTGAATTATGGCTTGTAAGTTATCTAAAGTAACGACGTGTCGAGCACTTGACAACCATTAGTAAATTAAATTATTACAGCATTTTTGATCCTACGAGTACTTAAGGTGATACATGCTTAATGTGATCAGATCCTATCATTTTATTTGAGAACAAATTATTAGCACAAATGATACCATGTCTTCAGGTTTAACTGTGTGTATGGGTGTTTCGAAGAGGACGTTCGTTGATCCGTTACTATATTTGATTTATGGTTCGTTACGTTATACTTGGGGGGGATTTTGCCATAGTTGCCACGCTTGGCAGGCGGGTTGGCAACCGCAGTTAATTTATTCAAATGTTCCAGGAAGATGCTGCTATCCATCTCCTGGTTTTAATTTTCACTCTGTTGACTTTTATTCTCTACAGCCGCTACCACACGGCAATATCCCCAATATGAGAGTCACAAATTTTTGGCAATCTGTAGGGGAGGCCTTTGTTCAGCAGTGGACCAGTGACAGGCTGAAATTATGACGTAATATATTTTTTTGGAGATTAAACATTTTTGTTGTTACAAAACCTTTTCAAATAATGTATACTTAAAAGATTCGCTGGTTCAAAAATATATATTATTTTACGATTCTATAGCGGTTTGTAGAAGAATACAGGTATCGTTCGATTTTTACGTTCATATGAGGTAAAAACATTTTGTCTTTTAATAAAGCAGTTTTAATTTTTTTTTTTTTTTATAGAATAGGAGGCAAACGAGCAGGTGGCTCACGTGATGGTAAGTGATCACCGCCGCCCATGAACACCTACAATACCAGAGGAATAGCAGATGCGTTGCCGGCCTTTGAGAAAGGAATAGGCTCTTTTCTTGAAGGTCCCAAAGTCGTATCGGTCCGGAAAAACCGCTGACGGCAGAACATTCCATAAAGTGCAAGTGCGTGGCAGAAAATTCCGCGAAAAACGCACTGTGGTGGAATGCCAACCATCAATTTTACTTTGTATGCGATGAAATTAGAATTTGTCCTTTTTTTATTGGATAAAGTGACGAAACGAGCAAAATTTCACCTAGTGGAAAGTACAACGTCAGCACATAACAAATGCTGTGTCACTCAAAACATTTTTGTGTGAAACCACACTGCGTCCGTCACCTTGAGAGATCAGTTCTTAAGTCTCGTATGCCCCGTGATTACATTAGCTCTGTGCCCTTCAAACCGAAATACAGTAATGTTTGCAAACTACTGCTTTACTGCAGAATAACTGGCCCTGGGGTGGTACCTACCTAGACGGATTCCTGCATAGGAATCCTACCACCAGAGTTTTAAGATTTGACGATGACAATGTAAATGGATTAGCCTGACCAAATAAGGACCATGCTCTCACAGAATACCAGCTTAACATTGTTTTGTTTCATATTGATAGGGACAAGATCCAGAGACGCAATTACTGGTAACGCGGCATTCCATTGTAGTTGTAGGTTTGTAGGGCACTGAAAGCTAATGTAATCACGAGCCACACGAGACTTAGAAACCGATGTCTCAAAGTGACGGACGCAGTGTGGTATCACACAGAAATGTTTTGAATGACACGTACCACGTACGTATACACGACGTAATTCATATTTATTTAAATTTGATCGTTATTGAGATTTGAGTAACTATTTTTCGGCAACATTTTAAATTCTATGACAACAATCTCTACTCTACCGCGTGATGGCGGCTTAAGAGAATCTACCACCCCATCACATCGTCGCGTGGGTGTCGTAAAAGTCGACACAGGAAAAATAAAACCAAGAGATGGGCAGCAGCATCTTCCTGGAACATCTGAATAAATAAACTGCGGTTGCAACCCGTTTGCCAAGCGTGGCAATTATGGCAAAATCCTACCAAAATGAGAGGTACAAACTTCTGTGGCATGTTTAAGGGAGGCCTTTGTTCAGCAGTGGACTTGTGATAGGCTTGAAACGACGAAACGACGACGACGACGACTACAATGTGTTTATATATATATATATATGTACATACATACATAAGATCACGACTGTATCCCATAAGGGGTAGTTAGAGACTGGGCACTCACTGCAAAAGCAGATGACTGCCACAATCCACGTTTCACCAAAACAATATAATGCACTTGGTGTGATAGGTGGTGAGCCCATCGCCACCATGCGCTGTTGGGTGCACAGTGCAGTTTAATTCCTTACTCGCCTTTTACGAGATCCATTGGATGAGATGGAGTGGTAGTATTCTTTTAACGAGCCGCCACCACCATATATATGTATGTATGTATATATGTTTCTGTTTACATATATGTAAATGTCATTATATATATGAATATATATAATTATTATAATTTTCTTGTATTATATTGTTACACCTACATCAAAATCTCACCACTCAATGGGTCGACTGGGAGAAAATGCCTGAAGGGATTAAGTCCGCCCTTTGTATCATTTCTTTGTGAGGGAAACAATAAATATTAATAAATAGGCTGAAGTGATGATGATGATGATGTGATACGAAGATGACTGAAAGGCAGCACTTACTTGGTCGATATGCCCACGGATGAGCTTCTCGGCCAGCGCCTTCATGACGAGCAGCTCCACCTCGTCGCGCGGCACGCGGGCCTCGCGCGCGATCTCCGCGAACGTCAGCTTGCGCTGCGCCGACGTGCGGTTGAACGCCATCTGTTGACCGACGCCCAAGTTATACTTCAACTAGAACGGGGACTGTTCCGAGGAATTGTTCGGAATAATTCCAGCCGCTGGTTTTCACCATCGCACTTCGCGGCAGAACACAAAATTCCATCGTCACCACCTGGATGGTTGGCATTCCAACACAGTGCGTGTTTCGCGAAATTTTCTGCCACGCACGACCACTTTATGTAATCGGCTGCCGCCGGCGGTTTTTCCACGATTTAGGGACCTTCAAGAAAAGAGCCTATTCCTTCCTCAAAGGCCGGCAACGCACCCGCGATTCCTCTGGTATTGCGGTTGTTCATGGACGGTGGTGATCACTACCATCAGATCTCCTATAAAAAAAAATAGCCGAGGCCCGAATCTAAACCCGCGTGAATTTAGGTTTTTCTAAAATACCGACGGAATTCTTAAGATTTTCCGGAATAAAAATTATCCTAACTCCGTCTCCAGGATTCAAGCTACCTCTGTAATAAATTTCATCAAGATCGATTCGACGATTCAACCTTGAGAAGGTAAAAAATAGGCAGTGGGACAGAGAGAGTTACTTTCGCATTTATAATAAAAAGCAAAGTTTCAGCCTATAAATGTCCCACTACTGAGCACAGGCCTCCTCTCATTTCTGAGAGGGTTTTGGAGCTAGGAAGAATCCGCCACGCTGCTCCAATGCGGGTTGGCGGACTTCACATATCTTCGAAATATTTTTTATTCCTCAGACATGCAGGTTTCCTCACGATGTTTTCCTTCACCGCCGAGCACGTGGTAAATCAGCACTTAAAATTGCAATTAACAATTTTAGTGGTGCCGGGCACCGGGAATCGAACCCAGGTCACTCGCGTGCTATGAAATTTAAAGCGAGCGCCTAGCCCCTGAGCTGTGCAGCTCTTTAGTGAAGCGGTTCACTGTTCCGAAGCATCAATGCGATCCGAATGACCCAAAAAACACTTCTGTCAGTACAAATGCGGTCAGTGACCCTAATGTCCCTCCCTATTCCAAATCCCTAATATCCGGCGATGATTGCCAAAACGAGCCGACATTGTACGAGTACTAATACGAAGAAGCATGCCGCGTGCGTGATAGAAATGTACATAGTATTGCCTAATGGTAAGAGAGAGCGAGATGTAAACAGCTTTAACTTCGCTCGAGCGAACTGCAAACAAAATAAAAAAGGATTATATATATCTATGTTTTATTTATATTAGCGCCAAGTTCACGCCATTGTCTCATAATTGAATTTATTACTTCGTAAGATTATTTAATGAGAAAAAATTAAAACTGTTGTGCGTGAGTGATACTAAATTGGAGTAAAGTGGTCTAGTGTAATATAACAATTGTACAAAAACCGTAAATAATTTAATTGTATGTATAATTTGCCTTAAAATATATTGATGTAAGCATTTATAATTGTTGCTGTATGTCACAACTATTTCACTGGTAAAACACAATAACTATTAAATATTACTACATAATTTTTTTTTATTGTCACGTTAATGAGACAGATGGCGTTGATTTTAAGAAAAATAGAATGATTCTATCGTCTCCCGCAGGAGTTTATTACAGGTGGCTTCGTTGTTTTCTTAGTGTAAGAGATTGCTCGGTATAAAAAATATTCGTAGGTATACGATCTTAAGACTAAAATTACAATGCTTAATTAACTTTATAATAATTTGATTTATTATTATAAACAGGTAATAAACAAGTGATCGAGAATAACAAACATGCATTTCACTTTGACTATGATGTATGATTAATTATCTGAGATTGAGTCATGATAAGTTCTTCCAACACGGTGTTGAATTTTGGCGCCAACTCGAAAAGTGGCGGTAGTGTTTTTATTTACTTTTGTAATTTCTGTGTATATTGGGAGTTTTGATGTTTAATATTGATAGTTGATTATGCAGCAAGTTCTCCTGAAAGTGTACAGTCATTGGAAAATTCAATTCAAGACCAAAATTGTGCTTTTCGTTTTGTCGCCATCAAAATCTTCAGTAAAAGTCAACTATCAATTTACTGTCGATCAAAATTTTGAAGTCTTGCTGCTTTAAGATTGTGTACTTGGATATGTAACTTGACACTGGAACATAGTTTATGACTGTTTCCATTAATAAATAAATAATAATAATAATAACGCGGTGTTCCGGTTTCCGTTATCAAGTGATATTGACTCTACGACGCCACTCGGCGGTTTTGACGTGGGACCACGTGTCGTGTTCTCGACTTGAGTGGTTGTGTATTGCCTAGTGGTGGAGGGTATCTGGTGGCAGCTCCCGGTGGCGGTATTGGTTTTCTTGTGCACGCTGTTGAGGGAGGGCGGGCGGTGCTCTTCAAAACTAGGTAAAGCACACCATTTTACATTTTGCATGCGGATCTTAGCAAATTAACTCTCTCCTTTACTACAACGCCTGATTCTATTAACTTTACCAAATGAAACATACCACTGACTGGAACTTAGCACTGTTCCAGATGTAAATATTTCAATATCCCGGAGGACAGACTATTGCCACGTGTAATGGATATTAGTATGCATGTTTGACCGATATACCTGGTGTTACATTTGATAAGGTCCAAAATGGTAATCCTGGTGGATGGCCTAAAAGTTGCATTATTATATTCGACTTCCATTGTACTGCTCTGAGAAAACTGGACTAAATATTGTTAAATTAAGTCATAGTTCTTTTAATGTGAGAATAACCATCTCAAATATGTCAAACCTAGTGACCAGATCCAGTGACAGCAATAAGCACCAAAATTGCGCGTCTGTTGAACAACCCACTATGTTTACTGGTAGGGTTCCTATGCAGGAATCCGTCTAAGTAGGTACCACTCCAGGGCCAGTTACTCTGCCGTGAAACAGTAGTGTGAAAACACTACTGTGTTTCGGTTTGAAGGGCACTGAGAGCTAGCGTAATCACTGGGTATGTGACTTAAGAACTGATGTCTCAGGGTGACGAGCGCATTGTGGTGTCACACAGAAATGTTCTGGGTGACACAGCATTTGTTATGGGTGGACTTTTCACTTATCACCAGGCGAACGTTTTGCTCCTTTCGATACTTTATGCAATAAAAAAAGTATCTCCCGAGTCTGCAGGATTTACTGTAATACCCATGCTAGACGAACACCTGTCTCCTAGAAACTGCTGCCCCTCGATAGTTGGGATTATTTAGGTCTGGCATATTTAAGACGGATACCACCTGTCGGTGATTTGGCATTTTTTATTTTCAGAAATTTCCACAAGTTGACTTTTACATCCATGTGATAAGATAAAGATGTTCTCCTAGCCGATTTCGACCACGGCGACAACTGCCGACTACTGTCGTGAGCCATCAACTGCGCAGGAGATATTATAGTGCCACAAGTGTACGCGCAAACACAGATGCACTCACTCGTCCCAACCTACCCGCGCCCGATGTAACGCTGATGCGATAAGATCGGAGGTAGGCTAGGATGCAGTATCAGAAACGCGGGGACAATCACAACACAACCAGACCCGAAAACCAAAAATTTATGTTTTAGCACAAATGTTGGCTCCGGCTGGGATTCGAACCCAGGACCCGCGGCTTAGAAGTCAGGTACTCTGACCAATAGGCCACGCGGTCGTCAAATGATCATGTCAATATGAGATAAAGTATAAATGAATGAGAAGCTCAAAAAGATATATTACCTCCATGAGACACAATATAGCAATTTTCTGTCTCAGCTGTCGGTCAGCCTTGTGTAGTTCCGGATGCGGGGCCTGGGCACTGAAAATAATACACTCACTGTTGGCAAAATATCATAAACAAACTATAATATAAACTATTAACTTAATAATTTATATTGTTATAAATTACTAGCTCCCGCGGCTTTGTCCGCGTGGGTTTTTTATATATCCCGTGGAAACTATTTCCTTTTTCGGGAATAAAAAGTACACTATAACCTCCTCTAGGATGAGGATGTAGGCTCTGTGCCAAATTACGTCACGATCGTTTCAGCGGTTGAACCGTGAAAAGGTAACAAATAGAGGAACAGAGTGACTTTCACATTTATAATATTAGTATGAACTAGGTGGAAGCAAATAATTGATTGTGCTCTAACTACCCTCTTAATTAGATTATGTTTAGTTCTGGGACAAGTTGTGTTTACGTACCGAATTTTCTCGAAAGCGACAATATCTCCTGCAGCCACCGCTTTTACTAGCTCGCAGGCCCACGCGTCTTGTGTGCCTTCCAGCGATTCCAGGATCGGATGCGCCAGCTGCAGAAAGTGGTTATTTCAAGTGGTATTAGCTAACGATATACACAAATGGATGCCAGGGGAAAAAAGGGTTAATTATTCTTCTACAACAGCCTGTAAAAAGCTTTTAAGGATTTAATATAATCACTTGGTAGGACAGATACATTGCACTACTGTTGCATACTGGTTGTAGATCTTCGATTGTTCGAATGAAAAACCCACGAGCTCGCCGAGGTCGTAGACGGTGGGCGCGGTGACGGCGGCGAGCGCCAGGCTGCGCTCCGGCGCCCCGCCCCGCCCCTGTGGGCGTGCAATGACAAGAGAGCGGACGCACCAGCTCGCCGAGGTCGTAGACGGTGGGCGCGGTGACGGCGGCGAGCGCCAGGCTGCGCTCCGGCGCCCCGCCCCGCCCCTGTGGGCGTGCAATGACAAGAGAGCGGACGCACCAGCTCGCCGAGGTCGTAGACGGTGGGCGCGGTGACGGCGGCGAGCGCCAGGCTGCGCTCCGGCGCCCCGCCCCGCCCCTGTGGGCGTGCAATGACAAGAGAGCGGACGCACCAGCTCGCCGAGGTCGTAGACGGTGGGCGCGGTGACGGCGGCGAGCGCCAGGCTGCGCTCCGGCGCCCCGCCCCGCCCCTGTGGGCGTGCAATGACAAAGAGCGGACGCACCAGCTCGCCGAGGTCGTAGACGGTGGGCGCGGTGACGGCGGCGAGCGCCAGGCTGCGCTCCGGCGCCCCGCCCCGCCCCTGTGGGCGTGCAATGACAAGAGAGCGGACGCACCAGCTCGCCGAGGTCGTAGACGGTGGGCGCGGTGACGGCGGCGAGCGCCAGGCTGCGCTCCGGCGCCCCGCCCCGCCCCTGTGGGCGTGCAATGACAAGAGAGCGGACGCACCAGCTCGCCGAGGTCGTAGACGGTGGGCGCGGTGACGGCGGCGAGCGCCAGGCTGCGCTCCGGCGCCCCGCCCCGCCCCTGTGGGCGTGCAATGACAAGAGAGCGGACGCACCAGCTCGCCGAGGTCGTAGACGGTGGGCGCGGTGACGGCGGCGAGCGCCAGGCTGCGCTCCGGCGCCCCGCCCCGCCCCTGTGGGCGTGCAATGACAAGAGAGCGGACGCACCAGCTCGCCGAGGTCGTAGACGGTGGGCGCGGTGACGGCGGCGAGCGCCAGGCTGCGCTCCGGCGCCCCGCGGCGCCGGCGCCAGCCCCCGCCCCTGTGGGCGTGCAAATACAAGAGAGCGGACGCACCAGCTCGCCGAGGTCGTAGACGGTGGCGCGGTGACGGCGGGCGAGCGCCAGGCTGCGCTCCGGCGCCCCGCCCCGCCCCTGTGGGCGTGCAATGACAAGAGAGCGGACGCACCAGCTCGCCGAGGTCGTAGACGGTGGGCGCGGTGACGGCGGCGAGCGCCAGGCTGCGCGCGCAGGCGCGGCGCTCGTGCAGTGCGAGCAGCTCGCCGCCGCGCGCGCACCCCACGTAGCGCAGCGCCGCGCGGTAGTACCGCGCCGTAGGACCGCGCACCCTGACACACACATCATTCATTTACACGGCACTGCTTTTTCGGGTCAATGAAAGCCAGCCTCAACTCCACTGACTCCCCAATCATCTCCAACCCAACTCAAACCAACCCAACCATCTGTACTGTCGGAAGCTATCAACTACGCAGGAGACATTACAGTGCCACAAGTGTAAGCGCAACACGAAGGCAAAGCTAGCTACAGCAATGCTCATGAAATTACTAATACTTGTAGATCTAAAAGTTACAGACAATCTGATTGGATACACCATACCATTTTCTCTTGGCAACTCTGCCAAACAATTATTGATCCTAACTTCCCCATGCCTGATTGAATAGCATGTGTAAATAGAAACAACTGAAGGGTTAATAGGAACTATATTCAATTAATTAGGAACAATACATTGTTTCTAATGACAAAGCAATCGGGACAGGGATGTCAAGTATGGCATTCAATCATCGAGATGTTTTGATAACAAATATGCCTTGAATATACGCGTAAACATAAGAATATTTTATAAAAAATATGATGAGAATTTCATATAAGTTAAACTTGAGTTTAACTTATATGACATTCTCATCATATTTTTTGATTGTTTTTGATAGTTAAAGATTTGTTCCGAGTGGTGATATCAAGTTCATGTATTTAATTTAAAGGTTCTGGTAATAGGATAACTCAGAACAACTATCTGTAGACTATACGGTGGTAACCCCTGCACAAACCAAAACAACAATATTGTATTATATAAAACTTTATTGGAACCGAGTGGGATTCATAAACTGCAATATGAAAAAAAATTACATTACTACGAGTATAATATATTCTGCGAAGTTAATCGCCGAATATCAAAATCTACTTAAAAATTGTTTTCAGACTAGCCCTTCTTCCCCAAATAGGGATGAACAATGGAAAACCCATAAGATCATTACCTGTAGTACTCTGAAGCCAATTTATAGAATCTGCCATGGACTGGGGTCACCCCATCGGCGTCTTCTAAAGTACCTTCCAACTGTTCAATGATTTTTTCAGTAGCGTCTAAGTCATTAAGCTGTTCTAGATATATCTGGCCTTGAAGAACCTGAAAAATTAATTTAAAAAAATATTGGATATTATTAAGCAAGAGAATCTATATATTTAAATGAAACTAATTTTACGGATTTTAGCGTGTTTAATTTTCTATTTATAGCCCGACGTTTTGAATGCTTTACAGCACCCATGGTCACGGGAGGACTGAGGTGACAGATGTCCTGATGTCATAGTTAACCCGGAGTTCCTTCAGCTTTTAATTATTATTTTTGGTCTGATCTATGCAGAAAGAGCTAACTGTATCTTGAAGTATTGCAGTGGTATCCTTGGTTTTTGATTTAATTTTTTTTATTATAGGATCCCGAGCTAGTGGTAATACCCAACCATCTTCTCTATTAAAATTAGGGTGTCTTTTAATTTCAATAGCCTTGCGAATCATCCTTGGTAGGAATCGGTGTTCTTTTGCGAGGATTTGTGGTTACCAAATCTGATGTAATGGTCGGAATGATCTAGAACATGGTCACTAGACTGCAGACTTCCCGGAGCGACGATGCTTCACATCAGCTATATGTTCTTTTATGCGGGTTTTTTACTGATCTTTTTGTTTGCCCTATGTAAGACAGACCTACGTTCACAATTCCAGGCTTATATTTAATAAAATTAAATCAAAAACCAAGCATACCACCGGCAAGACTTCAAGATTCAGTTAGCTCTTTCTACATAGATCGGACCAAAAATAATAATTAAAAGCTGAAGGTACTCCGGGTTAACTATGACATCAGGACATCTGTCACCTCAGTCATCCCGTGACCATGGGTGATATATAGCACTCGAAACGTCCCGTTATAAATCGTAAAATTTGACAATAAAATCCATAAGATTAGTTTCATTTAAATGTGTAGTGTTCGCATAAATATAAGAAATCATTATGAATCTATATATGTTTATTATTTCTCCAAGGTGTTTTTTGTCAGTATGGAATACTGTATTCAAATTAATGTTTGATCCTGCCATCTGTTCATTATCACAATACTTTGCGATATATTCACAGGGGTCAAGATGTTTACAACATAAAGAGATAGTACTTAGCTATTTTGGCAGAACCTGCAAATGGCGGAAATAGTAATTTATGCCATTTCTTACTGTCATGTCTTTACTATAAAATAATAATGTATTTGAGGGTACTTAATTATCTTGTTATAGAATAAGGTAAGCTAAAGTAGGTAGATAAATAATATGACATGTCAAACACTTCTTCTCTTGCTACCTAGCATAATAAATGTTTATTTGCAAATACAGTGTTTTTAAGTACATACTATTGGCGACGAGTGTTAAAAGTGATTAAAATGGAGCACAAAGCAATTAAGTTTCCAGAATATAGACCGCAAGTAGACAATTGGGACAGTTACATAGATCGCTTGAAGTTTTGTTTTGAAGCAAATGGCATAGTGTTAGACAGTGTTAAAAGAGCAAATTTTTTTACTGTTTGTGGTACAAATGTATTTGAGACATTTCTTGCGTTAATTACTCCCCGAAAAGCAAATGACGTAACATTTACTGAAGTGGAAACTATTCTCACTGCTCATTACAACCCAAGACCGAAGGAAATATCAATGTCGTATAAATTTTATAAACGAGATCAATTACAAAGCGAATCAGCTTCGGATTATATTGCACAGCTTAGAAAAAAAAATTTCTGGTTGTAATTTTACCGATTTGGAGCAAATGCTACGTGACAGACTAGTATGTGGGATGACAGACGAAAGACTACAATATGAACTCCTAAAAATAAATAAATTACAATATCAAGATGTAGTCGACGCTATGTTGTCATCGGAGAGTGCAGGGAGTGATGTTCATATGATTCGAAGAGAAACTCATGTCTCTGAGAATCCCATCAGCTCCGCTGTCACAGCCGAACCAATGGACATTAATGCTGTACCACAAAAAACTAAAATCCGTCTCTGCTATCGTTGTGGTGAACACCAAGCTAACGAGTGCCGTTTTATTAATACAGTGTGCCACTATTGTCACAAAAAAGGTCATTTAGTCATCATCAAATCTGCATTACAAAAAAGAAATACGTTCAAAAAAAAATTAACCTACTGAGGGAAGATACTGACGGTTATTTAAATGGAATATATTATATGAGGAAAGATTCCCGAGTACCCCCATACGAAGTAGGGGTGTCGATGCAGGGAGTGCCGGTGTTGCTGGAAGTGGACACTGCGTGCCTCGCCGCTCACGTCACGTACGTGGACGGAGACACCAGTACAACTCATAGGCCAAGCCATAGTACGAGTTGCCTACGAAGGTGTAGTGCGTGACCTTGGCGTTATTGCCGCAAAGGGCAACGGGCCTAATTTGCTTGGACGCGACTGGCTAGCACCACTTAATATTACATTAAAAATTAATTTTATTTCGGACACTGACTTGATTCAGATAGACACGATAATTTCAAAAGATAAGGAAGTATTTAGGGAGGCGCTTGTTACTTACCGTGGACACCCTGTTACTATACAATTAAAAAAAGAAATCACTCTTTAGTTTTTGAAAGCACGTCCTGTACCCTTTGCTTTTAAGGATCAAGTAGAAAAAGAAATAGATCGCTTAGTGGAGAAAGGAGCACTTCGTTCGGTTTCCTTTTCTGTCTGGGCTACGCCTGTAGTACCAATTTTGAAGAAATCTGGAGAGATCCGCCTTTGTGGCGATTATCGTAGCACAGTAAATCAAGCAACTGAATCTGACACATATCCTATGCCTACGGCTAACGAAATATTTGCAACTATTGCAGGCGGCAAATATTTTACAACACTAGACTTAGAGCGGGCTTTCACTCAGGTCATCGTTGATGACAAAACGTCTAAACTTTTAACTTTGAATACCTACAAAGGGCTATACACAGTGCATAGACTTGCATTTGGTGTAAAAGCTTGCCCAGGAATTTTTTAAAGATTGAAGTCATCTTTGCTGGCTATTATGGGAGTTGCGGTTCTCGTCATCAATACGTTATTATATGTGGCCACACAATAGCTTAAATGCAGAAGAGTCTTGACATTGTTTTAGATAAAGATGGGCTTCGACTAAATAAAAATAAGTGTAAATTTGCTAAAGAACAAGTAGAACTACTGGTGGTAGGATTCCTATGCAGGAAACCCTCTAGGTAGGTACCACCCCAGGGCCAGTTATTCTGCCGTGAAGCAGTAGTGTGCAAACATTACTGTGTTTTGGTTTGAAGGGCACTGTGAGCTAGCGTAATCACTGGGCATATGAGACTTAAGAACTGATGTCTCAGGGCGACGGCCGCAGTGTGGTGTCACACAGAAATGTTCTGGGTGACACAGCATTTATTATGGGCAGACGTTGCACTTACCATCAGGTGAACATTTTGCTCGTTTCATCACTTATCCAATAAAAAAAAAGAATTTTTGGGTTTTGTTATTGACAGTGAGGGTATACATCCTGCTCCCAGCAAAGTGGAATCAATATTGAAAACCCCAGAGCCGGGAAACAAACAAGAAACGCAAGCCTTCTTAGGATTATATAATTTTTATGAAAGGTACAAAGGTATAAAGGTACCTAATAAAGCTACAATACTACAACCTCTTCATATATTGTTGGATAAGAAACAAGAGTGGTGTTGGACTGAACGTGAGCAGAATGCATTGAATATTGCCAAGAGATTGCTTACATTTGACCTCACATTAGTACATTATGATTTAATGAAACCAGTAATGTTAACATGTGATAGTTCTGAATATGGTGTTGGTGCTGTACTTTCACATGTAATGGAAGATGGACAAGAGAAACCAATTGCAATGAGCTCGGGGATGTTGTATACACATGAACGGTTTTAATTTTACAGAAAACATAATCTCCATTTATTTACTTACTATAAATTCTTACTAGAAATAATGTTTGTATGATTAACATAAACAATAAAATTATCATACCTTACACAATGCCAGTGCCTCATCATTCATCTTAACTTTGGCTTCGATCTTCTCCAAGAAGGCAATTGCCTCTTTCTTGTCGGTGTACTGCAGTACCACATGAGCAATGATTTCTACTAAAGACAATGGGTTTATCCTGAAAATTATGAAAGTCAAAATTAATTTAATCATTTTACCATGGCTGGCTTTTGTAAAGGATCATCATCATTTCAGCAGGTCAGCAGACTCCATTGCTGTTTCAACCCATCACTAGTCCACTGCTGAACATAGTCCATAGATTGCGACAAAGGTTTGTTGTTTTAAATTTTCCAGGAAGATGATGCTGCCCATCACCTGGTCTTTGTTTTTTCCTCTATCAATTTTTACGACACCCACGGTAAGAGATAGGGTGGTAGATTCTCTTAAGCCACCACTACACAGCTGCTGTAAAGGACAAACAGTGAGATTTTGGAAGCCATACTTCCTAGTATTCTAATCTGGTGGTAGGATTCCTATGCAGGAATCCGTCTAGGTAGGTACCACCCCAGTGCCAGTTATTCTGTTGTGAAGCAGGGGTGTGCAAACATTACTGTGTTTCGGTTTGAAGGGCACTGTGAGCTAGCGTAGTCACTGGGCATATGAGACTTAAGAACTTATGTCTCAGGGTGATGGGCACAGTGTGGTATCACACAGAAATTTTCTGGGTGACACAGCAATTGTTATGGGCAGACGTTGCATTTACCATCAGGTGAACGTTTTGCTTGTTTCATCACTTTATCGAATAAAAAAAAAAATATGTGAAAGTAACTCTCATTGTCCTCTGTCTGTTGGTTACCTTTTTACAGCTCAACCGCTGAAACAATCCTGACAAAATTTGCCACAGAGGTAGCTTGCATCCTGGAGAGGGACCTAGAATGCTTTTTATCCTGGAAAATCTAATAGTTCCTACAGGAGATTTTAAAAACTTTTTATTTTATGAAGAAGAAAGATTAAAAAGTCCTTCACTTCATCACATCTTTGAGGTCTTCCAAACCTTATCAAGGGCATAAACAGCGAATGACCATGGAAACTGCCATAGTAGACAAAACTTATAAAGAGTGTTTTAGCCCCTATATGAATTTTGACTATTACAGTAGTAGTAATTGTCTACATTCATTTTCGCATAAATGTATTTGACAAATCATAGGATACATGAGACACTGAAAAAATAATATAAAATTTATGGGAAAAATAAGCTAATTTGCTAATATGGCTTAAACACAAAAAATATATATTTTGTATTTTTAAGGTTAACTAGTAACTATGTATATTATCAATATAGCTAAGAGATAACAATTAAAATATGTGTTTCATGCTGATATTACGTCCGTAGTTATACAGTTTTTACTGATCAAGCAAGTTTAGATAAGTTTACAAAACAATGACACCAATGATTTGCAAAATGTACTTACTTATTTTCAAATATGGTAATAAAGTTGTTGTATAGTTGTATTAGGTTGTCGCCTGACTGTAGTGATGGATAATTCACAAAATCTTGCAATTTTAAAGTTACTTGATGCCATAATCTGAAAAAAACCATAAGTCGAAATATAATACATTATTTTATGAAAAAAATTAATGACCGGAAAAAGTGTTAGTGCTGTACCAACTTTTTATTGTATAATTCTTCTAATTTGGCCCAATCAGCTGCTAATTCAGGATCAGAGGCTTGTTTTTTCGATAAAAAATCGTTTGCATCAACAACGGTGAACTTGACGGAAGCCATGTTTCAGAATTTATATCGTGTAATGATGTGAAGTTGGAGACCAATTCTACTACAACTAATTTTTTTTAAGTGTATTGGTAAAGTCATTTTCCCATTCATCCAACCTGAAGTTCGTTGTCAAAATTGCCATCTAGTGACGAGTAGCATCACATTTAATTTTCTATTTAATATTCTACCACTACATGACCCCTAGAAAATTTGGGCTGTAAGATATAGATTTTTGATTTATTGATATCGCCCAAAAGAAAGGTTTATCGAATTGGAATATCAACAATTTTTTTACATATTCTTGACAATACATTTTTTTTCTTGCGATAACGCTAATTGAATTATTTTGCGACACTTAGTTTTTACATTATATTATTTTAACTTTGGTAATAATTAAGTATTACAAAAATTATGTAACAAAATAAAGAAAATATTTAAAAAATATAGTCAAATTATAAATATTAAATGATATTAGAAATATAATACATAAATAATACTATATTAAGCACGAGTTTAATGCATGTATATTTGTTCCGCTTACAAATGTTTATTGGTGGCAGTTCATTTCATAGTTTTTAATCGACATTTCGTCACTGAAGCGAAATCTTTCAGCAATAATGAACTTTTGGCGCCAAATCGAAAGATGCAATCAATCAATCAATCATTTATTTGCAAGAATGTAAGTACTAACAGGTCTTAATTTTAAAATAATACAACCCTGTATATTCTGCTTTGTCCAGACATGCAAAATTTTCTACACAAACTAAACAATTCTTAAGTACGGCGGTAGTGTTTATATTGAATTTAGTAATTTTTGGGTATATTTTCAGTTTTGATGTTTAATATGCCCATTTAATAGTATATTATGAAGCAAGTGGTCGTGAAAGTGTAGTGATTAGAAAAATCAATTTAAGACCAAAATTGTGCTTTTCGTTTTTTTCCATCAGTCCAGCAAATCTTTAGTAAGAGTCTACTATAATTTTATTGTCGATCGAAACGAAGTCTTTGTTATAATTAAATTATTACTCGAAATTGGCGAAAATGACTTATTTGGTAGCTTATTGCCAGGATCAAAAAATAAAAAGAAGGACTTCGGATAGTAACCAAAAGATGGCGCAGTCATTAAATTCTGCAGTTGGACGATGTTCCTTTGTCTAGTTTATATAACGTTCATACCGTTCTATTTTTTTCCTTATTATTTCTTATCAAGGAATAAAAATGGGTCGAATCGTTTTAACTTCATCTGTTGTTTTGTTAATTAACGCAGATACCTCCTTCCGAACCGTGGATCTCTGCTTCCATCGTAACTGAAACCAACATCCGTGCCCCACAAAAGGTCGATTTTCAACTTCGGCTCTGGAAGTAATGAGTCTATCCCTGGTTCTATGGCACAAAACTTTTAGCATAAGCACTACTTTGAATATGGATATATAAGTGCCTGTGTGTCTGTGCTGCACTGTAATTTAATTAACATAATAATTAAAAGCTGCGGGATGTTAACCGCATAATCGTTTAATTTTTAAAGCGATTATCTCTGAAGACAAATGGCGAATTCTATGATAAATGCAAGGTATTTCATTGAGTTAAGCAAAACTTTGCTTTTTAAATTAAAATATTATGATTTGGTGGAGCAAGTTCTTTTTCTGCGAGCTTTTTTTGTTGAATTGTTATATTAGTAATAGTATCCCAGTAGCTTAAGTTAAAAGTTCTAACTTTATAGGTTATCGAGCCAAAAACGCCACATGGGTGTGCCTCAAGGATCCTTTTTTAGCCCATTTTCTCATGTATACAAATTATCTGTCGTACTTAGTTCAAGATCTTACAAATATGGTATTATTTGGACATGATACATTCTCATATTTGATGAGTGAAAAACTGAGAACTGTATGAAGTCAGCCGTGCCCGCAATAACATTTGAATAATATTTTATATTTTATTATTACATTGAATATGTCAGTTTATATATGAAAACGTTATGCCTGTATGTAAACTTAAAGAACTATTCCAAAACTAGATAATCCAAAATTTAGACTGAATAAAGTAATAAAAATCTTTTATAGGTTGATGTAGACATATTTGCAAAATTTATTATAATTTGAATGATTATTAGAATGATAAGAAAGCGTGGAAAGTATCCATCCAGTTCAACCTTTGTCAACGTTACATATTGTTATGTAGGTATAATAGTATTTACGATGTGACGTATTAACAAACAAAATAGTTTTAAATGGTCTCATGAAAAATTACAAACCGCTATTGAAAATCAAGCACGATATTCTAATAAATGTGATTTTTTTTAAGTAGACTTGAGTATGTCATGTCTCTGTTCACGGCGGCGTTGTGTGAGGAAAGCGATGGCAGCCAGGTGCTGCTTGTGGATTACACTTATATATTACTTTATTGTGCTTGATCTAAAATTTTATCATTCGATAGAGTTTCTTTAGCATATTTATTTTTGTCAGTAGAACCTCATCATAAAAGGGCAGTACATTGCAAAAAATTACATTAGGCAAACGAAATTTAAGAATCTTTCATCGAATATAATGTAACTACGAAGATGATGACGATGAGATAGAGTTGCGAGTCCGTTCATTCCCTATATATATCGCTATTATTATTTATTTAAGTAGTAGTAACTGTCAGATGACATGACTTACGGAACCGAAACGTGGTCCTTCACTGCAGGCCGCATGAGGAAGCTCAGAGTCGCGCAGCGAGCTATGGAATGGGCTATGCTCGGAGTTTCTCTGCGAGATGAAATCCGCAACGATGTTATCCGCAGCAGAACTAGAATAACCGACATAGCCCTTAGGATTAGCAAGCTGAAGTGGCAATGGGCCGGCCATATAGCTCGTAGAACCGACAACCGTTGGGGAAGAAAGGTTCTCGAGTGGCAACCTCGTACCGGCAAACGCAGCGTAGGGCGACCCCCCACTAGATGGAGCGACGACCTGCACGGTTTTGCGGGAAGTCGATGGATGCAGGTGGCTCAGGACCGTGTTTTGTGGCAATCTATGGGGGAGGCCTATGTTCAACAGTGGACTGTAATAGGCTGAAATGATGATGATGATGATGATGAACTGTCAGATGCTCTCTTAATTTTATTAAATAAATAAATGGAATTTCCTGTGAAATATACTCTTTTAATTAATATTGAATAGTTTCTAACATATTCTTCTATGTCCTCACTATGATTATGTGACATTATGATGACCTTGAACTCGTAAAGTGTAGACACTCTTTGTTTACTTTTATGGATTCTTACTGACGTACAATAATTGACTTTCTATTTCTAACATTTCAGTATGTTTTTGTTGTACTTATGTAACTGTTCTAGTACTATTTTTTTTTAATTTATGACTTTAATAACTTTTTTATTATATATATATTTGATTTTTGATCAGTATAATAATTCGCACCTGCAATGTATTTTCACCACCACATAGGATTATGTCATACAATACTCTTTACCACAACAGACATTAATAAAGGAATAACATTCCGAAAGTACAGAAATAAAGATAAAGTTAATATATATAACTGTAGTAATCAATTAAAACAATCAGTTTTAGGTAAAGATACCTCTATATCCATAATTGTTCACTCCTATCTCGAAAAACTATTGTTACATTTTTACAGAGCTTGTGTCATCAGGTACAGTTAGATTTAAGCACAAAATTTATTAATATTAACACTGATTTAAATCCATGTAGCAATTACAAAGTTACAACACTTGATGTAATATAGATATACATATAAAGATTTCTAGTCAATCGTGATTTTTTTAATTCAGTTATTAGTAAACAGATGGCGCTGATTGACTTTTCTCTTGTTTCTAACTGAACAACTGCAACGTTTGGTATTTAGCTTGCTTTTTGTGAACTTTAAAGCAAATATAAATCGATTGTCATTTAAAGGGTAACAGAAGGGTAAAAGAAAATTTTGTAAGAAATATAGAATAATTTAGGAATTCTTATAAATCTTTGTTTTAAAAAAATATTTTAGTTATTTATGGGAACCGTTTTCTCAATCAAGTTGAACTATTCATGGTAATTTTCTTCCTTATTCAAAACCCTAAGCCTAAGCTAAACCTAAGCTAAGCTCCTATGTCAAAACATATTGTAAAATATTCAGATACTCTACTAGTGGCATGGCTATGACGGCAAAATTTGATAAATCTACACCGTTGCATTTTATTAAAAAAAATCATCAAGCCCTAGCAACAAAGTAAAGAAAAGTAATAAAACAGTTCTCCTAACGTCAAGTAACTTGATTAACAGTCTATCTAATAATATTACGGTTTCATCTCTATGAGAAGATTTAACGCCCACGTGTCTTGTTAAGATTTAAATCATAAATAAATAATATTTCTAAATACAAGTTATCACAGAATAAGCCAAAACATATTAACATATTGCTTAGGTAGTAGCCGTTTTAGATTTAGATATCTTAAATGATTACATAATTATTATAAAATATTTAAAATTATAACCCAAAAAAAATTGGTACAATATTCCATAAATTAACATTATTTTACTGAGACTTGGCGCTTTAAAAAACTGTGGAGGAGGAATTATTTTCAGTTATATTTAATATGTAATGATTTATCACATTTATTATCCTAAAAAAATATTATTACATGTAATCGATTGACAGTAAGTGAACGCCAATTTACATGACTGAATAGAGGTAAAAACACGTAATCTGCTTTATAATTAGATTTAAGCTTCTCTTTTTAGAGTTGAAATATATCTAGATTATAATATGTTTAATATAACATTTAATAATAATAATATATACAATGCATTTTATTGTATCGTATTATGTTAAGTATTTATCTTATTGTATCATATTTATTTTATCGTACCTTATATAATTATCTATGCATTTATTTATTTATATCCCAAGCAGACGAAAAAACACTATGGATACATAATAATAATAGTAAACTTTAAACTAAAGAAACATTTCTGTCAGGCACAAATGTTATATCTCTTCCACGCTTTTTAACACTTCGGTGATTTAAAAAGTATTACTTACACGTCATAGTAAATATTTAGCACACTTTAGCTTTAACACTCCTAGGCAACCAAGGTAGTTAAAATTATATACCCTAAAAAGTTTACTTTATAATGAAGCAAAATTAGCATTAATAAAAAATAAATAAAGCTGAAATGCTTTGGTATAAATGAACTGACGGGTTCCAAAAGGCTGGAATTTTACTCAACCTAAATTATGTATGATAATTATTAGGAAATATCTTGCAAATATTCCAAAAATTTTTAATTTTGGCCATAATTGAAAAGTATTGAATTATTCTACGTATACTTTTTAATCCTTTTTGTGTTATAATGAATGTAAAATTTAAATTTTCATATGTAGGTATCTATTTATAAGTTTTTTTGAGGTGACATGTACTACTTCACTTTCATGCTCCACTGAAAATCAAGATCGCGGCCAAAGGCTACAACGTATTGAAATAAACAATACTCGTATCAATGCTACAACATTACCTGAGTGAAAACATTCCTTTTTCCGTTTGCTTATTTTAATTATTCTAGTTATTTAAATTGTTGTGTTAGTACCAAATGAGAACACATTTATTATTATTATTATTAAATTAATGTTTTTGGATCACAAGTTATTAAAAAAGCCATCTTTAATACAATAAGGCCAACATTTCACAATGAAAGTCATCAGATAACATTGTTTGTTAAAACTTTGTTTATCACTAATAATTAATTCTCAATCGTTTTATTATAAAAAATTATGAACAAATATGAAACGGAACTTTTATGCTTTCTTATGTGGCAAGCAATGCAGTTAATATTCTCAAAGGCTAGAAGAGAAGGTAACCTAAAACATTATGTTAAGAGGAACTCTGAAAGTAGGATTTCTGATGTTTTTTTATATATGTAAGGGTAACAAACAAATACACTTGATGGTACGAAGTCACTGTGATGGTACGGAGTCCATCATCTATGGACTGTCAAGGTAAGTCGCTGTCACCGTTGAGGACGCTCAAGGAATGCCACGTTCATCGTTAGTCTCATTATACTGGTGGTAGCATTTCTATGCAAGAATCCGTCTAGGTGAGACGAAACAGTGCAAACATTACTGTGTTTCGGTGTGAAGGGCACTGAGAGCTAGCGTAATTACTGGGTATATGAACTGATGTCTCAGGGTGACAGGCGCAATGTAGAGCCACACAGAAATATTCTGTGTCACAGCTTTTGCTATGGGCAGACGTTGCACTAACCGTCAGGTGAACGATTAGCTCGTCTCTTCACTTTCTCTTATTAAAAAATATATAGTTAGTCTTTTGTTTAAGAGTTCGTCCAGGTAGGTACCACCACAGAGTTAGTTCAAAAGCAGTTAAACAGTAGTGCGAAGCCTAGTGAAATTACTTGGCATATATACATAGATAAGGTCACGCCTTTTCCCATACAAGGGGTAGGCAGAGGCTACACTTGTAGTCTACTTTTCGCACTCGCAGGCAACGAGACGTGACGGGTGGCGAACCACGTCCCCGCCATTTCGGTACGAGTCAAATAAAATCTGACTCTCCGTTGCGTTGATTATGGTGTTACTGCACTAATAAAGTCTGTCCGTACAATACCTTAGTCGCCTCTTACGACACCTCGGTAGGAAAGAGTTAGGTGCTATTCTACTCTGCCGGACACCTATTGGCATATGAGACTAAATACTTGACGGCTCAAGGTCACGAGTTTAGTGCCACACTGGACTTTCGAATTTAATAATTCGTAATTTATTATAAACCGTTTCGTTTAATCTTAAATCAGTAAGAAATATGTTAACGATAAAAATAGCTAAATAAATATGTTGGGACAAGACGCTGGTCCCTGAAACACAGTTTAACCAGTTCGGGAGCCAGGGGCTTTACTGATGGTAGAATTCCTATGCAGGATTCTGTTTAGGTAGGTATCACCGCAGGATCCGTTATTCGGCCGTGAAGCAGTAGTGTGCAAACATTACTGTGTTTCGGTTAGAAGGGCACTGAGAGCTAGCGTAATCACAGGGCATATGAGACTTTAGAACTGATGTCTCAGGGTGATGGGCACAGTGAGGTGTCACACAGAAATGTTCTGGGTGACACAGCATTTGTTATGGGCGGACGTTGCACTTACCATCAGGTGAACGTCTTGGACTTGTTTTTTTATAGCTGAATACTCACTTGCGTTACTGAATAGATACGAGTACCTACCATGAGTAAATGCAGTGAATTGTATTCTCTTTATTTTGTGAAAAATAAGCTTCTATTCCACCACAGTCCATATTGATACTGCATCCTAGCCTACTTCCAGTCTTACTCTATGTGCGTTATATCGGGCACGGGAAGGTTAGGTCGAGTGACCTCCCGCGCAGTTTACAACTTTCGACAGTATTTTTTTTTAAGTTAAGTAAGTGCAACGTATGCCCATAACAAATGCTGTGTCACTCAGAAAATATCTGTGTGACACTACATTGTGCCCATCACCCTGAGACATAGGTTCTTAAGTCTCATATGCCCAGTGATTACGCTAGCTCTCAGTGCCCTTCAAACCAAAACACAGTACCTAATGTTTGCACACTACTGCTTCACGGTAGAATAACTGGCCCTGGGGTGGTACCTACCTAGACGAACTCCTGCATAGGAATCCTACCACCGGTAAATTATATATTATTATTATAGAATAGTATTCAGTAGTTATCGGCGTGGTCGAAAATCGCCAAGGTAGACATAAATATCAGTCCTCAGGCTGACAATGCGCTTACATTTCAATTCTTCATTGAAGCGTCATAAACTGTGTGTTTGCTGGTCACCTTTATATTAAATAAGTACCTACTGCCAATTATTTGTATCTTAGTACAAATCTGTTTCTGGAGTTACACGTAGTTTGATAGAGACGGTTTTTAACATCTGTATAGATCGTTTTCAATTATTTAATTATTAAAAACCATATCATGTTGCCAGTGCCAATTCTAAAGTTACAATGTTTAAATGAAAATGCAACTCTGGTCATCAAATTGATTCATATATTAGATTTTGCTTAGAATTTTAGTAAAATAATACAATAGAAAGCGAGTAACACAAGTTGTAACATTCATAATTCCAAACAATAAACCTTCCAAAAAAATTGTGATTGAAAAAGATAAATGAAATAATTTCTATGTTATTAAGTGATTTTTATACATCTTCGCTGTTTCAAATATACACACTTACATTGTGTACATACAAATTACACTAAGTACTGTTGGTGACGATTTCAAACATTTGAAATAATATTAAATACAATAAGGTATTGAAGTATTTGACACTGTAAGCTCTATCAATTAAGTTAATATTTTTGTAAGCATTTTCAAATGCTACCGTTTGTACATCATGTATCCACCTAAGTCAAGTCAAGATCAATATTCTTATAAGCCTTTTATCCAAAGAAAAAAAATTTCAGTGCCTGATGGTGAAAGTATAAGCACCCTATCGTAGGCATTTATAGAATTTATTACGTTATGTGGGGATATTTAAGAAGCAAATTATACAATTTCTTACGCTATAAAGAAAATTATAAAAACCAGTACAACAATAGGAACCCAAGGACGGTTTTCCATCCGCTCACCCGTATCATAGTTAAGGAAGAAAGTATATGCAACTTTCAAGAATGATCTCAGATTGAGCCCCCAAAAATGTAGGTACCTATTACTGGGTATACCTACCGACAGCGTCGGATGTTTCGTTTAGGCATAGCGCGAGGTCGTCAGTACAAGGTTACGCGGAGTGCGCGCGGGAGCCGTCATTTCGCCATCGCCAGCCGCGCGGGCCTAACCTCTCCGTCTGCCCGACTCGACTACCAAACGTTCCCGACCCTACGCCCTCCTCGCGACCCTACAGAATCACCCCAGCCGACGACCGACCCTCCAACACAAACACTACACCACAACCCGAGTATTCCACTCCAAACCCTTTCCCGCGACGCTTGCGGCAATTATCACTGTTTGCCCTTATTCCATTCGCCGCACCGACCTATTCCTGGACAAGCCCGCGGGCATTTACCGAAGTACCGAGCGTCTTCCACGCTCTCCGTGAACACGTGTTAACATCCCGGTACGCCCGCGAATATTGTATCGACGTGTTGTAGATGTGTTGAACCCTTATCAGGGCTCTATCCTTTTTATCGGCTCCGCAATTTTATCGAAATCGCGTCGAAAGTGCTCGGCATGGCGAAGTGGCGCGCGCGCGTCTCTGCCGCTCTCCGCGTAGGCCTAAATACGCGGGGGCCGCGCGCTCGCGCGAAATATTTGCACAAATATCGAGCTAAAATATCCAATAAGATTCTTATAGGCCTATTTAGAAAACTCTTGATATACACCCAGTGGACTATGCAGTTTGCGAATAATCGGGTTTCTCGCGAAAATACCATGTCTGACATTGTTTTTTTAGCAATTTTGTGAAGTGTCTGTGATCGGACCGGACAGTGCAAGCCGTGTGTTTTGATCGCGAATCTCCATGGATATTGCTGACGCATACACTCTGATAATGTAAGTACATGATTTATTTTACACTTTTCTGGTATTTAACTCCTATAAAAATGTATTCAGAGCTATTTATACTCGTTTTAGAGATGAAAACATGCCGTAGAAATAATCAAAACCAATTTAGAATTGTACACGCTTCTTTTAAAACAAAAGCCGTTTAAATAAGTGTATATGAACCTTTACTTAAATGTAGTTACAGGAATAAGTAATATGACAAAAACAACAAGGTTCAACACTGGCGGTATACTGGATGAAGTCTCCAGAAGCTCTAACAATCTCTTCACCATAAATCTTACATAACTCTATAATTATCAAAGATATATCTCGTCATATATATATAACGAATTCTTATAAAACTTGCTTAACATCTTAAAATATCTAAGTACTTCCCGTCTTCGAAAAATAGTCACATTTTAATACGTGAAAAACTAACACCTACCAAAATCCGACTCAATTAAAATACCGCATTGATACTCTACCTTTTTGTTAAAATTTAATTATTTGAATACTAGAATAGTATGCGTTTATTGAATGTTTTTTCTAAAACGGAAAGAATAAATAAAGGAAGTTGAGACCCGACACTATCAAGTGTAAGAAATCAATTAATGAAAACTGAATTCTTTGCACGCGTTGTTGTTTTCAAACCATCACAATGCAATCTAAAAGTTTAAATACTGAAGAGACATTTTCTAGGCTAGTGTGCAAATTTCCAAGCTGTCTAGCTTGTCTCTTATCACCTTATCACCGCTTAACATCAGCTCAGATAGAGGTTAAACCGACGCCATCTCAAAAACTCACTTCGTAAAGCTACAGAGTCGACATTCTAATGCTTTAAAGGGTATATACTTGTTATGAGCCTCGTTACCGTTAATATAAATCCCATTGAAATATATGCATTACCTATTATTGGAATACCGGTAAAAAAAACGTAATATCTTGCTTAAAATACTTCTTAATATGAATTCAATGAACAGCCACTTTTCCGCATAAACGTTCACTTAAAGTTACTGCCTATAAATGTCCGACTGTTGAGTACAGGCCTACTCTCATTTCCGAGAGGGTTTTTGAGCTGGGAAGAATCCGCCACAATGAGCCACAATGAGGGTTGGCAGACTTCAAATGTCGAAATATTTTTTATTTCTCAGCACTTAATCAGCTATTAAAATTTCAATTAACAATTTTAGTTGTGCTGGCACCGGCAATCGACCCAGGTCACTCGCGTAGGTACTATGAAATTAAAAGCGATCGCCTAGCGTCACTTATTTATGGAAAATTCGAATTAAGTAACTTAATATAATTTTATTTTTTTCGTTTGAAGGGCACTGAGATCTAGTGTAATTACTATATACATATTTATGCATATGCTGTTGTCTCGAGAGTGACCAACGCAGTGTGGTGCCTCGCAGAAATGTTCCGGATGACACAGCACTTGTAATGGGCAGACGTTGCACTTTCCATCGGGTGAACGATTTTTACGTCTCAAAACTAGCCCCGAGACCAATTTTTTTTTTCTATATTGAAATATCTCACAATGTTCTAGATTAGACAACAGAACAAATTGCTCATGTGTATTCGACCTTGCTAAATTCCATACTAATATTATAAATGCGAAAGTAACTCTCTCTGTCCTCTGTTTGTTACCTTTTCGCGTAACACACGTAATACACTTTTCACCTTTGAGCCGATCTTGACGAAATTCGGCACAGAGATAGCTTGCATCCTCGAGACGGACATAGAATACTTTGCTGAAAATAAAAGAGTTTCCACGGTATTTTTAAAAAACCTAAATCCAAACGGACGTGGTCGCGGGCATCAGCTGCTATTATTATAACAGAGGAAAGTCACATAATATTAATGTTATTATATATAGGTTATACGTTTAAGTTAACATAAGTTTCTTTATTTTTTTTAGATGATAAAGTGATGAAACGAGCAAAGTGTTCACCTGATGGCAAATGCAACGTCTGCCCATAACAAAGGCTGTGTCACCCAGAAAATTTCTATGTGTCTCCACACTGTACCCATCACCCTGTGACATAAGTTCTTAGGTCTCATATGCCCAGTGATTACGCTCGCTCACAGTGCCCTTCAAACCGAAACACAGTAATGATTGCACACTACTGCTTCACGGCAGAATGACTGGCCCCGGGGTGGTACCTACCTAGACGGATTCCTGATTATTTCACTTAAGTAATGATACATATTTACCCTAATCTATATGTAATAACGTATGTACATGCTTCTTACTAATTGTTATAGATATGTATCGTAAAATAATCACCGTAGCCTAGTTTAATTTTGTAAAAAAAAATTATGACTTAGCTGCTATTTTAACTTCACTCCAAAATCATTTTTAAACATTTAAAATATGAATCCAATATTGAAACATTTTGTTTATATTTTAAGTTTAGCAATTTCCAAAAAAATAGCAAATTTTTCGTTGTATTAGTTTTTTCCGAATTGTGAAAAACACAAATATACTTTTCTCTGTAATATCTGATAAAAACCTAAAATAAAAAAAAACATATCAATACATCTATGCTATGGCGGTAGGTACCACCCCAGGGCCAGTTATTCTGCCGTGAAGCAGTAGTGTGTAGACATTACTGTGTTTCGGTCTGAAGGGCACTGAGAGCTAGCGTAATCACTGGGCATATGAGACTTAAGAACTGATGTCTCAAGGTGACGGGCGCAGTGTGGTGCCACTCGTTGTTCTGGGTGACACATCATTGGTAAACGTTCTGCTCGTAGTGTCACTTTATCCAATAATAAAAAAAATCTCTACCTCATCCCCTGGAAGTAGTAGAGACTGGGTTAATACATGCAAATTCCTTGACTGCCAATACTACACTCCAGTTGTCAGTCCGTCGGCAGAGCTTGGCAACGACCGCCTCCTTCTTACTTATTCGGTAGAATGTAACGGACAGAAACGGTGAAGGTGATTAATTTTAAGAATAAAAAAGTTAAGTAACAGCCTAAAAATCACACACTGCTGAGCACAGGCCTGCTCTCATTTATGACAGGGTTTTGGTGCCGGGAAGAGACCGCTGCTCCAATGCGGGTTGGCGAACTTTACATGTCCTCGAAATATTTTAATTCAACAGATGTGCAGGTTTCCTTCTCATGTTTTCCTTCACCACTGAGCGTTTTTTTTCAGGCATTTCTATTCATCGGACTAGAAGAGTCCGATTAATAGAAATGCCTGAAAAAAAACATCTAACAGATTTTTTTACGTAAAATATAACTTCAAACAACTGAATTGCCGCGACTGTAATAATACGGGTAAAGTAGAGTTCGAGAACGAAATAATGTGATCAATATTTTATTTTATTGAAGAAAATGACCAGACAAGCATATCGTTCACCTGATGGTAAGTGCAACATCTGCTGCTGCTGCGGCATCTAGATTTCTGTGTGACACTGCGCTCGTCACCCTAAAGCATCAGTTCTCAAGTCTCATATACCCAAGCAATGTTTGCATTACTGTTTCATTGCAGAATAACTGGCACTGCGGTGGTACCCACCTAGACGGATTCCTGCATAGGAATTCTACCACCAGTAAATTTCAATAGTATAACACAATCATAACTTGTCCTTAATCATAACCGCCCGGGCACAGCGCTCGGCATTTTGTAAGACGGATATAAAAACTGTTGACTTAATAATTCACGTACTTATCTGAATAATTTTATTTTGCGGCAAGTTTCTATCCGTCGCAAAGTATCAGCCGGTGCCGTTTGGTGGCGGCGTAAGAGAATCTACCACCCCATCTCTTCCCGAGGGTGTCGTGAAAGTCGACAGAGGGAAAATAAAAACTAGAAGATAGCCAGCAGCATCTTCCTGGAACATCTGAATAAATAAACTGCTGTTGCCAACCCGCTTGCCATTCGGGGCAACTATGGCAAAATCCCCTAAAATGAGAGCTACAAACTTTTGTGACAATCTGTGGGGAGGCCTATGTTTAGCAGTGGACTAGTGATAGGCTGAAATGATGATGACGAAGTTTCTATCTTATATTTAAATGTCGTTTATATATGTTTCTAGTATATGAAAATGAATCCTCGCCACTTTACGACTACTTTAACAAGTACAATATGTAAATTAAAATGGCTTATAAAAGACAAAATTGAAGGCATATTATAAATACTTTGAAAGCATTTCTAGCGGGACTTAAAAGCGTCTTGTCTTGGTATACAAATAGGCCTAAAGCGGCAATTATCCGCAGGGCCAGTTATTCTGCCGTGAAGCAATAGAGTGAAGTGTGAACATTACTGTGTTTCGGTCTGAAGGGCACCGAGAGATGGTGTAATTACTGGGCACATGAGACTTAAGAACTGACATCTCAGGGACGTGCGCTGTGTGGTGCCATACAGAAATCTTCTGATTGACAAAGCATTTATTATGGGTAGACGTTGGACTTACCATCAAGTGAACGTATCTTGTGTGCTCGTCTCTTTACGTTCTTCAATAAAAAAAACTGTACTACTATTTGTTTGTATTGAGCAAGAGTTGTCAAGTTGTCATGGTAACAATGCACATTACAGTAATGGCCTCTTGCCACCAACTACCGTCAGACAACCACGGGACATCTCCCGGTTAATAACCGCAAACTGTTCTGGTTTTTTTATGGAAATAAGTGAACGAGCAAGTCATTCACTTGTGCCACATCTGCCCATACCGAACGTAAGAAAATTTCGGCGTGAGCTAGTCGCTATGACTTTTACTACTGTTTACACTAGCTTGAGGGTTGTTAACTACCAAACTACCAAAATCTTTTCTAATGTGCTTATGCAATATGGTCGTAAGAATAATCGGATATATTTCTTCAATAGAAAAGACAAACGCTGAGTCACCCCGAACATTTCTGTGTGGTACCACACTGCGATATTCACTCCGACACGTCAGTTCGTTAGGCTCAGTGATTACACTAGCTTACAGTGGCCTTCAGTCTAAAACATAGTAATGTCTGTACACTATTGCTTGACGCCCGGAACTGCTGTGGTACCCACGTAGACGGAATCTTCATCATCGGAAAGACAGTCATCATATAGATTTTGAAGATTAATAATTAGATTTTCTTCTTTTTTTTATTGGATCAAGTGAAGAAACGAGCAAACCGTTCACCTGATAGTAAGTGCAACGTCTGCCCATAATAAATGTTGTGTCTCCCAAAAATTTTCTGTGTGACACCACACTGTGCCCATCACCCAGAGACATCAGTTCTTAAGTCTCATATGCCCAGTGATTACGCTAGCTCACAATGCCCTTCAAACCGAAACACAGTAATGTTTGAACACCACTGCTTCGCGGCAGAATAACTGGCCCTGGGTGGTACCTACCTAGACGGATTCCTGCATAGGAATCCTACCACCAGTCAAAGTTGTCCAAGTATGTTGCAATTATTGCAGCTAAGTCAAATAGATTCGCTGTGGCCGAGACACGCGGTCTTTAAAGACGTAATTTAATATTAATTACCGCATTGTTCTGAGGTGAAACAATCCGCCGCTTACACGAGTTAGGTGTTGGATCTATTACATCAGTGAATGCCGATTGTAGATTAAGCATTTATTAAATATAAATTTTTAACACAATAATATGAAATACTAAAAAAAGTGTATGAAACTTCTTGTTGTTAGTAGCCATTGTTCAATTACACAGAGCGCTTAGGCGTGAACTCCGCCGCCGTTGCTTCGCTCTTGTTTACTGTGCTAAGCTTTGTCGATTGCTGGATAATTACTTAAGTACCTTGAAGATCACGTTGCACAGCGGTCAGCGAACTCACTGAATTATGGGCTCAAATTCTAGCTAAAGTCAATTTTCTTTTGGCAGTTGCTCCGAGGCTAAATTCTTTCTTTTTAGGTCTGCCTTTACCTGCTTAGGTTTTCCTTTTTTATTGGAGAAAGTGACGAGATGAGTAAAATTTTCAGCTGATGGTAAGTGCAGTGTCTGCTCATAAGAAATGCTGTGCCACTCAGAAGATTTTTGTGTGGCATCATCCTGAGGTATCAGTTCTTAAGTCTCATATGCTCTGTAATCACACTAACTAACACTGCCCTTCAAGCCAAAATGTTTGCTCACTACTGCTTAATGCCAGAACAACTTTTCCTGCGGTGGCACCTACCTAGACGGATTCCTACATAGGAATCCTGCCACCAGTAAATTTTATCTGATAGTATTGCTCATGCTGCCCAAAGGTTATATGAATTTTAACTGGGATTCGAATCCCCACGGTTATCTATAGCCTACGTTATGGCATCAAGGAATTATTAAACAGAGAAATTAAGATATATTACACTACATCAAACAACGAAAAGCTCAGGCTCCGGGCGCTCGATGATCAATGCTCAATGCCAGCAGCCCTACAATTGTTTTACCACTCGGCTATAGCAAGTGTAGCAACGTGGCAGAACCAGGAAGAACTTGGACACATTTTTAGAAATTGAACTGTATCTAGAGGTGGGATAACTACACGTTACTTTAAATGTTTACAACAAAATCGTATAAATAATTACTTACTGTGATGTAGGCAGAGTTATGAACGTTAAACTGGCAGACATGACTTGTTAATAATCATTAAAACAAAAAAAAAAACGATTTCAACGCAACAGCTCCAAGCAGAGTTTCATGATTTTCTCATGGATCCCATCATGAGAACTTGATCGAAATTATACGAGACCACCCTTGCAATATCGCCTTCTAATAAAAAAAGAAATTCCATTTTAAAGATTTAGGGACCATTAATTTCGGTCCATAAACAAAGAAGTTATGCCCGAATATGTATAAACAAAAATATATACAGACGAATATAGAGCCTTCACCGTTATTGAAGAAGGTAAAAAAAGGCAGCCTGGCTGCCTAGAATACTAGCAAAATGAAAAAAATTAGTATTATACGCTTTTACGCTATACACAATTTTAGTAATAAATCTGTTTTACTGGTGGTAGGATTCCCATGCAGGAATCCGTCTAGGTAGGTACCACTCCAGGCCGTTTTGACTTAAGAACTGATGTCTCAGGGTGACGGGCGCTGTGTTCACACATTCACACAGAAATCTTCTAGGTGACACAGCATTTGTTATGAGCAGACGTTGCACCTACCGTCAGGTGAAAGTTTTGCTCGTCTCGTCACTTTAACCAACAAAAAAATCTTACGTATTATATATTGCAATCTTTTGTGTAAGTAACGAGTATTTTATGTGAGCTTAATGAAATAAATTATCAATATTCGACGCTTGTTTGTAATTTATGAAACTCAACTTTGATTCGTGTGATAGAAAAAGGATTGTTTTAGTTATTACGAAGATAAATATAATAAAAGATGTTATTATTATATTTTTAATTATATTTTAATAATAATATTTTATTAAAAAATGTTAATAGTTAATAGAATCAGGCGTTACTTTGCGGAAATCCATTATAATGAAGAAAAGTAAGTTACTTTGCTAAGATCCGCAATCCGGATCTTAGCAAAGTAACTTACTTTTCTTCATTAAAAAATGTTTTCAAAACTGCAAAAATAAAACAAATTGTTATTAATGGCAAAATCCCTACAAAATGAAAGCTACAAACTTGTGACTATTTTTTTTTTTTTATTGGATAAAGTGATGAAACGAGCAAAACGTTCACCTGATGGTAAGTGCAACGTCTGCCCATAACAAATGCTGTGACACCACACTGTGCCCATCACTCTGAGACATAAGTTCTTAAGTCTCATTTGCCCAGTGATTACGCTAGCTCACAGTGCCCTTCAAACCGAAACACAGTAATGTTTGCACACTACTGCTTCACGGCAGATTAACTGGCACTGGGGTGGTACCTACCTAGACGGATTCCTGCATAGGAATCCTACCACCAGTAGGACTATCTATGGGGGAGGCCTATATTCAGTAATGGACTAGTGATAGGCTGAAGCGATGATGATAATGATTGTTGTAGTTAATTATTATACCATTTCAATGATATTTCTGAAAGATGTGTCGACAAAATAGCATACAAGTACTAGTTGGAAGTTGAAAGTCTGAATCCGATATACATTTCAGACCTAACATACAGTGGTCAGATTCATGTTGACTTGTTACTTGTAGGAATGTGATGTTATAAACAAAATATGTTAGTTTGTAGAAAATTTCAGATCTATTACTATTATGGGGTATTGTATAGTTCTCGTCTTGTTGGGATATACAACGTTATTCATAATTGGTATAACATTCCGGCACCTACCCGTGGTACTTTGATCTGATAAACACAACGGTTAAGCTTTAATTCAAAATCAAATACTAAAAATGTCCATACAAAACTTTAAAATTATTTGTTTTGTAAAACTTTACGCGACCCTAACTCAGAAAGTCGTTGCCCCGAACCAGACAAATTCAAAATACGCTTTTTTCGCCATTTAATTTATGTTACCCTACTACGGCGTCATACTAACAGATTTACTTCGCAACAGATTTCCTTAAGCTTCATGTTATCCTAGTACTTGCGAGTTCTTTCGATGGCAGCTCAATGGAAAAACGCCCAATTTAATTTATGAGTTCATTGCCTCGATCAGCTGTATAACAGGGTAGTCACTTATGAGTTTTAAGCAAATTGTTTAAGTCTCCATATCTCCTACAGGTATCACGCTACGAGAATCATTATATTTTTGGGGCATAAACATATCGTCTCTAAGCCCAGGCTGCCATGATGGATAGGACATTACGAATGACCCTGTATATGGATATATAGATAAATATATAAATAAGATAAAATAAGATGAAATAAGATAAAACAAGAATGATACTATAATTATTAGTTTGTAATTGTAAGGTTTGCAAGTTAGTCAAAGTCAAAGTCAAAATCACAAAACACATAAACTGTGTCATGAAAATCTTCCCAGGCTTGAGAAACACGTGAGACTAGTTTAACACCGGCATTAGTCGTTGACCTACCTTATGTAAAGCCAAATTGCATGTCATTTAAAATTTTATATTTACTAAAATGAACCACCATTTGATCTAGCATCATTTTTTCAAACACAAATATTTTAATTAAAGCTGGCAACACAGAAATAGGACCTTAATTAGAAGAATTTTTTGTTGATTTGATAGTAAACGGCAAGTTAAAGGCTGATGGTCACCGTTGACAAGCATTAGCTCAAAGTGCGTTAACGGTACATTAGAAGTAGGAAATTATATTTCAAATAGATAAAGATAATACTTGTTACCATTCGCTCGAAAACACCTTGCATCACGATTTTTGTAATATAAAGTTTATATACGCTGTAGGCATAACTTAACAGTGGTTACATAATTCTGAGTTATGACCACTAATGTACTCTGTAGTACTGTTTATTTTAATAATAAGGAATCTTTAATTCTATTTATTTTAATACAAGAACTAAAATAGTTTTGTAAAGTCACTCCAGGACGTTATATCGACGCTCTTGTCTTATCGCTCGTTCTATACAGAAGATGAATAATTCTGAAAGCGGTTTCAATTAATTTTAGATCGCCGACCACAACAACGCCGCTAAGACTTCCGGAGCAAATTATGCAAAGCTCTATCTCGCCATATGGATAACGCGAGTGTCGAATAAGGAATGATGTTCTCCTAGCCGAGCCACGGCGACAACTTCCGAATCCGAATGTCGAGAGCCATCAACTGCGCAGGAGATATTATTAGTGCCACAAGTGTACGCGCGAACACGAAGGCACTCACTCGTCCCAACCTACCCGAGCCTGATGTAACGCTGATGCGATAAGATCGGAGGTAGGCGAGGATGCAGTGTCAGAAACACGGGGACAATCACAACACAACCAGAACCGAAAACCAACAATTTGTGTTTTAGCACAAATGTTGGCTCCGGCTGGGATTCGAACCCAGCACCCGTGGCGTAGAAGTCGGGTACTCTGACCACTAGGCTACGTGGTCGTCATGGATAACGTGAGTGTCGAATAAGGAATAAGGAAACCATGTATTTGTCTGCTGTATTTTTTTTTTCATAAAAGTTAGTGTGAGACAAGAGTACCTACAGTGGCTTTGCCGTGTGTCTTAAGAGAATCTGCCACCCCATCTCATTACGTTGGTGTCGTAAAAGTCGACTGAGGGAAAATGAAAACCAGGAGATGGGCAGCAGCATCTCCTTGGAACATCAGAATAAATGAACTGCGGTCGCAAACCCGCCTGCCAAGCATGGCAACTATGGCAAAATCCCCCCAAAATGACATTTACTAATTTCTGTGGCAGTCTACGGAGGAGGCTTATGTTCAGCAGTGGACTAGTGATGGGCTGAAGTTTTTACCTTTATCTTTTTATCTTTAAAAAACGAAGACCCTCAGTCGATTTCTCCTGTGTCGTGGGTGCGTTTTACAGACATAAATTCCACATGCACAAACACCCAGACCCGGAACAACTATATGTAGGCCATACAAATATTTGTCCCGTGCGGGAATCGAACCCGCGGCCAGCGGCACAGAAGCCAAGGGCTTAGCCACTGCGCCAACCGAGCCGACAAAAGTGATGAATAAAAAGTGATGATATATACAATTAAAGTGAAAGCAGGTTCAGAAGAATTAACAAAAAAAATATTATTCAACAGTCACACAGTAAAAAATATCCCAAAGATACAAAAGGGAACCAGAAAAACTGAAAACATATGAGAGAAACTTAATCTGCTTAGGATTACTTCGTTTACAGACATAAAGTACACCTTTAAAATGTGTTATTAAGTTATTTACCCATGCATACATAAATTAATTTTTTCATATGCTTTTATATAACATATATAACGTATAATTAAACACACACACATTGCTATAGCTGAACTTGACATCCGTGGTGCACTTAGGTTCCAGATGAAAATCGGCGTCAGGTTTTAGTCTGACATTAAGCTGATCTGGAGTCCTATTATTTAAGTCATCAGACACGCACATTGCATATTTCTTTTTAATGCTTTTTAATTTTGTTTTATTCCTGGTGCTTCCATTTTTTTTTGTTTTAGTACATTTCATTTTTATATTATCTTTTGTTAGTATCGTGTGCGCACACTCATGCTGTCCTTTTCTACTGTGCTAATAAAAGCTTTTTCTTTTTTTCTTTCTTTCTTTCATCAGCACCTGATGATGAAGTAGTAAGCGTAATAAGTGTGCTACGTGAATGTCCTCTGCCTACCCCTTGTATGGGATAAAGGCGTGTCTGTATGTATGTATGTATGTAAATATTGACTACGACTGATTCCAATGTAAGGCCTCAACTTAACAGGCAGGTAAGCGGATATCTGAGCCATGCGCCATTAGCACGTCCCAGACTCGTAATAAAACGGGTGAATATATAATACCTACGTATTTATTTTGCTGTGAAACGTGGGAAGTGCGGTAAAGGACAATTTAGTGGATGACGTTATCAGTGATAATGGTCAACTAACAGAAAACCGCTACAGGTCGATCTAAAGTCATTGATTTGTTTCTAAATATAACTTCGTCGCGAACTGCACGCCATGGAATGATAATAATTTTTTTAGTGGATAAAGTGACGAGAGGAGCAAAACGTTCGCCTGTTGGTCAGTGCAACGTCCGCCAATAACAAATTCTATACCACACAGAACAATTCTGTGTGGCACCAACTGCACCTGTCACCCTGAGACATCAGTATTTAAGAGAGTAACATTTGTGCTCTATATTAATTATCATCATCAGCCTGCGGCAGCACTGGATTTCTCCTGTATTTATAGGTATACCTGAATAAAAAAATTAGGGGGGGGGGGGGAGGATGTGGGCTGTAATTTTACTTATTTTTATATACACGCTCACGAACCACCGTCAAAATTCAGGATATTCTTTAATTATTAAATAACAATAAGTTACTCCGGCTCGGAGGACCAATTACTAAGGTCTATAATGGCGAGGATCGACACTAATGCTGATTTGAAATAAACAACCAATGCCATATGAATACAGATTATTTATAACGTAACGTTATTTTCATAACGTTTCTACACACTTCATATACAATGTTGCGTAGATACTAAACACCGCGCTTCACTATTAAGATAGTCTTTATATAGCGCCATCTGGTAGTGACGCTCAAAAATAAAATAGCTTAAATGTCATTCATTATTAACTAAAGTAACCAATAACATAATTATATTAATAATATGAAATACAAAACACTACCATACTATGAATAAAATAAAAGTGTTTGTCTGTCCTACCGGTAACACTGTTATTTTTTTTTTGTCAAATAACCATTCTTGGAATAATAACATTGTTATTTCATCTCTTACTTTATATTGTCAAAATGGAACAAGGCAGCAATTATTACACACATTAATCTATACAAATAAATAAAATTGAAGTGTCTGTTTGTAATAACAAAATAAAAGCTTTTTACTCGATGCTTATGAAAGTATATACGGTACTTATAAGAAAATATTTTTTTTAATGTTGTCCGTCTGTCCGTTTGGGCCGGCTAATCTCCGAAACGGCTGGACCGATTTTGACAGGACTTTCACTGACAGATAGCTGACATTATGGTGGGAAACTTAGGCGACTTTGATTTTAGAAAAATATTTATAAAAATTCCGCGCAAAAAAATGAAAACCCCAAAATCCGATACAAATAGGGAAGAAGTATATAAGTATATAGATCGATGATATACATATACTTCCTGTATATGTATATCATCGATCGGGGTCGACTTTATTACGCGGGCCACAGCTAGTGCAAAAATGAGACACGAAGGTATTAAAAAGATGTTAACAACTTTACGCCTCTTTTCTAGGGGTAGGCAGTGGTTTCAAATAATTTTAAAGGATTTTTTTTTATTCGATATAGTGATGAAACGAGCAAAACGTTCACCTGATGGTAAATGCAACGTCTGCCCATAACAAATGCTGTGTCACCCAGAACATTTCTGTGTTACACCACACTGCGCCCATCACCCTGAGACATAAGTTCTTAAGTCTCATATGCCCAGTGATTACGCTAGCTCACAGTGCCCTTTAAACCGAAACACAGTAATGTTTGCACACTACTGCTTCACGGCAGAATAACTGGCCCTGGGGTGGTACCTACCTAGACGGATTCCTGCATAGGAATCCTACCAAAAGTTATATATATTATATATTTAGAGTGGCTTTTTATTTACAATCATTATGATTTTAATATCTTAAATTATAAAAGTGTCTTTCCTCTCGTAGGTACCATTAACGGTGGCTACATTTCCTTCCTTCCTGGTGTAGTAACATCGTACTTAGAACCATACCTAGCCCGCAAAGTAATTTAAATATTAATCTATGTCATTGTTATTAGAAAGAGAAAAGTACATAGTCTTTTTCTTATTTAATGTACTAATTGTTTCAACTACTTTATTCGTAGTAAAGTTTATATTACGTTTCTCTATGAACCGTTTCTTTATCTCCTGGAGGAGAGATCTTTCTGTAGATCCAATCTCCATGGATAATTTCTCACGAATGAAGAACTTGACCAAAGTAATGTAGGGCCACTCTTACCATATCCTCTTCAATGAAAACATTTTTTTACAAATTGGTCTACAATTGACATCAATATCGGTGAACATATTAAAAAAAAACACAGTTGAACATAAAATCGCCTCCTTCTTTAAGTTGGTCAAAAAACATTTAGCATGATGCCGCATTTATTCCTTGTTCAGTATGGCTAAGCTCCAGGACTCGTCTATGACTGACATACCGTCACAATTTTTAAGAATTAAAGACGTTTTAGACCATTATCCAGCATTTACAACCTGTAATGTACCGCCATGTACATGTGGAAATGGGTAGTTTTTTTTTCTGTTTGTTTTTTTTTTTCAATAGTTTTTAATCCAGACATTCGCCATATAGTAGTCCTACTGACATTATACCGTGCATCGTTTAAGTTTTGTTTTTTTTTTCTTCTTTATTTACTGTTTTATTTTATTTATTGTTTCAACTTTTCCGTGTTTTGTTTACAATTATGCCGGTATTTATTGTGCGGGTGCTTCAAATAAACTTCTCTTTCTTTCTCTCTTTCTAAATGATCGATCTTTTAAGACCGCGTGAATATATTTCAATACGCCTCCATATCACTCCCCGCACGACGCCGCTCGGAACTGAAGCGATATGTGGACGTCACACACGCAGACAGACGCAGGCAGCGGGTAAATGTGACATTGGTGAGTACACGTGTTGTGCGAGCTCGGCTCGCGGCGTAGGCGATGTACAGTTACGAGGGGAATAGCCGGGCGTTTTTTGGCGCGAGCATGACCAACACAATCCGGCCGCGTTGGCATCGTCTCGTTGGGGTCAAGCGTCACACGCCGCGCTATGAACCGACTCAAGAGACAATGATTTACTTATGACTTTTTAAGAGTCGAACCGAATATTGATCAGAATCTAGTAAGACGGAGTAAAAGAGATTTTTAGCCTTTTAATAGTTTAATTATATCTTTCATTATATAAAATAGTAAAGAGAAAGGCAGTGAAGATAATATATAGATTGCTGCGTCCGTAGTCTTATAAACATAGTCGAGAAGCATGTAGAAATAGAACCTATTTGATTTTATTACAAATGTCTTGTTTCTACGCTACGAATTGAGTAATATCGCGTTAAATCAAACTGAATCTTCTGCTACATTTTTTAATGTCCAATATCGCCTTGAGGTGGCGCTGGAAGAATTTATGTTGTCTTCTCGTCCCGAAGTCTCGTCAAAGTCGACTAGATTGCAGGGAAAGTTTTGTGACATTTCAATCGCTTCAAAGTTATAAGTTATATTTGGTGAGACTAATTGCATCTATTCTTTTTATGTATTGATTTAATTGAGGTCACTTCAAGGTCACAGATCATTTTGCTGGAACTTTGTATAAACAATCTTCATTGTCATCATCAGACTATTATCAGATCGCAGTAGCGGTCGCCTCGCACTTTAGAGGCTCCTTGTCACCAATCTTGTCATTTTTTTAATAAAAAAAAATGCATGGACGACCAAGTCGTTCACCTGATGGTAAGTGTGACTGATGAGACATCTGTTATCAAGTCATATATGCTCTGTAATTACATTAGCTTCAGTGCCCTATACACCGGAACGCTGACGCCTACCATTAGCACATTAAGAAAATCATACGCCCAGTCAATAGTTTTTTTTATTGTATAAAGTCACGAAACGAGCAAAACGTTCACCTGATGATAAGTGCAACGTCTGCCCATAACAAATGCTGTGTCAACCAGAAAATTTCTGTGTCACCACACTGCGCCCGTCACCGTGAGACATCAGTTCTCAAGACTCATATGCCCAGTGATTACGCTAGCTCACAGTGCCCTTCAAACCGAAACACAGTAATGTTTCCGCACTACTGCTTCACGGCAGAATAACTGGCCCTGGGGTGATACCTACCTAGACGGATTCCTGAATAGAAATCCTACCACCAGTACAATAGTTGCAATGTTATCAATGGCGGAGGCAACGAGATGCGTCTGACATTTCCCTTAATCGACTTTTACAACACCAACGGAATGAATGTGTTTGGTAGATTTCCTTATGAAGCCACCACACGGTAAAACAGTATGATGGTTATTAATTAATAAGTTTTTTTTATATGTCATTGATTTGTTTATATTTTTAATTGAAGAAAGTGACGAGACGAGCAAATCACAACCTGAAGGTAAGTGCAATGTCTCATCATCATTTCAGCCTATCATAGTCCACTGTTGAACAATGACTTCTCCCATAGTCCCACAAAACACGGTCCCAAATTGACTTCCCGCAAAACCGTGCAAGTCGTCGCTCCAATGCAACGTCCGGTCCGGTACCTACCTTGACGGATTCCTGCATAAGAACCCGTCCACTAGTAGAGAATGCCTTAAGTAAGGAAATTCAAGGCCTGTTTCTTCCCCATCAGAGGAACCTCATTACGAAACGGTGGTAGAATGTAAAAAGAATGATATTTGTCAAACAAAAGTTCTTACGTCAAAAAATAATGAATTTTCATATCATTTAATATGATACTTAAAGGTACTAATGTTGACTCAGGGTGACGGGTGCTGTGTAGTCCCAGACAGAAATATTTTCGTTTGGACAAAGCATTTGTTATGGGCAGACGTTGTACTTGCCATCAGCTGAACGTTTTGCCCATCTCGTCACTTAACCCAATTAAAAGAAAATCTCTACTGGTCAATCTACCGCGTGATGAGATATTGTGATAGGTTTCGCAAAGAACTTAACAGAAAGAAACAAAATGCAATGCGTTAAAACTTCAGCGTAGTGGGAGTCCCTCTCGAGGCTCGTGGGTTCCGCATTGTTTAAACAGCTTTATAATTACCTTATATAATTAAATTATAAGATTGGATGTTTTACAAATTAAGGTTGACTGTCATATCTTAAAATAGCAAAGGGAACGGCAATGAAGGTAGTTTCTCATAAAACAAGCATAGTAAAGAAACATCCATAGTAAATACTAATATTATAAATGCGAAAGTAACTCGAACAGAGTTACTCTGTCTGTTTGTTACCTTTTTACGGTTCAACCGCTGACCTGATCTTGACGAAATTTGGCACATAGACAGCTTTCATCCTTGAGACGGACAAAGGACACTTTTTATCCCGGAAAATCTGAAAGTTCGCACGAGATATTTAAAAAACCTATATGCACGCCGACGAAGTCGCGGGCATCAGCTAGTGTAAAAATAAAATCAATTTTAATTTAGTAATTGAAAAGTTCATAAGAAATTCTAGTTTCTAAGTTTTTTTTTAAATTGAGCAATATCTTTAAATAAAACTGAATGTTAAACTGGATTTTTTAATTCCTACTATAGCTTTTACGTGACGACCAAAGAGAATTTATCTAGTCGTCTCGACCCGAAGTCTCGTCAAAGTGAACTAGATTTCAGTCGAAATTATGCGGCATTTCAATAGCTTTAGTTTTTAGTTACATTTGTTTTGAATAATTCCATCTATTCTATTTATATTTACTGATATATTAAAATTATTTTTTAAATAGAGTTGAGATCTCTTATTACTTAATATAATTTTCGATTTAATCCTTAAATAAATTTATCACTTAGTAATTTTATGTCAAATTCAAAATTAATGACTTTTTAATGTAATCTCCGCAGCAGAACTAAAGTAACCGACATAGCTGAGCCCAAGTTAAATAGAAGCGCAATGTGATGTTGTGGATGTTCATGGGCGGCGGTGATCACTTACCATCCGTCAGATACCGTTTGCCCCTCATTTATTAAAAAAAAGAATATAAGAGTACGGTGAATATGGGCAATTCTTCCTTATGGTTATGGTGGCAACTCGGAAACGCTGATGATGATTATAACTGTTAATTTATCGCAACTCTAACGGTCGTCAGATGATCCGTTACCCTACTTGTCGCATTGAAGTGTCATCATCATTATTTCAGCCTATCACTAGTCCACTGCTGAACATAGGCCACCCTCATAGAAGTTGCCATGCCATAGAAGTTTTCACAGAAATTTTGGTGATTTTGCCATAGTTACCACGCTTGGCTGGCGGCTTGACAACCGCAGTTTATTCAGATGTTCCAGAAAGATGCTGCTGCCCATCTTCCCGGTTTTAATTATCCCTCTGTCGACTTTTACGACACCCACGGGATGAGACGCGGTGGTAGATTCTTTTAAGCCGCCACCACACGGCCACATGGCATTGAAGTTTATCAATTCGTAATTAGATTGTTAGGTGGTCGATCAAAAACGCGGCATAGCGGTCGCGCTGTCGACGCGGCAAAAAACCTCTGGCGGATCTAGAGTCGGTATTATTATAAAAAAATCTCAGACCGTGACGTCACTAAATGACATCATCGTTTAACTCAGGCATCAATCATGGCAACATATCATTTATTTTATTTTCATTAAATGTTATGTAATTTCAATAACTATAAAAGTAATTAATAATTTGTATAAAATTACATAAATTATAACTAAACTAATTCGACCCGGGTCTGCCAGTTCCAAATGCGCCTATCAAACTCATCGTTCCCGGTATACCTGTATATTTCTTTTTAATTAATTTAATAATAATATAATTTTCTCTGGTGGTAGGATTCCTATGCAGGAATGCGTCTAGGTAGGTACCATCCCAAAGCCAATTATTCTGCCGTGAGGCAGTAGTGTGCAAACATTACTGTGTTTCGGTTTGAAGGGCACTGCGAGCTAGCGTAATCACTGGGCATATGAGACTTAAGAACTGATGTCTCAGGGTGACGGGCGCAGTGTGGTGTCACACAGTAATTTTCTGGATGACACAGCATTTGTTATGGGCAGACGTTACACTTACTATCAGGTGAAAGTTTTGCTCGTTCCGTCACTTTTATGAAATAAAAAAAAAAAATTGGAGATAGTAAAATTCTTAAGTCCCCTGCCATGCATTTACAAGATACAGTGCCCTTAAAACCGAAACACAATAATTTTCGCGGAATTTTCTGCCACGCACAATACTTTTACTGAATCTCCTGCCGCCAGCGGTTTTTCTGGACCGACCTATACGACTTAGAGACCTTCAAGAATAAAAGCCTATTCCTTTCTCAAAGGCGGACGACGCATTCGCTATTCCTCTGGTATTGTAGACGTTCATTGGCGGTGGTGATCACACGCCATTTGCTGCCTCTTCTACAGAAAAAAATAATACTGGTTTACGGCAGAATAACTGGCACTGCTGTGGTACCTACCTAGGTGGATTCCTCCATAGCTTCCGACAGTAATCGTAAGTGGTTGGCACGGAAAATCGGGGAGGAGGACATCATCAGATCCGAAAACCATTTAACCTTCGCCTATCGTTTCGTCTTGTTACACGGGACTCACGAAGTCAATAAGCAGGAACTCTAATTGATTAGCGACGCGTTCGTTTAGTTTTATTTATAGAGCTCCGATTGTGACTCCACACAATATCGACGGTCACACAGGATACGGTCACTATTGTGACGTCACGAATGTTTTCTTCGCATCCGTCTCCTCATGACGTAAGTCCAAAAATCAAGCAAAAGATTAACTCTCGGAGGCTTCCTGGTTCGATTCACTACAACTTTTTGTTGGAAATAAGATCTCATTATTTTCTACTTAACCACATGCGTGGTGGCAAAAGACAACATCACCAATGAAGCAGCATGTTGGAGATGTATTTTATTATTTTTTTATAGTAGAAAGAGATGAGACGAGCAAAACGTTTTTTTTTGAAGCCGTGGCAGCACCGGGGCCGGACTCGCCTTAAATTTTATAGTAGGTACGCGTGTGACCTGAGTCCGATCCCCGGAGCTCGGCACCTCTAAAATTGTTCCGCAATTTTGAGTAGTGATTAACCACGTACTTAGCGGTGAAGGAAAACATTGTGAGGAAACCTGCATATCTGAGGAATAAAAATTTTCGAGGACATGTGAAGTCCGCCAACCGGCATTGGTGCGGCGTGGCGGATTCTTCCCGGCTCCAAAACCCTCTCAAAAATGAGAGGAGACCTGTGCTCAACAGTGGGATATTTATAGGCTGTTACTTTACTTTTTACTTTTTTTTATTCATTCTCTTACGGACCTTTAAACGTTTTTGAAGGACATGTAAAGCATGGCGAACTTGCGCGCTCACAAAAACTTAAGGTAGTAGTAGGACTTTACTTTACTTGAACATTTCTGTTTGGACTGCGACTTTGAAGCCATTCTGCCGTGAAGCAGTAGTGTGTAAACATTACTGTGTTTCAGTTTGGAACTAGTGAAATTACTGGGCATATGAGACTTAAGAACTGATGAAATCACAGGGACGGGCGCAATGTGGTGCCACACAGAAATGTTCTGAGTGACACAACATTTTTTATGGGCAGACGCTGCACTTACCACAAAATGAACGTTTTGCGCGTTTCGTCACCTTCTTTAAAATAAATGAGATAGATATATTACGCATTTTCACCAGTTCTTGAGTTGACTGATAGAGAATGCTGTGTCACCTAGAATATTTATATGTGGCACCACACAGCACCCATCACACTGATACTCTTATGTCTCATATGCCCAGTAATTACACTACCTCTTAGTGTCTTTCAGGCCGAAACACAGCAACGTTTGCACACTACAAGTCCGCCATTTGTTACGATTAAACAATGAGATTAAACAAATAGATAGGGGGGTAGATGTACTTACGTCACAACCACATGGCAAAACATAACATTTGATATCATAGAAAAATGAATTATTAATTGAACACTTTGCAAACTAGAAATCCAACCCATTACCGTGTAGACCTCCTTCTACCTATGAATTAAAATTATCTATTATAGTTACCCTCATCCTCATTTACAAATAGACCAATCGTAGTTGGCATAGACAAGTTCTATTTCATATAGATAACGCATCAGTAACTAAAAGCGTTATTAAAGGTCATAATTAATATTCACCCTTGGATTAAATTAAGCGAGCAGGGACCTGTTTACAGATACAGGATCTATAGAAAATCTGTGGGAGTGACCTTCGGGATAGACGGGGTGTTTATTTAGGGTGCTACTTGCACCTTCAAGGTGAAGGTCGACGAGCTGTATTTTTGATAATTGATTTTGTTGCCGACTCGATGATGAATTCTTTTTTGAGCAATGTAACTTGTTATTAGTCGGCTTTGTAGTTATAAATTCATTTTAGTTGTGAGAAGTCCATACAAATATTATAAATGCGAAACTAACTCTCTCTGTTACTCTGTCTGTTTGTTACCTTTTCACGATTCAACCGCTGAACCGATCTTGACGAAGTTTGGCACAGAGATAGCTTGCATCCTAGAGACGAACAAAGGAGATGAACTTTTTATCACAGACAATCAAATAGTTCCCTCGGGATAGGTTTCACGAGATAGGTTCCACGGGAAGAGATATTTAAAAAAACTATACCCGCTCGAACGAATTCGCGGGCATGAGCCAGTCTTCTATTTATTAGTACGAGAAGAGAAAACATTGAACCCTTTTTAAGCATGATGTGTGATGATGATGTGATGTTCTCCTAGCCGATTTCGTCCACGGCGACCACTTCCGAATCCGAATGTCGAGAGCCATCAACTGCGCAGGAGATATTATAGTGCCACAAGTGTACGCGCAAACACAGAGGCACTGACTCATCCCAACCTACCCGCGCCCGATGTAACGCTGATGCGATAAGATCGGAGGTAGGCTAGGATGCAGTGTCAGAAACACGGAGACAATCACAACACAACCAGACCCATCACCAGTCCGTGTATTTGCGGTCTCGCATTTTACAAAATGATTTTTGCGACACCCTCCACATGATTTTTCTTAACTACTAGTATATTCATTCGTCTAATGATTTGTATTTTGGACTCTAAGCAAAATGTTCAACATTCCCTGGACCATTCCCGCCGGCGGTTTTTCCGGACCGATACGACTTCCTATTCCTTCCTCAAAGGCCGGCAACGCACCCGCGATTCCTCTGGTATTGCGGTTGTTCATGGCCGGTGGTGATCACTTACCATCAGGTGAGCCATTTGCTCGTTTGCCCCATCTCCTATAAAAAAAAACAGTTTCATCTAGAACGCCAAGGGCACACCGTAAAAGAAAACGGTCATGAGATAAAAGGTTGCCTTCTTCGGACACATGCAAATAAATTTCCGAGGTTTGTCCTCGAAGGCAGAATTCCTAGGAAGATAAGCCCAGGGCAACAAACGTAAATGGCTGGATCACATTAAGGAATGGACTGGATTAAGTTACCGGCATCTTAAGAATGCAGCATGGAAGTTTTGCCTACTGAATTCCAACCTTCAATATGAAGATTGCATCTGATGATGATAATCATAAAGCGGCACCTTCCGTGGCATAACGCTCTACTAAATTTTAAAACGTGAACGAGAGCAAGCCAAATTTAATCTACTGCGTGTTGCAAATTTACGTTCAGATTTACCATTACTTGTCATTCGAAGAAAACGTATTGAGAAAACTACTCTCAAACCTAAATATATTTCGAAGCCTTGTGAAGTCTGCAAACCCGCACCCGTAGAACCGCGGTGAGCTCAAAACAAAGTAAAAAAAAAATAGTCCAGCTGTCTTCACTGTCTATTCTTAGCTGTTGTGATTACTATTTTATATCTCTTTTTCGCTTTATCGCTTTTAAATCCTGGTCAACCGAAGGCATAATATTTATATGCCCTGTTTCAAAAAAATTTCAAATACTAAAGCAACATAATCTTGAGTGGCAAAGTGTCCTCACATTGCGCGTTCTATGATCTATGATGTTAGAACATTGGAAAAGGCATAACTCTCCAACAAACGGTCCTACACTATACCTATACTCTATTTGTGTCAATCGATATTGGGGGCTTATGTTTATTAATCGGATATAATTATGAAGACGAAGGATTGACATGTACAAATCGGTCACCAGATGGTAAGTGCAACGTCTGCCCATAACAATTGCTGTGTCATCTTGATAAATCAGCAGACTTCTGCTTTAAGGCAAAATAACTGTCACTGAGGTGATACTCAACTAAGCGAACACCTGCATAGGAATCTTACCAGTAATGTCTTTAATATTGTTATTATTAGGATGTTGTTTCCTAACAATACGTTGCAAAAGATTACACCTACTTCCCCTACGTGTGAGGAGAAACATAGCCGATATTATTTGTAAAATGAAAATAGCTAACGCAATTGTAGACTGTAGCGATTTACTACAAAAATTATTAATTAGAGTTCCTTCTTATTCATCTCGGTTGTCCAATGTATTTCAAGTGCCTCTTACACATACCAACTATCGTAAAAATAGCTTTATTATAAGAGCATGCAGTTTATTTAATGATTATTGCAAGGACAACCAAATTGATTTATTTTCCAGTAATGTTAATTCTGTTAGACGTGTTCTTATTGATCAATTTACTGCTTTGCTTTTTTCTCTTTTATGTTATAAGCTCGTGTACTCATTAAAGTTAATTTTTTACCTTGTCTTTGTATAATTGTGGCAGCTTTTTAATAGCTTTTCTGTATATAAAAAATTACTTTTGTATAGCTATAAGCTTCCCAAAGAAATAAAAATAAATAAAATAAATAAATAAATATATTTACAAGTTACTTCATAAGGACAATTGTGGTTGTAAAATGTTCTTCCCCCATCCGTTAGCCAGTTTCATAGCACCAAGTGGAATTTCACGAAACAGTTGGCTATGAATATACATGTATAAGACCGCAGATATTACACGTGTGAGCGAGGCGCGGATTTAAATAAAAATGGCCCCACAACTTAATATGGTAATTCAAAAGTAGTTTTATGGACCGACTGATGGTGACCAGAATACTAAACATAAGGCTTGCTGCTACATTCGGTGACGCGCAGGTACTGCCATTCACCTGTATAGTATTGTACAATTATAACCTTTATTACAATGGTGTAAAGTCTACGGTCGTTAACAGATGTTTGGAGCTGTGTGGTGATCGGTAATAGGCATAGACGCCTTGTAGTCTGGCTTGAATTTCGTTTGCAATGTCAAGAAACCGTTGCGCGAGAAACTTTGCTAATGCTTATAGAGAACAAAGAAAATCGTAGCAGAATCTTTTTAATGTCATCGAATCTGGCAGACAAGCAAGTCAGCGCAAATCGTATCTGATGGTAAGTGCGTCTTCTGTCTATAAGAATTGCAGTGTCAAACAGAACATTTCTGAGAGATACCACAGTGCGCTCATCACCCTGAGACATCAGTTCTTAGGTCTCATGTGCCCAGTGATTACACTAGCCATCGGTACACAGTAATATTTGCACATTACTGATTGACGGCAGAATAACTGACACTGCCAACTTATCTATTTTACTACACCCGTTGTCAATCTCAGTAGCAGAAACGTGATACTAGTATGCTGCTTGTGTGTTTGCTATGATTTTGAACTAAGTGTTAAAGATGCATTTGCAAAAACCCTACAACAATTTAATAATAAAAATTTTGAATGAGCCCATAATCAGACTATAATATTTTATCACAGCACCAACACGTTTGTATAAAAATGTTGCCATGTTTTAGAAATATTATTTTGAGACTATTTAAACAAAAGAAACATATAATCCAAATCACAAGATAATAATAATTACTACTTCATTTTGTGGACCGTGCAACTCAACAGTTAGCCTGCTTAGTCATGGGTCTGAGTTCAAATCCCTATTCATTATTGTATATGTCATTCGATGACTGAAAAAACTTGCTAGAGTTTGACTTTTGTAAAGTAATTATCCTAATAAATAATCGCTGACCTCAAAAATAACTACAGCCACAGTAACGTTGCAGTGTCGCGGCATCATGTGTATAGCAATTATGTATACTATATACAGTGACGAATACGGAAATTTATAATAGCATTAGTTATAACACACAAATATCCTGTGCACTTCTACTCAGTTGGACACCCTATTTGAGTGCGTATTCCGTACACTACAACATGCGCTAAGCAAACATTAGGGCGTCGTATCAGACGCGTTTTTTAACGTCCCCAGCCGCAGACGGTGAAAAAATTGTCTGTACGTGATGTGTGTCCAAGGGTTTAGCGGAGACGATGACTCACACCCAGCCGAGTCGCGCAACAAACTCTGTTAGATTTAAACGGACCTTCAAACCGGTACTGGTACAAAAGTTATTATTTTTAAGTTTCTAGCGTTCATCGTCATCATTGCAGCCTATCACTAATCACTGGTGGTAGGATTCGTATGCAGGAATCCGTCTAGGTAGGTACCACCCCAGGGACAGTTATTCTGCCGTGAAGCAGTAGCGTGCAAACATTACTGTGTTTCGGTTTGAAGGGCACTGAGAGCTAGCGTATTCCCTGGGCATATGAGACTTAAGAACTAATTTCTCAGGGTGACGGGCGCATTGTGGTGTCACACTGTTCTGAGTGACACAGCATTTGTTATGGGCAGACGTTGCACTTACCATCAGGTGAACGTTTTGCTCGTTCCGTCACTTTCATCAAAAAAAAAAAGTCTACCGCTAAACACAGGCCTCCCCCATACATTGCCACTCCGACTTCCTGCAAAACCGTGCAGGTTTCGCTCCATCTACAAGGGTTCACGGTATACTATTTTAAATGCTACTTAGAAGTAGGTGTCCCCCCACAGACTGCCACAAAGTTTCATCGTACACCTTATGTATGGATATGAAGTTTTTTCCAATTTTTTTTATTTAATAATTTTATGTACACACAAACAATAGATTAGAAAGAAAAAGTATGAATAAATTTAGTATAAAGGCACAGCTTATTTCATTTAGAAATTTCTTCCAGCTGGCCTGACACTGGACAGTTTAAAAGAGATGAAGACTTAGTGTGCACTTAGCAAAATGACATGACATGACACGTACATTCATACATACATATACATATACATAAACATATACATACATAAATAATAATAAAAAAACTATATATAAATATATATATATTCATGTACATTTACTTACATATACATGCCTATACGTAAATATGCCTACATATACAAAAACATTCTTACAATAATTAATTATTGTGGTAGTATGGAAAGATAGTGCTCTTTAATTTGTTTTTTTAAGAAAGACATTGTCTTAGCCCTATCGTACCCTCTCAGAAATGAGAGGAGGCCTGTGCTCAGCAGTGGGACATTTATAGGCTGAAACTTTACTTTACTTTTGTCTTAGCCTCGCGGATTACAGGAGGAAGTCCATTCCAAAGTCTGACTGCCTGTACGGAGAAAGAGTGGGAGTAGGAATTAGCTCTAAAGGTTGGAAATGCTAAGACGTTTTTGAGATGAGATCTGCAAAAGGAGTTAGGGGAATGGAGAAAGGTAAATCTATCACGAAGATACGACGGATAAGCGGGATTGTGTAGGATATTAAAAAGAAAACAAACGATTCGAGTGTTCCGGCGAAGTCGGATTGGGAGCCACTTGAGCTGCTTGCGATGACATGAGACGTGATCAAAATTTTTAAATCCGAAAATAAATCGAATACATAAATTTTGTAGGCGCTCAAGATTATTTAATTTCTCCTCTGTAGCATCTAAATAGCAAACATCGGCGTAATCAATAATCGGCAGAATGAGAGTCTGAACGAGAGAAATCTTAGTTGACAAAGGCAGGAAACCTTGGAGGCATCTTAATGAATGAAAGGCACAGGTGGCCTTTCATTCATTAAGATGCCTCCAAGGTAGTAGTAAGATGGCTCCACTTTCTTGCCAATTTCAGTTATGTATGCATCCCAAGATAACTTAGCGTCAAGAGTTAGACCTAGGTTCTTAACTGTGTCCGAGAAATGAATAGTAGTCCCGTTAATATGTAAATTTGGAAGAGAGGAGAAATCAAGTAATGCACGTGAAAATCTACTGCCTACGATGCCTGCTTGCGATTTATTTGGATTAACAACGAATCCAAATGATCTAGACCATTTACTGATTTTATTTAGATCGTGATTCATCGCACTAATTGCTAAATTGATTACAGACGCGGGAAAGTGTCGATATAGCTGCAAATCGTCTGCATAAAGATGGATATTAGCGATGGAGTTAATAAAGACGGTAAAAAGCAAGGGTGAAAGAATGCCTCTCTGAGGTACGCCCGCAACTAAATTACACCATTTAGAATAGAATAGAATAAATTTTTATTCAATATAGATTATTTACATTATAATAACCCTTTTTATGAAGTCTTTGTTTAATATAAAATTTAAACTTTTTGATTGAAAGACTTTTAGCACTTTCTGGGATTTTGTTGTAAAAACGTATACATTGTCCCATAAAAGAGTTACTGACTCTGTGAAGTCGGGTAACTGGCATAATTAATTTGTGCTTGTTCCTGGTATTCACATTATGAACATCACTTTTTTTAGTGAACTGGTTTATGTTCTTGTGTACATAGAAAACGTTTTCAAATATATATTGAGAGGCCAAGGTTAAGATATTAATTTATTTAAATTTATCCCTAAGAGACACTTTAGAGCCAAGATTATAAATAGCTCTTACGGCCCTCTTTTGCAAAACAAAAATCACTTCTACATCAGTTGCATTTCCCCATAGCAAAATACCATAAGACATTATGCTATGAAAATAACTAAAATAAACCAATCTAGCAGTTTCAACGTTAGTCAAATTCCTAATTTTTTTACAGCATAAGCTGCAGAGCTAAGTCTACTTGCTAGTTTAGATATATGGGGGCTCCATTGAAGTTTTGCGTCAAGAGTTATTCCAAGAAAGACAGCAGTATCCACAAGGCTCAACTCTTCCCCGGCCGAGAATCGAACCCTGCGGGACACCCATAGATACCGCTGATCCGGAAGAACTCTTGCTATTGATAACTACTGTCTGCGTTCTATTACTCAAATATGAAATTAGAAGTTGAAGTGCAGAATTTCTTATACCGTAGTGATGTAGTTTCCTGATAAGTGTTTCATGATCAACGCAATCGAAGGCCTCAGAAAGATCACAGAAAACACCCAAGGCATCCCGTGAACTCTCCCAGGCTTCGAATATATTCTTAATAAGTTCAACACCTGCATCGGTTGTAGAACGACCCCTTGCAAAGCCAAATTGGTTTTGGTGAAACAATTTATTTAAATTAAAATGTTTTAACATTTGATTAAGTATAATTTTTTCAAAAAATTTACTTAATGTTGGTAGTACGGAAATAGGTCTAAAGTTAGCAGGGTCCGATGTACTACCAGATTTAATTAAAGGTATGATTTTACTATGTTTCATCAAATCAGGAAACACACCAAATGCAATACCGGAATTAAAAATTATCGCTAATTGAGGTGCAATTATATCTATAATAGACGCACTAACTTCCACGGACATACCCCATAGATCCGCGGTTCTCTTACAATCAATACTTTAAATATTTACTTTTAAATATTAAGAATGTCATTTCCATCTACCATATCGAATTTAAAATCTTTTGTACAAGAAGTTACATTTTGTTTGAGTAATGTCTCAGCGGCAGTAGGAGAAGAATTTAATGGCTTGGTTATGGAAATTGGAACATCACTAAAAAACTTTTCAAAGGCTGTAGCAACATCTTGATCAGATGTCACAAGCTTGTTCACATAATGATTTCTTATATTTACGCGAACACTACACATTTAAATGAAACTAATTTTACGGATTTTTATCGCGTTTTATTTTATTATTTATAACCCGACGTTTCGAGTGCTTTACAGCACCCATGGTCACGGGCGGACTGAAGTTGACTGGAGTTTTAAAATTAAAATTAATTTTGTAATCATGGTTTCGGTCCTTGACTTTCCCGGTTTCACTATTAATAATACTCCAAGTCATTTTGATTTTATCTGATGCTTTCTTTATTTTATTGCTCAAGTGTAATGGCTTGGCTTCAGAGCATACTTTTTTAAATAATTTTGAATAATTTTTAACATATTCTTTAAATGTGTTACTATGATTGTATGATCTTTCATTGTAAAGTTCATACAACCTTTGCCTACTTCTGTGGATTCCTACTGTCGCCCAGTCATTAAAATTCAGAGAATGACTCGTTAGCGCGAACCTGTTGCAAGCGACCTCTAAGGTATGAGTTAAACCAAGATATTGTAGACGGAGACACATTGATGGACTCGAGAATTTTTATGAGAGAATATAAAAATGAACAGAGTTGAAGGCACTACTAAAATCAATCAACACAAGTACCGTAAGGTGTTTTTGATCTATAGCCCAGCGAATATCTTCAGTGACGTTGAGTATTGCTGTTTTGTACTATGACCTAGACGAAAACCAGACTGATAATTTAAGACCTATAACAACGTGTCTCTATGCCTTGGGTTGACTGGGAGAGAATGCCAAAAGGCATTAAGTCCGCCCTTTGTAATCCTTTCCTTTCTTATCCTTTTTTTATTAAAATTAGGTGAATGCAATAAAGAATAAATAAATAAATAATTTAAAATTTTGTTGGAGTTTAGAAATATCGAAAATTGCTTGAAAACAATGTGCTCAAGAACTTTGGAGAGGAAAGGCAAAATCGAAATGGGCCTAAATTGAGAAGCAGAAGACGGATTAGAAACTTTAGGGACAGGAATAATGTGAGCTAATTTCCATTGCGATGGAAAACAACAGGTGGTTAAGGAAAAATTAAAGATGTGTGTCAAAGTTGCTAGAACGTAGGGAATATACCGTCATTTCCAATTGCGGCAGAAGAAATAGCAAGAACTGATCGCCTGGTGTCATCTTCAGTGATTAAGTTAAGAGTGAAATGATAGTAAGGCAGCAATGGGTACCAAGATAATTTGAGAAGGTACCTTGCCTTTTCAAATGAGGATAAAAATGGGAGGGGAAGAAAAGTGTTGGTTAAGGTAGTTTAAGTCGATGTCATTTCCTATGTTTTCTCGACTTTTGCCAATACCAATGGTTTTGAGAAAGCTCCAAGCTTTTGCAGAATCACAGTTAGTGAAAGTGCCTTCTTTTAGCATCTCTGCACATACGATTGCAGCGGTTACGTAGAATTTTGAAGAGATTTAAATTGCGTTCGGAGGAAAACCGCTTAAACCGTCTTTTAGCTTTATCTCTATGTGCCATTACGTCTTTTATCGCTTGAGTAATCCAGGATGCAAGGTTGAATCGTATCTTCACACGTTTAATTGGAGCATAGCGTACTACGTAATGTATAAATTAACAACAGCAGAGTTAAACAAGTTGTCATCAATGTTGTGGCAATTCATGACAGGCGACCAATCAATAGTATCAGCTTCACGTCTTAATTCATCAAGATCTATGCCCTTGTAACTTCGGAGAAGACGAAACAGTGGTTTGCACTTAGGAGTACGAATACGGTAGGATAAATAAATGAGGTCATGATAAGAGAATGAGGTGGTTATTTGCCCGTGAGTGGAAACATTATTAAGAGATGAGACCATAATGAAATCAAGTAAAGATGGAATACAATTTGGAAAATGATGGGTGGCATTCAGGGGTAAGATTTGTAGATTGTGAAAGGATAACAGAGACTGCTGTTTATTTGAACGTGAATCATTTCTAAGTAGCCAAGTGTTAAAGTCACCCATCACGATAACATGACTATATACGGGACAAAGATTACTAAGAAGTATGTCAAATGATTTAAAAATAATTTATGTTAAGATTAGGACTGTACAGTACACCAAGTAAAATTTTCGTGTGGCAAAGGGTGATTTCAATAAAGAGGTGTTCCGCAGATTCCGTGTAGGCCGATGGAGATGTGCTAATAATCTTGTAGGGAATTTCAGCTCGAAGGTAAACAGCCACACCGCCACCCCCCTTACCAACTCTATCATTGCGGATCAGCAAGTAACCCGGGAGTGAATAGAGTGTAGAAAGAAGGGATGGCTTAAGAAAAATTTCCGAAATTAAGAGAGCGTCGGTATGGTTTCTACTAATAGATGCTAGAAGATCAGAATAATGGCCAGGAACACTTTGTGCATTGATGTGAGCAATATTTAGGTTATTGGGATAATGAGAAAAATTCGTATACAGGTAGTCATGTAAAGTAAGAGGTTGAGACGACGCAGAATCTAAACTTTAGAAACTACTTGGTGAAGAAGAGCAGGAGAAAAAGCTTTCATTAAAATCAAATTGATTATCCATTTTCACAAATATTTAAATCTATACTGTATATGTAAATGTACAAAAATAATATATGCAATAACAATAACAAAAAAAAATATAGATGAGAAACACTTACAAATCAAAACGTAAAAGCTAAAATCAATAGCTTCTCAACACACTCACTGGCATGACGAAAGAGATATAGAATATAAGTACATATTACTTTTCATATACATTACATGACATTTTTTCTATTGTAGAAAGTGATGAGACGAGCAAAACGTTAACTTAATGGTAAGTGCAATGTCTGCCCGTAACAATGGCTGTGACATTCAGAACATTTCTGTGTGCCTTCTCACTGCGCCCGTCACCCTAAGACATAAGTTCTTAAGTTTTATATGCCATTATAACACGAGATATCAGTGCCCTTCAGATTAACACACGGTAATGTTTGCAGGCTGCTGCTTCACGGCATAATAACTAGCCCTGCGTTGGTACCTACCTTGACGGATAGATATCGCCAGTAAAAACCCACCACACAACACTTTTTCCTGTCGGTTGTCATTTTTTCAAGCTACGACTCTTCTCAGTCTGTCTGCATAAACGAAGCTGTTAAAGCTATTGATATATAATGAGCTCAGATTATAGGCAGTAATCCTGTGATTAGTCTGTTTCATTGTAATATGTTATTATATTACAATGAAACAGACTAATCACAGGATTACTGCTTATTATCTGTGAATATATAATAAAAGGATCTAGATTTACATAAATCCTTAAACTCACACCTCCAAAGTGGTAAAATACAATGATGTAGATGTAGATGTAATACAATGATGTTCGCAAATTATTTTATTTTTATCAGTATTATCATTAGGGTCACTAGATTATTGTAAATATTTCCTGTTCATGTCAATTTCGATATTCAGTTTTATCGGGAACTTTCTTCGCTTTGTCTTGATTATACTTTACCCAACTTTCTTTCTATCTTATCGCATAGGAGTATTGTCTGATACGGCGATGTGAAGGCGATTGTGTACCTCTGCATTTGTGTCTATTTAAAATAATCAGCCTCTTAGCAGCCCATTGCACCACATTAGCATATCTATATATATATATCATTTCTCATAGATGTTTTTTATCCATATGATATACCTCCCTTAATAATGTTTTAAAATTAATGTCCGTTACGCCATTTTGTAGATTATTTTACCCTCCAATGACAAAAATTAGGGAATGTCTTTGTGAATTTACTTAGTGAAAAAATAATTAAAAAGATGGAACTAAATAATTTAATTGAAGAAAACGCCATCTGTTGACAATATGTTCAACTAACATATGACGTGTGCGTTGGGATAGTCAGAGACAAGATCTTCCACTTGCTACGATCCTGACACACATCTTTCGCTTCTTCTACTTTCATCATCGTTTTCATACACGCTTGTCGTAGAAGTCTACAGGGGGAATATGAAATTCTTCCTGGAACATCTGAATACATAAACTGCGATTGCCAAACCGCCTCTCAAGCATGATAACTATGGCAAAATCTCCTCAAAATGAGAGCTACAAACTTTGGTGGCTATCTATGGGGGAGGCCTTTATTCAGCAGCGGACTTGTGATAAGCTGAAGTGATAATGATGATGAATGTGTTTACACACGACCTATTTGATTTTAACCGGCCGAGTTACTAAAAATGAATAGTCCATCAGAAATACTCACTCGTTTCAGCCTATCAATAGTCCACTGCTGAACATAGGCCTCCCCCATAGATTGCTACAAAAGTTTGTAGCTCTCATTTTGGGGGGATCTTGCCATAGTTGCCACGCTTGGCAGACGGGTTGGCAACCGCAGTTTAGTTATTCAGATGTTCCAGCAAGATGCTGCTGCCCATCTCCTGCTTTTCATTTTCCCTCTGTCGACTTTTACGACACCCACGGGATAAGATGGGGTGGTAGATTCTCTTAAGCCGCTACCACACGGCCAAGAGGCCAAGAAATACTCACACATACACAAAACCAAACTACAAAATGTAGTACTCCAAAATACAATACCCGGTCGTCGTTGAAGTCGACGGAGAGCAAATGAAAACCAGAGGACGGGACGGATCTCCTGGAACGTCTGAATAAATAAACTGCGGTTGCTAACCCGCCTGCTAGGTGTGGCAACAATGGCAAAATCTACCCAAAATGAGAGCTATAAACTTTTGTAGTTATCTTTCCGGGAGGCCTATGTTCAGCAGTAGATTAGTGATAGGCTGAAATGATGATGATGGTATCGATGATTATAGGTAGTTTGTTGGAGCCTTCAAAGTTTTCATCATTAGATTCGTAAGCAAGTCCACAAGTGTAGAAACTAATTCAGTCGGTTTAGTTAATGCGTCACTCGCGGTCCCAGATTAGACTTCACTCAATGATTTACTTGCGTCGCTAAGCCTACCTACACGTGACTATCGGCGAGGACAGTCACCTAAATCCACCATCACAGTCAACCGCCGACATCGCTAGATAAGATATATCGTTTGCATAGCTGGTGGGGCGCCGTCAAGTCTCGCAGTGAAGCAAAAATGATAAGCAGCCATACAGACGCTCCTTTGTCTTGTGTAGTGCGATATATAAAAGGTTTAAATTTTATTATGAAAGAGTGAGAAAGACAACCGAAAATTTCGTCAATGATCTATACCAATTTACGAGACAGTCCCCTCGTTTGTGTAATTATAGATTAAATGTAATATAATATTTGCACATCGTGGCTTTGCGGAAGGAAACCGACGGAATAAAATGATTTCGATACTAGCGTTCTGATTTTATAATATAAGAAAGAAAGAAAGAAAAGCTTTTGTTTGACATCAAAAAAAAAATAAACAAAATAGTTGAAACATAAACGCAATTTAAAAAATATTAATAAATGTTAATCCAAATAAGGTCTCTTTTTCAGCAAATCGCTGCAGCACTAAAGTACTGCATCGCTGATTTTCAAATAGATAATATCGTTCTTCTAAAAAATAAAAAACCAGAAGATGGGCAACATCATCTTCCCGGAACATCTGAATAAATAAACTGCGGTTGCTAACCCGCCTGCCAAGCGTGGCAACTATGGCGGAATCCCCCCTAAATGAGAGCTACAAACTTTTGTGGCAATCTTCAACAGTGGACTAATGATGGGCTGAAACGATGATGAAAAACAACGTGGGTCAGTACTGAGCTAACCTGCCAGCTGAGTTGTGGATTGTAGAAATAATAAGAACTATCTAGATGATATTTCAAATGTTAATATTTTACATACAATGCATACTAGACTTAGCCTCTCAGGACCTAAAAGCGTGAATATTAAGACACAACTATTGTCTTAACACGCCTTTTAGGTTTATGATTCTGACTCACAAAAAACAACACTGTGACGTGTAAACGTTTCCATACCGTCTCGGGTCGTCGACCCGGCTTCTCGCAGCTTGCCAAAGCCAAACATTCTGACATGCACACTACTCCTGCCAGGGCTCGTGATTCCTCAATGAAGAATTGGCACACATCACCTCCACCATAAAATGCGTTCAATCCTCGATTCAATGCGTGCTGCAATAAGGTTTATTCTCCTCCAAAGTTTCTCACACAGCAGTTATTAATTTATAATAATAATATATAATAAACATATATTTCAAGTAACACAGACTCATTTTGTTAGTACTACAATCTTATTTTCTATGTTAGTCCTTAACTTTATATCTTATCGTTATTTGAGATGCGAATCATCGCTGCGCCACTCCGCTCGAAATAGCGCAGCAATGACTCACATATTTGCAGTCCACCCTGCTACTAATCATCCTTAGGATGCCATTGGTACTGCCCCGCAGTCTGCGCACCAGCGATCCGCATCTTTTTCGCATAGTGGCATAAAAGCAGTCAACTCGCGCAGCCGCAAACATCCCTGATGCACTACAAAAACGAGGCAATCCCATCAGCACCCTAAACGAGTTGTTATATTGAACACGGAGAGCGTTGTATGACTTTTGAGAGTAGTTGGCCCACAGGTTGCACGTGTAGAACGTTGTGCAGTAGGCTCTGAACAACGTGATCTTAACGCTTTTTGAACAACGCACAAACCTGCGAGCCAGCATATTCGCTCTCACTGACAACGCCCTCCGTTCTCTCTCGATATCATTGTCGTCTTTGAGGTCAGGAGTCAACATATGCCCGAGATATTTAAAATGAAAGACCCTTTCCAATGTCGTGCCATTGAGCAATATGGGTGGTACCTCATTTGGTGCTTTACCCTCAGCCTCAAAGACCATCACTACACTTTTTCTTTCATTGTAAATCAGACCATTTCCTCCCACATAAGCCTCACATATTGCCATTAGCTTTCTGAGGCCACAAATTGACGCACTCAGCAGCACCATGTCATCGGCGTAGCTTATGTTATTCATACAAACTCCGTCTATGTAGCAGCCGAACTTGGTGCTGCCGAGCTCGCCTAGCAAATCATTCACATAAAGGTTAAAGAGCGCTGGTGAGCTTAAACCCCCTTGCCTCACCCCGCACTCCAACCTATACGGCCGTGAAAAAACTCCTGCCCATCGGACATTGTTGACCTGGTTTCTGTACCAATATTTAAAGATATTAATGAGTTCCGGAGGTATGTTGACTTCATTCATCTTTCTCCACAAAATATCATATGAAACCAGGTCAAATGCCTTCGAAAGGTCTAGGAAGCAGGCATAAACTGGAGTCTTACGCCTCGCATAGTAAGTGACGGCATGCTTAAGACCCAGTACCGCACTCTCCGTAGACAATCCCGGTCGAAACCCAAACTGATTGTCATGAGGCTTTATAAACTTATTTAACTGCGTATTAAGCAAGCCGTCAAATACTTTTGAGACCACCGTGGCCAATGAGATAGGCCTATAGTTGTTTTTATCAGCTAGGTCGCCGGTTTTATTTTTCACAATAGGGACAACTATCGTGCGTATCATTTCTCCCGGCACGAAACTATGGCTTATACATGTGTTGTACAGGATAGATAAAACTCTAGGCAGATGTGGGCATTATGTTATATCAGGCATTGTTAATGGTTGAAAATAAATTACGTTCAGCTACGTTGTTTAGTTGTCGCTTTGATATGATAGAGTAGTTATTGATAATTACTGGTGGCAGTATTCTTATGCCGGAACGTCAAAGAGAAATGAGAAAACATTACTGCGTTTCGGACCGAAGGGCATTGTTAGAACTTTTTTTAACATGAGGAAATGCCTAACGCTTACCCGTCTTCACGGGGGGAAGGACGGGCTATGTCGGACTTGCACCGACTAAAACCCCATGGTGTTCCGCCTTCGCCGCATGTTGGCAGGGCCACGGGAACACTCCCGCACATAGCCGCGACCCCACCGGCGCCGGCCGTCTATAATCGGCGGTACCACCTCGGCAGAGGACAGCTCCTCTCCTCTCACCTTCCAGCACGGCCCCCCTCCTTTTGTGCGCGAAACGAAACCCCCCGAATCCGCTACGCGGAGGCCACGGGTTCAGGAGACTTGCGCTCGAAAGCACCAGTCTTCCCGGCTTCGGCAGCGGATCTGGTCTGTGGCTCCGCCACCTACCACTTTTCAGCCGCGGAGGAAAGGCAGAAGCAACGCTACACCTACCCTTCTCTCCCTCTGCGGCCCCACCACCACCGCATCTACGAAGCGGCCGCGCCAAAGTCGCGGGGGACAGGGAGAGAGGCAACACAACACGTACAGTCTTCTTCGACTCGACTCCCGAGGTGGAGTGCGGAGGGGAGCAGTACGCTGCCCTCTCATTCAGAGTCTCCCTGTTCGCATTCAGAGTGGGCTTGCGCAGCCCACTCAGAGCGACCGCCTCGGACCAGCCTGGCGCCACAAGACGACCGAATTCCTCTTAGCTTCACCGTGGGTGAACAAGCCACGGTTTCTTAGCCTCCCTCGCCACGACAAGGCGGCGACCCATTCAGGGGGGAGGGCACTGATAGCTAGTATAATGTAACTTTTGAGCATATGAGACGCAATGTGGTGCCACACAGAATGGTTCTGGGTGACACTGCATTAGTTATGGGTAGACGTTGCACTTACTATCAAGTGAACGATTTGCTAATCTCGTCACTTTCTTCCATATATATTCTACAGTACGGGTGCAGTAGCCTTTGCAATACAAATGTGTTGGTAGGATTCCTATGCAGGATCCGGAATTAGGCAGGATTCCTATGCAGGAATCCGTCTAGGTTGGTACCACTACAGGGCGAGTTATTCTGCCGTGACGCAGTAGTGTGCAAACATTATTGTGTTTAGGGTTGAAGGGCACTGAGGGCTAGCGTAATCACTGGGTATATGAGACTTAAGAACTGACGTCTCTGGGGGACGGGTGCATTGTAGTGATGGTCGATACTTAGACAGCAAGTGTCACGCCTTCTCATAACAATCAGAACATTTCTATCTTGTACGACACTTCGCTGGTCACCATGAGACATCGGTTCTTAAGTCTCACATCCCGTGTAAATTACACTAGCTTCAATGCTCGTCAAACCTAGATATTGTGGTGCTAGCACGCCATTGCTTGAAGACAAAATAACTGGCACTGTTGTGCCACTTACCTTGGCGGATTTCGCCGTAGGAATCCTACCACAAGTTGATAGTTTTAAAATCCATACAAACGGCATCGCGAACACAACGTTTTGTAACAGCGCGTGACCGCATTCCGTGCTATCTGCTTCCATCGCAATCGACAATAAACAAAACTGGCCTTGATGACCGATGATTACATCATTATGTCTCTTCTTGACCTGGTGGCTTCCTTGGAGCACTCAGTAAAGACCGATCTACACAAAAACGCAAGCCCAAACTTTTGACAGGTGACAGCTTTCAAATTCCTAAATGATAATTGACACAGAGTTGCCAGCACAATAATTTTTAATGTCCCATACACACGATACGACTAGTGAGATCACGCACTACGTTACAGTACATGATATACAGGTATGTATATATTCTACGGATTGATTGATATCTAAATGTAAATTAATAACTTCGTACGTTACAATGGTGGTAGGATTACTATGCAGGAATCCGTCTAGGTAGGAACCATCCCAGGGCCAGTTATTCTGCCGTGAAGCAGTAGTGTGCAAGCATTACTGTGTTTCGGCTTGAAGGGCACTGAGAGCTAGCGTAATCACTGGACATTTGAGACTTAAGAACTGATACAGAAATATTCTGGGTGACACAGCATTCGTTGTGGGCGGACGTTGCACTTTCCAGCAGGTGAACGTTTGGCTCGTTTCGTCACTTTATACAATATAAAAAAAAACAATACTGATGATCGCACACCGGCTTGTCGGTGAAGTCACGAGGCTGCAGCTGATATATAATTTCGGTGATGTAATTGCTGTTAGCCTTTTTTGGCTTTTACAGCTTCATCGGATACTGTGCTCACGGGCCAGGGGCCCGCGTGCCAGGTTTGGTTTGACCCAAACATAAATAAATAAATAAACTCCTACAAAAACCGCTGCAGCTGAAAGCCAGCGCCGCAGCCTTTGCAGCATTATGCTGAGTTGGAGACCTATTTGGCACCACATTTATTATTTTTGTACCACTTGCGTTTTAAATTTTGATGATTTTTATGTGTTTATCAAATTAATGTTTCTTTCTTTTATTTATGTTTTTCTTTCCTTCTTTCTATATATAATAATGGTAACCTTTATGGTTGTCTGTTTATATTAAAGTTCCTTTGACTTTTGATAACCATTCATGTAATGGACTTATATATAAATCACGCATTTAGTACGGTTCGCAAAATGCCCCTGTCCTGGAAACAACTAGCAAGTAAGCAGCATAGAAATAGCTAGGTAGCGATCACCTCATTCCCAAGGGTTATCATTATCAATGTATTTAATATTATACTGTTAGTATTTTTTTAAAGGCTTTATTTAATAAAAAAAAAAATTGATTGAAAGACTCCGTAGTTTCTGGGATTATGTTGTAAAAACGCATACTTTGTCCCATAAAATACTGTGAAATGCGATTAACTTTCATTATTAGTATGTGCTTATGGGAAGTCGATGGATGCAGGTGGCTCAGGACCGTGTTTTGTAGCAATCTTTGGGGGAGGCCTATGTTCAACGTGGACTATGGTAGGCTGAAATGATGATGATGACGACGATGATGTGCTTATTTCTAGTATTTACATTATGAACATCACTTTTTCTATCAAATTTACCTGAAAGAGAAGTCATAAACGCTGTCTACTCATTTAGTTATGAATAAATTAAGTTTAGTTTGTAAAGAATCTATTTCTATGCGGTATCTATAGTGTTTCCATATACGTTAACGTCGTGTATAACATAAGAAATTATTTTCACATAAAATTTAGGTAAAATGTTGTAGTATAACGTAAATAGTCCCAAAGCCCTACCTGGGCGGCCACTGAACCGAACAAAAAATTGCCGCGGCCCAATCATATGCCGTCGTTGGTCTAGTAGAGGAATAGAAAAAAGGGTACTTTTTTCTATTCCGCTGCAAACCGGTTCCATTTACTCTATCCTAGATCCCCGACATAGACTGCATGTATTTTTTTCTACATGGTCCTACCTGGCGGTCCCCTTCCAGGGAATAGATGCGACCAATGGGCGCGCGCCGACTTGATTTTGATTTATTTTTGACGGACATCGATTTTGGAGCGAACGGCGTTGTTTTTTTAGTCTATGCTAGTCAGCTATTTTTTTTTATTAAAGGGCGTTACTTTTACCAGAACGTTACATTAAAATTCAAAGGTTGAACTATAATTCCTTTTTTTCTTTCTATATGTTTCGATGGTTTTATTGTTTTGTTTAGGAGTTTATGACTAACGTCCTTTGATTGATTATTACGAATACTTTTTACTACCGCGTGGCTCAGCGACCAGCGTAACCGCATGTAGTGGGTACTGGGTTCGAATTCAGAGGTTCACACCAGGTGTCTATGTTTCTGACATTACGCGCGTCGTTATTAAGTCTCATATGCCCAGTGATTACGCTAACTCACAGTGCCCTTCAAACCGAAACACAGTAATGCTTGCACACTAATGCTTCACGGCAGGATAACTGGCCCTGGGGTGGTACCTACCTAGACGGATTCCTGCTTAGGAATCCTACCACGTTTTGTTTATTTTTATTAATATTAATTATTCTTGCTGATTATGGTGCCGTCCTCCAGGACGATTTGTATGGCTAAAGTCTTCTCTAACGCTCGTCATGTTGCTTACTATTTTGTATCGGATAAAGTGACGAGACGAGCAAAACGTTCACCTCATGGTAGGTGCGACGAAATGTTCTGGGTGACACAGCATTTCTTATGGGCATAACAAATGTCACCCCATCACCCTTACAGATCAGTTCTTACGTCTCATATGTGTGTTTACATTACATACAGTGATTACACTAGCTCTCAGTGCCATTAAGGGCGAAACACAGTAATGTTCTCACACTACTGCTTCACAGGCAGAATAACTGACCCTGTATAGACACCTACTTAGACGACCACGAATTCATTATTCTATTCTCATCTCAGTTATTCTATTGATCATTAATTAAACAGATAAAGGAGTCACGTGTGTGAGCTATTTTGCTTTCGTGTTTTGTACTATAGAATGGCTTGTACAGATTGTTGCTTCCATTGATTACCGGTAGATGTCGTTATTTGCTTATCATTGTAAGAATTACGTCAGCAACGATTATACTCCGGTCTAGATGTCTAGATATCATATCTCGTTATCCAAGTTCGATCGGCGACCTCCGCTATCGGTCGCAGCGCGCGTCACATGTGTTATATTTAGATACTTTCGTTAGGAACAGTGTTCCGCTTGATGATAATGGACTGTATATGCATTTTATATGATAACTGTTTGCTTTTATTACTTTTACAGGTACTAGTCAATCTTTACTTCACAAGTTACGGCTGGCTGGGATTTGAAACTCATGACCTGAGGCCAAGCAATGAGATACGCTATTCACTAAGCTATGCGGTACCGACTTATGAGAAAGGGGATAGGGGAGAAACCGCTGTCTTAACCAAACCAGCATGACCACACTTCCTGACCTGATTGAATAATAAGCATAAATACTTTCTTTATCGTATTCACTATAATACGCGGGGGGGGGGGGGGGGCCGCGTCCGACATTTTTGTACTTTTGCCAGACATATCGGGGCTCGGCGGGGCCGCGGTATTCATTTGACACATACATCCGTTCAATCCGCGAGTGTAGGAATTCGGAACTGGCACCGCACTGGCATTATTAATAATGAACGATATCTACGTATTTCTACGTTATTTTTTATACGTACTAACAGAGTAGGTCTGGCAGCGTGCCTGCCGCACCGCAGTGGGATTAGGCAATGTGAATCTGCTATGGAATTACGAAATTCCATAAATAATTCAAAATATCATCCACTTTACTAGGAAGCCCTGGGGTGGTACCTACCTAGGAATCCGTCTAGGTAGGTACCACCCCAGGGCCAGTTATTCTGCCGTGAAGCAGTAGTGTGCAAGCATTACTGTGTTTCGGTTTGAAGGGCACTGAGAGCTAGCGTAATCACTGGGCATTTGAGACTTAAGAACTGATGTCTCAGGGTGACGGGCGCAGTGTGGTGTCACACAGATATATTCTGGTTGACACAGCATTTGTTGTGGGCGGACGTTGCACTTACCATCAGGTGAACGTTTTGCTCGTTTCGTCACTTTCTACAATTAAAAAAAAATTGTAATGGAGTAGGCGTTATATACGTAGAAATTATCAAGGTCAGGTCAGAGTGATCTGATACGATGGAAACACTAATGGAAGTAGATAAAGCTAAAGACGTGTGTACCATGGAGCTGGTTAAAGAACTCCTAGACTAAGCAAGATAGCTCCGTCATTTTTGGGCTCGTGGGATTTAAACTCACAAATAAAATCTTTTAATAAAATAAATTGTGTAAAACTTTTATTGTACTAAGATGAAGCACTAATATTCTAGTGGTTTGGAGGCAAACCTGGGGGACTGCGAAACATGACGTCGCAAGTTCGAGCCCGCGTTGCTACTACTACCGTAAACTGTCAGTTTTTACAATAAAATAAAAACCATTTCCTAGCACTAAAGCTTATTTAGAGTAGTGAACAGGAATATTAGTAATGTTAATATAGCATTGGTAGTATTATTTTAAATATATATCTTCTATATGTTAATACGCGAAGAGAAAACTTTGTAAACATTTTAAGCATATTGCGCGCACGAAGGATTTTTGGGAAATTTAAACTTTGTATGGAGTAGAATCAAGGAAACTAAAATTAATATATAGCGTGTTACAAATACATTATATTGATAATACATTCATTATGACAATGTTAATCACATAACAGTCTGTCGTTTCCTACGTTCATACTGCAAATGTCAACCACGGTAGATAGCGATTGTCGCGATAGATTTTTAAAATGTTAAAAACTTAAAAAATTATGAATTGCGGACGAATTTCGACCACTGAGAGACATCTACTATATATAGTGTGAAAAATATGTCCATCTGGCTCAATACGGTGAAGCTGTAAAAGCCTTCGGGCAAACAGTGACCATCAGACCTACAAAAATCCATTTGCTGTAATAACCACCTTTACACCTACATTTTTTTATTTATTAAAACTTTATTATAACACCATAATTAAGGGTTAAAAAGGCTGCCTATTCGCTTTCTTTTACAGTCAACCCGTGGGCGTGGAGAAAATTGTAAAAGGTGTAATATAAAAAAAATATGTGAAAACTTCCTCGAATACAAGCCAAAGTTAATAATAACAAAAGCATGAACCAAATTAAAAAGTATAATAATAAAATATACATATGCATACAAAAACATAAATACATTCTTCGCTGTGATGCAATGGATAACGTATCTACGAGTATCTATCTATCTATCATACATATCGATACATATATCTTTATACATTACATATACATAAAACTCGGACGACCGCGTGGATCAGTGGTCAGAGTACCTGACTTCTAAGCCGCGGGTCCTGGGTTCGAATCCCAGCCGGAGCCAACATTTGTGCTAAAACATAAATTGTCGGTTTTCGGGTTTGGTTGTGTTGTGATTGTCCCCGTGTTTCTAACACTGCATCCTAGCCTACCTCCGATCTTATCGCATCAGCGTTACATCGGACGCGGGTAGGTTGGGACGAGTGAGTGCCTCTGTGTTTGCGCGTATACTTGTGGCACTATAATATCTCCTGCGCAGTTGACGGCTCTCGACAGTAGTCGGAAGTTGTCGCCGTGGTTGAAATCGGCTAGGAGAACATCATCATACATAAAACTGCAATGATCGAGGAAGACATATACAAATTAGCTATCTACAGATGTCCTTAGATAGTATTCCCACACCAACCTTTTGTAAGTATTTTAGTGTAGCCTAAACAATAAATGAGTTACCGACGAAACCGGTGGAATGTTGTGGTATACTATTGTTATGATTAGATAAGGTTGAAGATATATATAACTGTGTGGTGGCGGCTTACGAGAATCTACCACCCCATCTCATCCCGTGGGTGTCGTAAAAGTCGACAGAGGGGAACTAAAAGCCAGGAGAAGAGCAGCAGCGTCTGGAACATCTGAATAAATAAACTGCGGTTGCCAAACCGCCTGCCAAGCGAGGCAACTATAGCAAAATCCCTCCAAAATGAGAGCTACAAACTTTTGTTGCAATATATGGAGGAGGTCTATGTACAGCAGTGGACTAGTGATAGGCTGAAATGATGATTTTTTTTTATTTCATAAAAGTGACGGAACGAGCGAAACGTTCACCTGATGGTAAGTGCAATCTCTGCCCATAACAAATGCTGTGTCACCCAGAAAATTACTGTGTGACACCACACTGCGCCCGTTACCCTGAGACATCAGTTCTTAAGTCTCATATGCCCAGTGATTACGCTAGCTCACAGTGCCCTTCAAACCGAAACACAGTAACGTTTGCACACTACTGCTTCACGGCAGAATAACTGGCCCTGGGGTTTCTGACGGATTCCTGCATAGGAATCCTACCACCAGTGATGATGATGAGGATATATAAAATTTTATGTTGTAGGTACAACATGTCTCGATTGCGATTATGCATTACCAACTCACTCATGGTCTAATTCAGTTACAGTCCTGTCCATCCAAAGGTTTTCTGGAATAAATCGCTTTTTTTAATACCGCCCATTTTACTGCCTTAAAATTAAAGTTTACATTTCATCATCATCATTTCAGCCTATCACTAATCCACTGCTGAACATAGACCTCCTCCATATATTGCTACAAAAGTTTGTAGCTCTCATTGTGGGGGGAATTTTGCCAATCGTGGCAACTATAGCCATAGTACAATGAAAAATACAAGGCGGGTTGGCAACCGCAGTTTATTTATTCAGATGTTCCAAGGAGATGCTGCTGCCCATCTTCTGGTTTTAATTTTCCCTCTGTCGACTTTTACGACATCCACGGGATGAGAGGGTGTGGTAGATTCTCTTAAGCCGCTACCCTACATTACACTACATTATTAAATATTTAACAATACAAAATCCACCCAGGCGTATCTGCTGGTAGCAATTAGTTTATACACTTTACAGTATAAAGACTGCTATGTAAAACAATCTTAGTACATGTCTGTTGCGATTCTATGTACCCGAAACTCTGCTGAAATTCTACCGCTGTACTGTGAATTTCAAAAAGAGCAACTTCGAGAGTAAATTGCTTTCAAATCCAATTTCAAAGCGTTTTCGGCATCAACGTGGCAGAAAGAGACAGATACGGTAAAACGGAGTGAGAGCGGTAGTATACGGCCGTATTCTTCTTACTGTATCGGCTGGGTCAGGGTGTGGTGCCAGTATAAGCGTGATCATAGACGGAAGCGGTATTTTTAGAGGTTTATAAGACGTTGATATAATGCTATTTAGTTTTGTGTTATCTATTTTTGTTTTCATAACTTAAAACTACTACTGTCTTCTGCTGTACTGAGAAAACGTTTCGCTTGTTTACTTGATCTTTACTGTTATCTTTTGCCTGATGTTACGTGCAACGTCTGCCCATAACAAATGTTGGGTCACCCAGAACCTTTCTGTGTAATACCACGCTGTGCCCGTCACTCTGAGACATGAGTTCTTAAGTCTTATATGCCCAGTGATTACACTAGCGCCCTACAAACCGAAACACTGTAATGTTTTCACCCTACTCAAATCCGCAAACCTATAATAATATGGCAGATGAAGTATCCAATACCCTCTCAGAATCAGAAGAGCCCTTTGGTCAGCAGTATAAATTATAAATAGCTTCTATTTAAGGAAATGATGTACTTCCAGTCCCTCCCGACGGTCAAGAAGCTGAAATGTTAGCGTACCTGCCTATTAAGCTTGATGAATGAGTACGTGGGAGGTACCTTATAGAGCTGTATTGGTATATTTAATTAGTTTATACTTACTGTTTTAGAACCAGGGTAATCGAATGCAATGCTATGCATTCGATTACCCTGGTTCTTATCGCATGGGCCTTACTTCGAACCCGATGCCAAGTAGTTACAGTGGACCATACACATCTTTTCAATTTTGATAAAAATCATAAGGATAGGATAAGGATGTCAGGATCGGTTCAGTGGTTGAACCGTGAAAAGGTAACAAACAGACAGAGGGACAGAGAGAGTTACTTTCGCATTTATAATATTTGTATGGATGTACGAGGTGTGCGTCCTGCCTTCGTGAAAGCCTAAGCTTTCACTGGTTATGTGAGTGAAACATTAACCAAATTGAATAAAGCTTATACTGGTGGTAGGATTCCTGTGCAGGAACCCGTCTAGGTAGGTACCATCCAAGGCCAGTTACTCTGCCGTGAAGCGGTAGTGTGCAAACATTACTGTGTTTCGGTTTATAGGGTACTGACAGCTAGGGTAATCACAGGGCGTATGAGACTTAAGAACTGGTGTCACAGTGTGAAGGGCTCATTGTGGTATCACACAGAATTTTTCTGGGTGACACAGTATTTCTTATGGGCGAACGTTACACTTACCATCAGGTGAAAGTTTTGCTTGTTTCGTCACCTTACCCAAAAACAAAAATAAAGCTAATTAGACAGAATAAAGAAACAAAGAAAAAAAACACACATACAAATACATACCAATAAAAGAAAATACAAACATAAAAATATAAAAAAAAGTAAAGTCAAGTTTCAGCCTATAAATGTTCCACTGCTGAGCACAGGCCTCCTCTCATTTCTGAGAGGGTTTTGGAGCTACGAAGAATCCGCCACGTTGCTCCAATGCGGGTTGGCGCATGTCTTCCAAATATTTTTTAATTTCTCAGACATGCAGGTTTCCTCACGATATTTTCCTTCACCATCGAGCACGTGGTAAATCAGCACTTAAAATTGCAATTAACAATTGCAGTGGTGCCGGCACCGGGAATCGAAGCCAGGTCACTCGCGTACTATGAAATTTAAACTTCTCTCTTTCTTCTTTGAAACCCTTCGAATTAAATTGGTTACACTAAATTTTACTGATGGTAGGACTCTTGTGCAGGAAACCGTCTAGATAGGTACACCGAAGGGCCAATTATTAAGCAGTAGTGTGCAAACATTACTCTGTTTAAATCAGTAAGGCACTAAGAGCTTTTATAATTACTGGGCATATGAGACTTATGAACTTGATGTTTCAGAGCGACGTGTGCAGTGTGGTGCAACACAGAAATATTCTGGGTTAGTAAGAGTTATTGGCAGACGCACTGTCCATCAGATCAATGTTTTGCTCGTGTCGTGACTCTCCCCTATAAAAAAAAAACCATAGAACGGCAAGGACAGTTCAAGGTAGTAACTATGGGCTCCGCGCTTACTGTGCACCCACCGCAAGGACATCGACAGATTGCAGCGAAGCCAGCGTCAGGTTCATTGACCTGCGCAGGCTGTGCACTTCCGTTTGCCGACGCAAAGGGCGATCTCTCTACCTACGTAGGTACGGACGTATCTACCTTTCGACTAACGCTGACGCGTATTGTATGTATTTGCAAAATACACAAATATGTAGAGTACAGATTAGATTCTATTTCATGGTTCGCCAGTGACCTGGGTTCGATCCCCGCTGCCAGCATGTCTAAAATCTTTCTACAACTATACCACGTGCTCAGCGGTGAAAGAAAACCTTGAGGAAACGTGCATTACTGTGAAAAAAATATTCTTTTATATTTAGAGTAGATGCGAAGGCCGCTAAAACTCACTGTAAGAGGCAGACCCGCTGCTTCCCAACTTCTAAGGTCTCCTAAAATTGGGAGGAGGTCTTTGGTCAGCAATGGGAGATTACCTTCATTTTTCAACATTCTGCCGCAATAGATTGTAACTACGTATCCAATCATCATCATTTCAGCCTATCACTATTTCACTGCTGAACATAGGCCTCCCCCATAGATTGCCACAAAAGTTAGTAGCTCCCATTTGGGGGGGACTTTGCCATAGTGTCGACGCTTGGCAGGCGGATTGGCAACCGCAATTTATGTATGAAGATGTTCCAGGAAGATGCTGCTGCCCATCTTCTGATTTTAATTTTCCCTCTGTCGACTTTTACGACACCCACGGGATGAGATGGGTGGTAGATTCTCTTAAGTGGCGGCACACGGCGACCACACTGCACCAAACGGCACCACAAAGAATTTACCCTGACCACTTTACATTTTACATTGTACATTTGCGTAAAAGTAAGTTCCACTTAAGGTCCCAAGCTACGCGGACCTCTATTCATATCTTTCCTTCATCTTTTTTTTTTATTTCTCAGACATACCGGTTTCTTTCTGATGCTTTCTCCACGGGCACTTGGTATGTCAGCGCTTAAAGTTGCAATTAGAAATTATCGCGGCGACGGCACCAAACATTTATCTCGCGTTGCTCGCTTACTACTCAGCTCTGGAAGAATTTGAAAAATGATGATACGCGCAAATTAATACTAACTTAGATATTTTATTTTATTTCATAAAGTAACGAAACGAGCAAAATGTTTACCTGATGCAAACAAACATTACAGACAACAAACATACAAACATTACAGTGTTTCGAGTTGAAGGGCACAGAGCTATATATGTCTCAGGGTAACTGGCGCAGTGTGGTGCCGCACTGAAATGTTCTGGGTGACACAGCATTTGTTATGGGCAGACGTTGTGCTTACCATCAGGTGAAGGTTTTGCTCGTTCCATCACTTTATGCTATAAAAAAAGCAAAACGTACACCTGATGGTAAGTGCAACGTTTGCCCATAACAACTGCTGCATCACCCAAAATATTGTACACTGCGCCCATCAACCTGAGACATCAGTTCTATAGTCTCTTATGCCCAGTATTTACACTAGCTCTCAGTGCCCTTCTGACCGAAACACAGTAATGTTTGTACACTACTGCTTCACGGCTGAATAACTGGACTTGGGGTACCTACCTAGACGGATTCCTGCATAGGAATACTATCACTAGTAAAACTATAGCCTGTACGTTGGTTTCTCACTGATGATGACATTAAAAAGGTATTTATTTAAAATATTTTATATCACTGCGCGTTTCTCGATGTTTGACATTATTTTATTTGTAGCCAAATTGGGACAAAAGATACCGTAAAACTTTTACCAATTAAGTACAATGTAAGCAAGTAAACCAGTGTAGTAAGCCACAGATAAGTCAGTAACACGCGTCCACACATCTCAACAGATTTCAGTGTTTAGGTTATCAAGTTTTTAAACAAGATTTAAGGTTAAACACATAAACGAAATCGTTTCGTATCGTTAAAGTACCAACGTACTGCTAGCACTTAGCAACAGCATAATTTTTACCACACCCCACTTTTGTCTTACCTCGCCAAGGTCTTCGACTAACTTTGCTTATAAATTAATTCTTATTGTCAACGGAATACGTATTAAACTCGATTGCGCGGTCCCCCATTTCACTTACACGCATGAAACCGGCCAAAGAATAATTGATAAGAGAGCAAGTCTTGGCTGCTTGTCATTTTTTGGTTGATTTTTTGTAGAGAGTGCCACAAGGCTCTGCGCAGGGTCCGGGTCTCTTCTTTGTACTTGTTTGAACGACCGACCTTGATGGCTTGAATTAGGGTTCAAATATGTTTACAAAAGACAAAATAATCTGTTTTCACTGATAAATGAGCTCGTGACAGTATTTTTAAAACTGAACTTCGTTTGAGTACATTGAAGCAACTGTAAGTGCAAGTCGAAATTTTTTCTATACAAATTATTAAAGTCTATAAGTAAGTATTATATTGAAAGTCTTTTTTACTTTAATAGTAAAGTCAAAGTCAAAATTTCTTTATTCAATTAAGCTTGTTTAAAGCTCTTATGAACGTCAAAATCTACACCAGCTTTAAAAAATGACCTTCTCAGAGAAGAACCGCTAAGAAACAACGGGGTCTTTCTTTTTTCAATGCTATATTACATAATGTCATTTATAGATTACAAAAAAAAATTACACAATAAATTTAGTAGTCAGGGGGTTTGCAAGTGCAGAGTATGAGTTATTTCCACACATCTTTGTCTAAGCTAATATTATAAAGAGAAAAGATTTGATTTCTTGTATGTTTGGTTGTAATGAATAGATTCAAAAACTACTGAACCGATTTCAAAAATCCTTTAACTATATACAGCTACATTATCAGCGTTAAAAATGAGTTATATTTCATTTAAAAAAAAACTGAGATCCCTACGAAAATTGCAATGATATAACTAACTCAAGGTATCAAAAATTTTCTAATAAAAGTCATTATTTGGCGTGCGCTGCAAAAACTATTTACAATAAATAAAATAATGTACTACATTTTCATAGTACTCATCATTACTCACAAAAAAGTCCGCTAGGCTATATGTCTCACTATTATAGTTACATCACAATAACCGCTTCCAAATTAGTCTATCAAAACACAGGTAGAATCTAAAGATGATGACATTCATATCATAATATTCATCCTTATCTTACTAAATAGCTTCATAGTCAAGGTTGATTATGTAAATGTAAATTCCTCTTTAAATTATTCGAATCGGACCTATCGTTTAGAAGTTAGGACGGGTATAAAAATGCTAAAAGTAAGAAAAATGCCGCGGTGTGAGCGAAAAGCCCTTCGCTCGCCCGCGCTACGCCCGAATAGACTAAGATCTATTAATTACCCACCTACTCATTTAAATTTTTGTAAACTAGAATTAGTAATTTTAATTATATGTTTTTTTTATTTAAAACTTTGAAACGCTCTATAAAAAAATACAGCGGCCGCGGACTCGAACGCCGCGCCGCCGCCCGGCTTCATGCGACTTAAGCATCATCGAGGTGGGCTGTTCTCTTCACGCAGCGGTCGAGAGCGGTCGTTTTATTTTGCTAACACGTTATCTAATATTGTTTACAAGGAAGCTTTCCATAAAACGTCTTCGATCTGATCGTGATACGTTCTCCTACGTCAGCCCATATCAGCTTGCCCATTCACAATCACCTTACAAATTCGTTTCGTAAATATTCTTTCATCCATCCTCTCTATGTTTCAAACTTACATATAATTTAAGTTGTGCCTGAACAGGGAACGAATAGTTGTCCCGCATATTACAAAATTTAAAAGGTGCCCTGCCACTAAACTTTTACTGGATAGGTATGAGCAGAATTAACATTAAGTAAAATAAAGGAAAGAAAGTCAATTTGCTAAAATTAGCATGCAAAATTTAAAAATTGGTTGTGTGTATTACTGTGTGTATTAAGGTGTGTATTACCTAGTTTTTGAAGAGCACCGCCCGCCCTCCCCTCAACAGCGTGCACAAGCAAACTAATACCGCCACCGGGAGCCGCCACCAGATACCCTCCACCACTACAACACTACTACTAGGCAATACACTCTACGACAGTCAGCCCACCGGCGGATGTCTTTCGTAGACTCAATATCGATAATGCCTCGTTTCTCGGTTAACTAACTTTCCTTTATTATAATGGATTTCCGCAAAGTAACGCCTGATTCTATAACCTATCTTAAATTAAATTGTATAAAGCTAATTCGGTACTGGCTTTAGTAGCATAAAATCCGAATTATTTAGATGTTCTGGTGACATGAAATGGAGAATCATTCGTTTTACTTTGAAAATGGCTCGGTTCTCTGCGGCATGTTGTTGTTAATTTTAACTAACATAAAACATTGTTGTTTTAGCAGTCAAAATCGTTAAAGCAATTTTTGCGGACTCTGTTTATTCTGTCGTCGACGCTTCAAACGTCAAATTTTGTCTGTTATCAAAATTTGTTTTGTCTACAAATTCCGCTTAATGTCACTTGCATCTTCAATCACCTCCCATCTAAACGACGTGCTGTTTGTTGCGTCAGTTTAGACTGTATTATTACTAACTTCTTAAACTTTTTATTTCCATATAACTGTAACGTGAATACTGAGTATGGCATTTTCTTATGAGGCTGGTGCAGATCGGTTAGATGCTTTTTTTACTATAGAAAGTAACGAGATGAGCAAATCGTTCACATGACGGCAAGTGCAACGTCTGCTCATGACAAATTATGCGTCAACCAGAAGAATTCTGTCTGGCACTACTCTACACTTATCAACCTGAGACGTCGGTTCGTAAGTCTTATATGCTAAGTAATTACACTAGCTCTCAGTGCCCTTCGAATCGAAACACCATAATGTCCGACACTGCGGTGCTACCCACCTAGACGGACTACTGCATAGGAGTCCTACTACTACCTTAAGTTTTTGTGAGGGCGCAAGTTCGCCATTCTTTACATGTCCTTCAAAAACGTTTAAAGGTCCGTAAGAGAATGAATAAAAAAAAGTAAAAAGTAAAGTAACAGTCTATAAATATCCCACTCTTGAAAACAGGCCTCCTCTTATTTCTGAGAGGGTTTTGGAGTCCGCCAATCTACTCCAATGCGGGTTGGCGGACTTCACATGCCTTCGAAATATTTATTATTCCTCAGACATGCAGGTTACCTCACGATGTTTTCCTTCGCCGCAGAGCACGTGGTAAATCGACAATTAAAATTGCACTTAACAATATTAGTGGTTACGGCACCGGGAATCGAATAGAGGTCACTCGCGTATTATGAAACTTGAAGCGAACGCCTAGCCCCTGAGCTGCCACCGGCTCTGAATGAATATTTAAAAGTATTTGGAATGCAATGAATATATAATACATAACAACAATTTCAACAGTTTCTCCATTTTGTTTCAATTGCGACATAAATTCATTGGAAGAGCCTAACTTCTGGCCGGTTGTTAGGTCCTTCGGGGAAGGACCGGAGGAATCAGTGATAGCCGTTACGAACGACTTTTGAGAATTCACTCAACTTATATTTTTAAGGCTTCTCGAAACTAAATAACTACCGGCTGATAACAATGTCATTGTGTTTATGTCTAGTAAATAAGTATTTTATGACAGATGTTACAATTGACGACGACCGCGTGGCCTAGTGGTCAGATTACCTGACTATTAAGTCGTAGTTCCTGGGTTCGAATCCCAGCCGGAGCTAAAATTTTTGCAAAATAAATTTGGTTTCGGGTCTGCTTATGTTGTGTTTTTAAAACGCACCCACGGTACAGGAGAAATTCCTAGTGAGGGTGAATCCTTATCTGTTTATTTAATAAAATCTCATTTAGGAGGCACCAGAAGAATTATATTAAAATAATAATTTAAGATTTTTTAATGGTCTCCAGCCCTTGTGTATGGTAGTGAATGTTGGCTCTGGGAGCATGAAAGTAAGATTAATGCTGTAGAAATAAGAAGTTTGAGAAGTTAAATTGCAATTTTAAGTGCTGAATTACCACGTGCTCGGCGGTGAAGGAAAACATGGTGAGGAAACCTGCATGTCTGAAAAATAAAAAAAAATGTTTCGAAGACATGTGCAGTCCGCCAACCCGCATTGGAGCAGCGTGGCGGATTCTTCCTAGCTCCAAAACCCTTTCAGATATGAGAGGAGGCCTGTGCTCAGCAGTGGGACATTTATAGGCTGAAACTTAACTTTTTACTTTACTTTTATATAAGCTCGTTAATTCATTCGATTATTTGAACATTATAGAAGATAAATAAATGTTTTACTAAATATTTAATAATATTATATAGCGGCTTAAGAGAATCTACCACCCCATCTTATCCCGTGGGTGTCGTAAAAGTCGACAGAGGGAAAATTAAAAACAGAAGATGGGCAGCAGCATCTTCCTGGAACATCAGAATAAATAAACTGCGGTTGCCAACCCGCCTGCCAAGTGTGACAACTATGCCAAAACCCCTTCACACGGGAGCTAAAAACGTTAGTAGCAATCTATGGGGGAGGCCTATGTTCAGCAGTGGACCTAGTGATAGGCTGAAATGATGATGATAATGATGATGACACCACTGAATACGAGAATACGACACTAGTTTTGCCTCAAAACGACGCATTATGAAGTGATATTGACTCTACGCCCGTCAGCTACCAAGTGAGCCTAGTCACTCGGCTTTAAAATATTTTTTTTCAATTTTAGATACGAACGTGAAGAAATCATTGGTCAGGAATTGATAGAAAGGACTTCGTCATCAAATGGTAAGTGGCAAAACGATGTTTAGTTTACTTATCTATTTCTAAACGTAATATCTTTTATATTTTTTCCTTTGATTATTTTGTATTTACTAGTGCTGACTAAATTTCGTTACTGTTCTATTCGATACTATATCCTCATTCTTGTAAAATGCTAAGTTGTATGACAATTTTTGTCATTTTCAAGTTCAAATTTAAACCCTTATTGGAATAAGTTCCAATACATCTATTGGGAAAACAGGCCACGATCTGAAAAGACTAGTGGTAGGACTCCTGTGCAGGAATCAGTCTACCTTGGTACCACCGGAGAGCCAGCTATTCTGTCGTGAAGCAGTAATGTACAGAGATTACTGTGTTTCGGTTTGAAGGGCACTGAGAGCTAGTGTAATTACAGGTCATATGAGACTTAAGAACTGAAGTCCTTTGTAATGGCTCGCTCGCCTCGTCACTTCCTTCCATAAAAAAATTGAGAGGATTTGCCACAATGGCTTCGTTTTACAGACGGATTTGAGATACTGCGATGCTTATTCCAGGTCTGGTTCATCATAGGTGGTTATTCTGCAGTCTATTGGATTTTCTTAGCATTTCCATTAGTCGACTGTTATGGCTTTCAAAAATGAGAATGAGATAGTGGATTATGTACGCGTCATCACCCAGCGGAGCCTAAAACTGTAGTATAAAATTAAATGATTGTATCAGGTTAATGATAAACATAATTATAAAATATATTGTAACAAGGATGCGTTTATTCTGCGCAGGTCCCGGTACAGCTTGTTCTAAAATTTCAAGATTCCTGGTATGCGCTATTTTATTGATTTAGTCGTATTCGTCCTGATCCTTTGTTATCATTGAATTAATATCAGCTATCAATCAATTGGCTAAAATATAAAGAACCATTTCAGAATTATTATGCCACAACCATTATATTAATGTATTAATACAAAGGCCATAAATTTATACTTGGGAATAAAAGTGTTTCAATGCTTGAAATTTACTGCAAATAATAAAGAAAATTATAATCTAAAAAAAGATAGTTTCTTCACTTTTAATAGATTAAAATAAACAATGATTGAATGATACATGTTTCCCGCCAATTTAATGTCATTTAAAAATGTCAGTATAACTTTATACTCTATGTGTAGACGTCAAAGAAATTGCATGTTCGTTTTTTTTTAAACCGTGACCCCTTCGAGACTTTAAAGTCGGTATGTACCGCTAAGCGGAATAATTTCAGCAGTTACCATGGATATCGAACGATACCGGGCCTCGGCTCACACTGATGAGCTTACATACACTAGTCTGGGTTATTTCAAGCGATTTCAGCTCAAAACTGACGAGCAATAAACGTGAAAACTCCGTACAGTCAGCCACAGCGTCTGTGTGCGTTTATTTGCGCTCGTGTGCGCGCCCTGCGCCACTGCAACGAGCCCTAGGTCAGTACACCCCGATGCATCCACCAGAGTGCATTCGACGTCGCGTTCACCATTTAAACATCAAAAATCAACTGAAAATGAAAACAAAATATTCGTTACTGTGTAAAAAATCTATTACAGATTTTTTTTTAAATTAATCTTGGACAAAAATTCGGTTTTCGATCGCTTCTTTGTCCGCCGCCATATTGGATCCAAGTAATTTCGAGACTGCAGCCACGGTGAGTTAGCTTTCCATTTTTTTTTAATCTTACTTATTCCGTGTAATGTTTTTTTGCTAATTTCCTATTGATAATCCAATAATATGTTTTTCGATTTACAAAAAGTAACATCTATTTTGTATTTTAGAACAATGTTCTTGTAATTTGTTAAAAATATTTTTTGCAGCCCTTTTAATTTTTCTTTGTGGGTTTGTTTTTGTATCTTAACGGGGCTAGAGCTTAAATTAGGTCAATTTCAATCAAAATGTGGTGTATCATAAGATGACGTATAAAGTATATCATTATTATTATTTTCTGCTATTAAAATATGCTTCAAAGTATACCGAACCAAACTATTTTCCTATGTTACAAATAAAGAAAAATCGACTAAGTTTTTGCGTAACCTAGTAATTTTATAGAGCTTACGTCATGTATGTATAGGGTTCGCCATTTTGAAAATGGGCGTCTTCATCGCCCCACCACCGGAACCTTTTTCGTATTTTTTTCTCTTTTCAAAGTATTGATCCTTAACATTAGGTCTTTTTTTTTTATTTAAGATGTATCAAAACAAGCATCTAGATGTATTTAAAAAAATGTGTTAAATTTTGAGACCCCAGTTTCCGAGGTGCTCCAGGATCAAACTATGGTGTTAAGAGAAACCTTTCGAAGCACTATAATACAAGCTGCTCGTATTTCATAACAACATTGTACTCTTGAAACAATGTGTAGAGCATAATCATTGGGTCAGGTTACAAAATATGGCATTTAAAATATCTTATCATTGTTTCAAATAAAAGTAGAATGACTGAATTTGATCAGAATTCATGCATAACATACAGTTTTGGAATTACAACAATACTGTCATTTAAACGGAAATGATTTGATCCGAATAAACGTAATACAATAAATGAGTTTTTATTATTTAATTTTTAGCAAGCTCTCGAATTTGATCGTGCTGCATAAGAAATAAAATACTTACCTTACTAATGACGGGAGCAAAGAAAAACGACTTTCGTATAACAGTTTTAAACTTATTTGCTAAAAGAAAATATTTCATTTTTGTGTATCAGTAAAAAGTGCGCTATTGAAGAAGTAAGGTTTTCGATAATTTAATTTAGTAGACTAGAGCAATCTAATTACACATACATAAAGATTTTGTTGAGGTTGTAAAGATAATGCCACAAACAACGTCAAACTGATGACCCGTTGTACATCCTTTGTTCCTGTAAGTGTTATAGATTTATTACATATTTATTACATCCAAATAAATAAAATAAAAATATAGCAATAGACAATAAAATTTACAACTATATGTTTAGCGTGGGTAACAGGTATCTAACCTATAGTTAGTTTTCGAATGATTCTATCTTTTTATAATGATTTAAATCAAAAAAGCAACTTCAACGCATCCGCTCCTTAAATGCTTACGGGAATTTAAAAGTTTCATTATTTTCTCATGGAACCCATCATCAGAACTTGATCAAAATCGGTCCACAATTGTCGAAAATATCGGTGAACATACTTAAAACAATCGTACAGACAAACACAGACTCGCCCTTCCTTTTTTGTAGTCGGTTAAAAAGTAATTTCCTAGTCTGCGTAAACCGGTCAATCTCCAAGAGGATATGCACTCTTTGAGATTGCATTCTCTTTTAGGAATTGATTATAAAATTATAAATGCAAAAAAATAATTATGTTTGAAACCATTGTCTTCATTAACTAGTCTCGAAGTCAGTGCGTGATGCAACGAGCAATGTAGAGATAAGTCGGCAGAGTCTCCGTGGAAGCTTGCCAATTACAGCTAATGTTCAGATAACGACTACTTGTTAATGATAACAAAGAAACGGTTATGCGTTCGCACGTCAACAAAGTAGCAACGCCCTCGTGCCAACTTTCGGGAAGTGTTACGAAATTATATTTATTACCGCTTAATTCCGCTTTCTGATAATACAAGAATAAGCAGTGATGGGGAAAGTAGGGCATCATATCGGACCACGCCCATCGTCCGCAATGAGAAAAGTGTCAATAGCATAGACGCTACAACTTTGCCGTTGCGCAGTAATATTCCTTTATGGTTGTAATATAACTTTTCACATAACGCATTGAACAAAACTATATTAAGGAATTTTACATATAGACATACAGTCACGCCTCTTTGCCATTGGATTAGGTAGACATCTTTCCACTTTTTCCCGACACACAACTTTCGCTTTTAGTTTTATAGGCGTTTCATTTTATCAGGTTTAATTTAAATTTAGGTTCTGGACGTTTCCAGCGCATTCATCAGTGGACTATGGTGGGCTGTAATGATGTTGATGTGGTAGTGCTCTATTGAAAATGAAATACTTTTTTAATTGAATGGCCTCGCGAACTCGTCTTACATTTCAGTTCTACCATAACCATTGGTGCTGCGAAGAGCTTGAAACCTCGGGAAATTAAATTAAACGTCAGAAAGTCAGTAAATCTAGTTTATCTAAAAAAAAGTAAAGTAAAGTGACAGCCTGTAAATGTCCCCCTGCTGAGTGCGGGTTGGCGGACTTCACATACCCTCGAAATATTTCTATTCCTCGGATATGCAGGTTTCCTCGCGATGTTTTCCTTCGCCGCCGAGTACGTGGTAAATCGACACTTAAAATTGCAATTAACAATTTTAGTAGTGAACCCAGGTCACTCGCGTACTATGAAATTTAAAGCGAACGCCAAGCCCCTGAGCACCAACATTTTCGTAAATAGAAGAAATCATATTTTTTTATAATGTTTTCTTTTATTTACGCGAATATTACACATTTAAATAAAACTACTTTTTTACGGATTTTATCGCGTTTAATTTTGAACTATTTTTACCCGACGTTTCGGACGCTTTACAGCACCCATGGCCCCGTGACCATGGGTGCTGTAAAGCGTCCGAAACGTCGGGTAAAAATAGTTCAAAATTAAACGCGATAAAATCCGTAAAAAAGTAGTTTTATTTAAATATTTTTTTATGTTTAACCTGAATATGTTAACAATTTCGTATTCAATTTCATAGCCAACTCGTATTATGTCCAACGAGCCAAGCCTTGGCTTCAGTTCTCAGAATGACCCCTTTGAAATGTTAATAAGGTTTTTTATGAATATAATAATTTTGTGGCAATCTATAGGCCTATGTTCAACAGTAGACAATGAATAGTCTGAAATGATGATGATAATAATACTGGTTCGGAAATTTTTTTCGTAAGAAGAAAAGATTACTAAATACGAAATAGTTCCTCTCGTCGCTTACTTGCATAAAAACCTAACCCTACGTAATTATCCTTACGAATTCACGTAAAGAAATACATCTTCAATTAATTAATAGAATCAGGCGTTACTTTGCGGAAATACATTATAGTTAAGGAGAGAAAGATCCGCATGCAAAATGTAAAATGGTGTGTATTACCTAGTTTTGAAGAGCACCGCCCGTCCTCCCACAACAGGGTGCACAAGAAAACCAATACCGCCACCGGGAGCCGCCACCAGATACCCTCCACCACTACAACACTACCACTAGGCAATACACACCACAGAAGTCGAGAACACGACACGTGTTTCACCTCAAAACGAGGCATTATCAAGTGATATGGCTAGTGTAATTACTGATATATGAGACTTCAGAATCGACTGCGTGAGACTTAAGAACTGATTGTCTTAGGCTGACGGGCGCAGTGTGGTGTCACACAGAATTGTTCCGGGTGACACAGTATTTGTTATGGGCCGACGTTGCACCTACTATTAGGTGAACGTTTTGCTCGTTTCGTCACTAACTCCAATTAATAAATAAACAATTACAAAACTTTCCAGAGACTACGTTAACAACAGAAAATGCGTTCGCGTTAACTGGTTGTGGTTGAACTGTGGCTTGAGATTTAGCAATCTGTTTCTGTAGTATAATCTATCTTGTCACAGTTCTGTTGTTCAAAAGAGGTTGCGGTTAAATAATATCATAATAATGAAACAAGGTTATTATCATCATAAACATTTTTTTTAATTTTTTTTATTTAAGAAAACGAAGCTCCACTGTAGGATTTTCTCCTGTATCGTGGGTGCGTTTTATAAACATATATTTCACATGCACAACACAACCAGACCCGAAAAGCAACAATTTGTGATTTTGCACAAATGATGCCTCCGGCTGGGAATCGATCCCAGGACCGGTAGCGCAGAAGTCAGGTACGCTAACCACTACGCCACGCGGTCGACGCTATATAATTTTAAAAGTCACCAAATTAAAAAGACTATTCTAAATTGGTTAAGGGAATACGATTATGAGAACTGTGAACGCCTTATTTAAGTCACGTGTAAGCAACTTTAATAAATACAACTTAACAGACAACCATTCGCACAATAACTAACAATCACACACACGAACACATACACGCGCGCATGACACAAACACAAACACTTACACACTCACGCATTCACATTCACACAAACGCGTGTACACACAAACACTCACATATACATACATACATAAGATCACGACTGTATCCCATAAGGGGTAGTCAGAGACTGGGCACTCACTGCAAAAGCAGATGACTCCCTCATTCCACGTTTCACCAAAACAATATAATGCACTTGGTGTGATAGGTGGAGAGCCCATCGCCACCATGCGCTGTTGGGTGCACAGTGCAGTTTAATTCCTTACTCGCCTTTTACGAGATCCATTGGATGATATGGAGTGGTAGTATTCTTTTAACGAGCCGCCACCACTCGGCTTTCACACTCACAAACACATGCATATAGAAAATCCGTAAGCCATATTGTTTCTTTTTCCTGTATGTGGTCTGTATTGTGCACAGCAAGTAAGTAATTTTAAGTGGGAGTGAACTGTCTTATGACATACAGGGGTTCCTAGTTCAGAAGCCAGTACTTCCACAAAATGTTAAAAATGTTTCTGTGTTCAATAAAGATTTATTATTATTATATGGGGATATTTCTATTGTTTTCTCGTCTGGTTGGGATATATTTATTATTATTATTATCATCTTAAACAACTGTTATATTCGCATCAGAACTAAAGTAACCGACATAGCCCTAAGGATTAGCAAGCTGAATTGGCAATGGACCGGCCATATAGCTCATAGATAACCGTTGGGGAAAACAAGAACCAGGCAATACACACCACTGAAGTCGAGAACACGACACGTGTTTCTCCTCAAAATGAGGCATCATCAAGTGTTATTGACTCTACGAGAGACCGCCGTCTATTATAACCATATTTTAATGGATTTACGCAAAGTAACGCATGATTCTATTAACTGGTTAATTACTTTCCGATAACTTAGATATGTGTACCATCGTCATTTTAGATCATCACAAGGCCACTGCTGAACAGAGGCCTACTGATTGCCCAACTCGGTGCTGTGCGATCTGCATCTATCGACTGTGCAAGTAATCATTCCATTAAGAATTGTACTGGGAGTTGCAACTCGACAAGCTTTTATCGGTTTTTTTTTTTGATAAAAGTGACGGAACGTGCAAAACGTTCACCTGATGGTAAGTGTAACGTCTGCCAATAACAAATGCTCTGTCACCCAGAACAGTGTGATACCACAATGCGCCCGCCACCCTGAGACATCAGTTCTTAAGTCTCATATGTTCATTAATTACACTAGCTCTTAGTGCCCTTCAAACCGAAACACAGTAATGCTTGCACACTACTGCTTCACGGCAGAATAACTGGCCCTGGGGTGGTACCTACCTAGACGGGTCCCTGCATAGGAATCCTACCACCAGAAAAAGTTTGTAGCTCTCATTTTGGGTGGAATTTAAAACCATAAAATGGGCAGCAGCATCTTCCCGGAACATCAGAATAAATAAACTGCGGTTGCCAAACCGCCCGCCAAGCGTGGCAACTATTGCAAAATTCCCCCCTTATATTTTACATACGCATATTTTTCCCATATAAGGGGAACCACGTCGCCGCCATTTTGGTACGAGTCAAAAAATCGTACTCCCACTGCGTTCCATTCCATTCATTTTAAAATTTTAAAATCCATAATGACACGTCGTGTGCTTATCGCTAGGTAATCCACACCCATTTTCTTCGAAATCGTTCGACTAAGACAGACCACCGTCTGCCTTACAAATCGCCAATACAAATGGACAGACCTTGGGAATGTCAGGTCTATACTATGCAGATAGGTGATGGTAAATATTCTATTGTACCATGTTATCGTATTCACGACACATACGTTCTTCATTCTTTTAACCGACTAGAAAATGCTAAAAGTATATATAGTATATGTAATAAAGACTTCTCAGACGTCTTTTTACTGGTGGTAGGATTCCTACGCAGGAATCCCTCTAGGTAGGTACCACCCCAGGGCCAGTTATTCTGCCGTGAAGTAGTAGTGTGCAAACATTGTGTTTTTCGGTTTGAAGTGCACTGTGAGCTAGCGTAATAAACTAACAGGGCATATGAGACTCAAGAGCTGATGTCTCAGGGTGACGGGCGCAGTGTGGTGTCACACAGAAATATTCTGGGTGACACAGCATTTGTTGTGGGCGGACGTTGCATTTAACATCAGGTGAACGTATTGCTCGTTTCGTCACTTTTTAAGCGATTTGTACGGCAGACGGTGCTCTGTCTTAGTCGAACGATTTCAAAGAAAATGGGTGTGGATTGCCTAGCACTGTGAGCTAGCACAATCACTGGGGATATGAGACTTAAGAACTGATGTCTCAGGGTTGTCAGGCAATTGCACTTTCCATCAGTTCTGATCGTTCCGTCACTTTTGTCAAATAAAAAAGAAGGCTGAGCAATCTGTACCGAACAATTCGGTAGTAATAAAGAGTCGCGTCTCTTGAATGTATTTAAAGAGATGATCGTCGGAGCCGAGTTGCATTCATTGCGGATGAAACAAACGCTTAGGTGCATCGAGACGGTCAACGACCCCGATAACTTATCTCGCATGTACTTGTGCGCAGCGCAATTTGCCGTAGGTGATTGACTCCAATATTGCCATGATATTACGCAGGAAAGAGAAAACTGATACCATCGTACTAAATGCTTTCGTTACTCGCCTGTCTGTCGTTAATATCAATGCATCGGTATATAAATAGATGTGTTCTCATTGTTTGTTTGTCTGAATTATCATAACTTAAAAGCGGTTTAAGCTGTTGACATCGAATTTACAATTCCTTTTGTTTTCGTTTCGCACCATTAGTTCGTTTTTTTTTTATTTAAAATCCCTCTATTTCCTTTTTCTTATTACATACATACAGTCTCATATAGGGGGTAGGCGGAGGCCACACACGTAGCCCACCTTTCGCCCGTGCGGGAAACATGACGTGACGGGTGGCGAACCACGTCGCCGCCATTTAGCTACAAGGCAAAATCTTACTCCCCATTGCGTTCCCACGAGCAGTATAGTGACAGTATTGCATTTTATAGTCTTCTTCGGTGCCATACCTTAGTGGGCTCTTACGACAGGTAGGTTATTCTCGGTAGGGTAGAGGTAAGCGCTATTACACTCCGCCGGCCACCTTTTCTTATATCAATACTTTCAATGTACTTAGATAATGTCTTTTAGTCCAGTGTGCCTATTGACAAAGGTCTTGTCTAAAATCGTCCATTGCTTCCTATCGTTGGCAAATCTTGTTCAGTCAAAAGACAATTCGCGGTAACCGCATGTTTTTAACATAACATACATAACGTTAGGTACGTCGCGGTCCTACTTTCGAATCTTCCCAACCTCAGTTTAAGGATTTTCACACTGTCGCACTGTCGTCAACTCATTTAGAATATTTTGGTTACAGTAATGAGATATTAGTTAGTCAGTATAATATCTAAATTAGAGACAGTTTTTTAAAAGTGACGAAACGAGCAAATCTTTCACCTGATGGTAAGTGCAACGTCTGTCCATAACAAATGCTGTGTCACACAGAGATGTTCTGTGTTACACCACACTGTGCCCGTCACCCTGAGACATCAGTTCTTAAGTTCCATATGCCCAGTGATTACGCTAGCTCTGAATGCCATTCAAACCGAAACACAGTAATGTTTGCACACTACTGCTTCACGGCGTAATAACTGGCCCAGGGGTGGTACCTACCTAGACGGATTCCTGCATAGGAATCCTACCACCAGTACTTGTCAAGAAGACGTTATTCGACAGAACATATTAGACATTAGCATTTATTAGACATTACATAGAGGAGAAAGATGTGTGAAAATAAGTACTCTGCATTTGAAAACCTCATGGCTACCATACATATAATGTAATAAATTAATGTAATTTATAAATGACATTACTTATTATTACATTAAAAACAAAGTCTCCTGAGTTTCTTACCGGTTCTTCTCTGTAAAGATTTTGACATTCATAAATAAGAGCTTTATTCAAACCTAAATTGCATAAATTTTGACTTTAGTGTCTGTGATGAAAGTACGTCGGTACTGGTGCGAATATAGAAAGAAAGAGAAGTTTATTTGAAGCATCCACACAATGAATACGGGCATAATTGTAAACAAAACACGGAAAAATTAAAACAATAAATGAAATAAAACAGTCATTATATATAATAGAACAATAACAAAAAATGTAAAAAAAAAACTTAAACGATGCACGGTATAATGTCACTGGACATACTATGTGGCAAATATCTGGATTTATAAAGTATAAAAAAAACAAACAAAACGACGATGTAAAAAAACTACTAATAGGTATACCGCAATCTAGTTTCCCAAACTTTGAAACTGGCAAAAAGTTAAAACTATTGCCATTACAAGTTAAAAAAAAACTAACAATATCCACACGTACATGGCGGAATGTATCAAAAAGGAATGTCACTCAGGATGTGATAAGATGTTTTAAACTAACACAACCTCGCCCTGATTTTCGGTGACACCCTAAGTCCCAGACATTTTCGGAAAATTGTAAAATCTAGTCAGTTGCTGAATGGCCATAGCGAAATATTGGGGTCCGAGTGATTTGCCCCATGACCAGTTCCGAACTGTTCTGATGTACATTGCAGTTAAATGATGTAAGACATTTTGTCCTGAGCAAGTAATATTTTTGTGGCTTCCAGGATTTCTACCATAATCCTCTGAAAGAGAATAGATGTTTTGGCTATGGGCCACATAAACTACTAACAAAACTATGCTCGTTACTAAAATAAAAATAAATAAATAATCTGAAATACAGAAAAATGCTACAATTTTGGTTGTTAATCTTTCCAAATTCTTATAAAACTTTCCAGTTATAACTATTATTTTAATTGCGTGAAAATAAAGCAAAAAACAGTGTTCGCATTCGTTAAAACTGAAATAAATTTTACTATAAACCTTGAACTATTTTAGGATGATGCTAATTAACTAACTAATATTTTTAATCTCGCTCTTACAAAAATTGCCGTTAAAATGTATATCGAATACAATGCATATTGTTTACATAGTTTTTTAATTTAATCTGAAGTAAAAAAGTCAATATATAAATAGGAATGTATAAAAACTTAATGACATAATGTAAACTTAACGACATTACCAATTTGTATCAGGTAAATATATTGTAGATACAGAACTCAGAACCTATCACTAGCCAATGGGGGCCCGGCGCGAACGATCTTGAAAAAATGCATCCGGACCACCGTGGCCGTGGTTGAAACGGAAAAAACTCGACCAATCGCCTCAAAAAGTGACTCCGGATTCGAATAGACCAATAGTGGTCTATGAGCTGGCGCATAGTGCGGGTGCAATGGGTTTGAATTTGATGCGTTGCTCAGAGCTTCACGCGGCCAATGAGGTGCGCGCGCGACTCCCGCCCTTTGGCCCGGCCAGGAGCGGCAACGCCGCGTCGCCGGCCCTTCGTTGCTCGAGTGAGAGGGCCCGTGTGAAAGGGACGCACGCTAATGCGACTGGCGCGACGCTAGTGACAGGGCAACATTGTTTATGTTGCAGTGCGTGCGTCGCATGTGCTTAGCCTTCTGATTTTTTTTAAATTATAATTTTGCTTTGTAGGGAAAAGTCAAGGCCACAGCCACAAGGTATTAAAAAGTAATTTGAATTATCACAAAAATAGATTTTTGTTGACTTTTTCTCGCCTTTTTGTTACTCTATAACACATAAAACAAAACAAGTTAATTGACAAGATAATAACAGAAAATTATAATACTAGTTGGTATACATCAAATCCTTAATACCACTCCAAGTTCAAATTCTACCTAAATTGTTTACGTAATTTTTGTAATGTTTTATCTCTAGAAAACCGAAATAAAAATAACATGATTTTCCTTTCGTACAGCTGCTGTTAGTTAACAGATCTGATTGTGAGCTGAGATAACTGAGAAGTCTCAGATCCTGTCGATGAATGAAGATATTTTATGCAGATGAATTCTTAGATTGTTTCACGAAAATGTCTGAAAAAAAGGGTTCTAAAGATATATTTTAAAGAATGTTAATTTTTAAGGCTTAAAAGAATATTAGTTACATAAAGGTTTTACATTACACAGTCGAATTTCTATTTTATTTTTACTGTTAATTCTAGCCAATACATTTTCTTCAATTACTCTAAAATTATTTCCTAATAATTAGACACCATATTTATTATACTCATTTAGCGTAGAAAAAAGTATAAGTATTCTAAAAAGTAGCTTAGCTTCATTATAAATTTACCGTACAACGATTAATTTAGAATCTGATGGATTTATGAAAATATAAATGTGCTTAAAGCTTCCCTGTTTTGCATCATAATCTTTTCAATATTTATACACAAAAAAATCTAGAAAGAGCATTCCCACGTTTGATTAAACAAGCCATCATTTCTGTTATTTAATGTTCATTTACTACGATTAATTTTTGAGTAGAAATCGATAGCTTCGCGCCAATAATTATTACCGAGCGTACCTCGAAAAATTTCAAAATGGCGTCGTGTTTTCCAAAGGCCCCGCCTAAAGTTGCACAACGGTCGCTTCGAGGCCGTCGCGTCTGCATTCAACGGCTTTATTGTAATGTATCGTGAGCTACATTTTTTAAACATTCAAAAGGTTATTATACCATTTTAAAGAAACTGCTCAATATTTTTACGCCATATTTTTACGAAAGACAACATCGATTTAGTGACAATTCAGAAGATATTTACAAATATTACCAATATTTTTAAATATTTTCTAGTGTATATAGCCTACGACAATTAAAGAAATTGTCGTAGGCTATAACTATTTTCTAAGTATTGAGTCTGATATTCAAGATAACACTACTATTAGGAGTTCTACTTATCGACGCGGATCTTACTCTGATGGTAAGTGCAACGTCTGGCCATAGCAAATTCTATGTCACCCTGAGAATTACAGTTTGGCAGCACGCCACTCCACTATGATACCTCATTACATTAGCTACATCATCAGCACTTACATCAGTGTCCTTCGGAAAGAAACAGTAATGTTTTCACACTACTGTTTCACGGCTGACTAATTGGCTTACCTAGATAGACTAGACCTACCTAGACGGATTCCTGCATATTAATCCTCCCACCAGTAATAACGTTATATTAATATAAATTAATTTCTTAACATGACATCCTCACGATAGTTACGATGACTTAGGGTAGCTACAGCAAGCTACCAACTGCGCAGGATATTCAGAATGTCGTAAGTGTAGGCGCACACACAAAGCCACTCGTAAATCATAAGGTAGATCTCATTTAGGGTATAAGTACGGTAAAGCTATAATAAATACATACATACATAAGATCACGACTGTATCCCATAAGGGGTAGTCAGAGACTGGGCACTCACTGCAAAAACAGATGACTGCCACAATCCACGTTTCACCTAAACAATATAATGCACTTGGTGTGATAGGTGGTGAGCCCATCGCCACCATGCGCGGTTGGGTGCACAGTGCAGTTTAATTCCTTACTCGCCTTTTACGAGATCCATTGGATGAGATGGAGTGGTAGTATTCTTTTAATGAGCCGCCACCACACGGCTAATAAATCCAGACCCGAAATACAGTAATTTGTTTTAATGTGATGGTTACCGGGGATACTTGACCTAGTCGTCCTGTCCGGCAAATACGGTAGAGTACTGGGTAAGCGACCACGGCCTCCCGAGCTCGACAGCAGTGTCTCCTCCTTTCCAAATAGTAGAATCCCACATCTTATTGAGCCTTTCCTAACTTCCTATTCCCTGCTCCAAGACCATTTCCTACGTTATTATTTTCCCTTCCCCTCCGCCAAGCCAGTGATTGCCGTGCCGGTGGCTAGCTACTTGTGGAGCAATAATTTCAACTCGTACCAAAATGGCGGCGACGTGGTTTCGACGATGTGGTTTTTGCCTACCCATTATACGAGAAAAAAACGTGATTGTAAGTAGGTATGTGTTGCAGCAGTGTAAAGCCTGTTAGGTACGCTGACCACCAAGACTTCGTTGTCGTCTGTAAGCGGCAGTTACTCAACATCAGCCTATTAATGGTCCACTGCGGGACGTAGGCGTATCCCAATAAAGGAGGTCTGGGCGTAGTGAAAAAACCGCGTTTAGCAGACGAATGCGTAACTGCAGTACCATACGCTTTGCATCTTACTGGTGGTAAGATTGCTATGCAGAATCACTCTAGATGGGTTACCACCGGAGGGCCGGTTATTTTGCCGTGAAGTAATACTGTGCAAACATTATTGTATTTCTGTCTGAATGGTACCGGGAGCTAGTGTAATTACTGGGCATATGAGACTTAAGATCTGCTGTCTCAGGGTGACGAGCGCAGTGTGATGTCACACTGAAGTGTGGGCGACACAGTCTTTGTAATGGGCAGACGTTGCACTTATTATGAGGAGACCGTTTCACTCGTCTCGTCACTTGCCCTTTTTGCTGACTGCCTTTTTCGATATTGATGTTTCGCCACCTGTCAAAATCCATGAGATATTCCTTTCCCTTAGTCGACTCTACAACACACACGTAACAAAATATATTTTTTTATTGAATAAAGTGACGATACGAGCAAAACCTTATGCTAAGTGCAACGCCTGTGTGACACTGCGCCCGCCACCCTGAGACATCAGTTCTTAAGCCTCATATGCAAAGTGTTTACGCTAGCACTGAGTGCCCAAAATTAAAGCCCAAAACATTTAACAAAACAGGACATGCATTCGTGCATAGGAAATTATGTGGCTCAGCATTCACGTAGGCAATCTTTAATTTATACTTGTTAAATCAGGCTCTCACCACATGTCTGTTAAAATTTATAATCATTTACCAAAAACCATAGAAAAAATTCAATAAAAAAACTCCATATATTACAACAAATTAAAAGAATTCCTCATATCAAAATGTTTCTATAGCACGCAAGAGTATTTTGATTATAAAGACTGAATAAATAATTTTTTTTTTTAATTATTTAATTATTAGCATTATTATTATTTTGTGCAATGCTATGAAGGCTATGATTATCTAGTATATAAGTTTTTCATATTTTAATACTGTCTCATTTTTATTGTAATTCTCAGTCTGCTTTTTTGTATTTTTTTTACAAGTTATTATAATTTTGTGCAATTTTCGTTATTATTTAGTACATAATTTTTCTGTATTTTTAATAATTTCTCTTTATTTAATTGAGACATACTCATTTTATTTAAAATTTGCATTGTCCTAACAGGGTTCATGTCGTGTAAATAACATCTTTTAAAACAACATGAAGCAATAAACGATATGACTATGACTATACTCAATACTCTTATGATTGAGATTTATTTAAAACAACATAAGTTTCATTATCAGTTTTAAAACTAGGCACCGTTCGACGTTCCATGTGACGTTAGTTGTCCTGAGCGGTATAATAACACCATGCCACTAGCAGCAGGTAAATCATGAAATATTGATGATCTGGCTGTCGGCTAGACATCTAGACTGGCCATCTTCCATTGAAAAGTCAATTGCTGGGGCTCATGTTTTATTTGTTAGTGTTAGTGTGGTGCCACATTAATTGGCATCGCTAAGTCTGAAGGACGTGTCTTAGTTTATTCAGTAAAGTAAATGTATGTCCAGTGTTAGTTCCATGGCAATAAATTAACAAAAAAAAAACATTTCTGGGAAAGATAGAAAGGAAGATCATTTATTCGCGGCACAACATGCAGCGCATTGATTTAAAAAATATATAAATGGAAACTTTACATAGTAATTTTTTTTTATTTGATGAAAGTGACGGAACGAGAAAAACGTTCACCTGATGGTAAGGGCAACGTCTGCCCATAATAAATGCTGTGTCACCCAGAACATTTCTGTGTGACACCACACTGCGGCCGTCGCCCTGAGACATCAGTTCTTAAGTCTCATATGCCCAGTGATTACGCTAGCTCTCAGTGCCCTTCAAACCGAAACACAGTAATGTTTGCACACTACTGCTTCACAGCAGAATAACTGGCCCTGGGGTGGTACCTACCTAGACGGATTTCTGCATAGGAATCCTACCACCAGTAAAAAAATATCAAAATTCAGAACAAATAAAAACTATTTAACTTAACTTAAATCTTAAAAAAGAAGTAGAAACATGAACACAATACCAAAAAAAATGAATATACTCAGATGTTGCTTTACCTGTGCTGTAGAATTGCCGCGAAAAGGTTCTCGCTCAGCGATGGCCGCGGCTTGTAACATTGTTTATTTAAGAAACCGACTAGCACATGCAACATATAACCGAATACAATTTTTATAAGCTGTCGCTCGCCACTCCATCCGCGTGGGTACAGGTTTTTTAAATACCCCCTGGGAACTGTTCTATTTTTCGGGATAAAAAGTATCCTATGTATATGTATAAGTTTCACTTCAGTCAAACGCGCACTTTTTTATTAGAATAAAACATTTTCCCGCAAAGTATCAGACAAGTGTGTCAGTATATTAAAATTTGACTCGTGTCTTCGTTTTATACATGGCGTTTTAAACGCATTAAATTTGTTTTCTGTCGAGTCTATAGGACGTGTGTAGTTGCTTGTTAAAATACCACTTCCTAGGTTATCGCCCTCGTCTTTCCAACTTCTTATAATTTACTGTTCTGTATAGCCTTTTGGGGACATTAATCAGTTATAGGTTGTTATAGAGTTAGTTATTCTGCCGTGAAGCATTAGGTACTGTGTTTCGGTCTGAAGGGCACTGATATCTTGTGCAATTGCTGGGCATATGGAACTTAAGAACTGATATCTCAGAGTGAAGAGAGTGTGCTACATAGAAATACTCTGGGTGACACAGCATTTGTTATTGGCAGACATTGCGTGGCGAGAACATACATACATACATACGTAAGGTCACGACTGTATCCCATAAGGGGTAGTCAGAGACTGGGCACTCACTGCAAAAACAGATGACTGCCACAATCCACGTTTCACCAAAACAATATAATGCACTTGGTGTGATAGGTGGTGAGCCCATTGCCACCATGCGCTGTTGGGTGCACAGTGCAGTTTAATTCCTTACTCGCCTTTTACGAGATCCATTGGATGAGATGGAGTGGTTGTATTCTTTTAACGAGCCGCCACCACACGGTGGCGAGAACAGGAGACCAAATTACTGACAACTTCTCATTAGATCATTGTCCTCATTAGTGAAAACACACCTACATAAATGTTAACTGATCATCAAGGATAGATCAGACGGAACATGTACACGTTTCGTATCCTTACTGCTAAACAAAAACTGCTAGAAATAATGAATGAAGTTAATTTGCTAAGATCCGTCGTTTTGAGGCGAAACATGTATCATAGTCACGGCCTCAGTGGTGTATATTACGTACTGTTAGTATTGTAGTGGTTGGTGGAGGGTATCTGGGTTTGGCGGTGTTAGTTTGCTTGTGCACTACTGGAGGCGGGCGGTGCTCTTCAAAAACTAGGTAAAATACCATTTTATATTATGCATGCGAATCTTAGCAAATTAATCCTTTCCTTCGTTATAATGGAATTCCGCTAAGAACGCGTGATTCTATTAGCTACGTTCAGAAATATGTCATCATCATTATCATCATTTTAGCCTATCGCTAGTCCACTGCTGAACATAGGCCTCCCCATAGCTTACCACAAAAGTTTGTAGCTCTCATTTTGGTGAGATTTTGCCATAGTTGCCACGCTTGGCAGGCGGGTGGACAACCGCAGCTTATTTATTATAATGTTCCAGGAAGAGGCTGCTGCCCATCTTCAGGTTTTAATTTTTCCTCTGTCGACTTTTACGACACCCATGGGATGAGATGGAGTGGTAGATTCAGTACAGCCCCTACCACACGGCTCAGAAATACGTAGAGACTCACATTTTTATTTTTTTTTGTAATCACACAGGTAATCATATCTCAATTAAAACGTATGACCTGTAAAAAAATTAACAGACAGTTTTTAAATGCTTCATATCGACCGTCTAACATGTACTTACATGAATGTGTAGACTGATGCATACTTTATTCATTACCGACAGACACAATAAGGAGCCGTGTGTTAACACGCCACTTCGCGACAGACTAAAAATAGATAGTCTATGAGTAACATGCTAACGCCCGTGACGTCGGCCAGCCAAGCAGACACTACGTTAATAATATTCGAATAGAATTAACGAACTGGAGTCGGTGAATTAGATATTCTGTTATTTTTCTTACAGTACAATAACTTGTGTTTGTCAATGATAAACCGTGTGGTAGCTCGATAAAAGAATACTACCACTCCATCTCATCTAATGGATCTCGTAAAACGCGAGTAAGGAATTAAACTGCACTGTGCACCCAACAGCGCATGGTGGCGATGGGCTCACCGCCTATCACGCCAAGTGCATTATATTGTTTTGGTGAAACGTGGATTGTGGCAGTCATCTGCTTTTGCAGTGAGTGCCCAGTCTCTGACTACCCCTTATGGGATACAGTCGTGATCTTATGTATGTATGTATGTGTCAATGATGAGTATGATGGCCCTCTTACCGATTTTAATTTAAAACTTCTTTTTTCTTATTGTAAAACGTGACGAAACAAGCGAATGGTTCACCTCGAATGGTCACCATATTACTGGTGGTAGGATTCCTATGCAGGAATCCGTCTAGGTAGGTACCACCCCAGGGCCAGTTATTCTGCCGTGAAGCAGTAGTGTGCAAGCATTACTGTGTTTCGGTTTGAAGGGCACTGTGAGGTAGCGTAATCACTGGGCATTCGAGACTTAAGAACTGATGTCCCAGGGTGACGAGCGCAGTGTGGTGTCACACAGAAATATTCTGGGTGACACAGCAATTTGCTGTGGGCAGACGTTGCACTTACCATCAGGTGAACGTTTTGCTCGTTTCGTCACTTTATACAATAAAAAAAAAAAAAAACCTATTGGTAAGTGCAACGTCTGCTCCTAACAAATGTTGTGTCACCACCAATATTTCCGTGCGGATCCACTTTGCGCTCATCACCCTGAGACATCTCTTGTTAATTCTTATATGCCCAGTAACTACATAAGTATATAGTGGTAGGATTCCTATGCAGGAATCCGTCTAGGTAGGTACCACCCCAGGGCCAGTTATTCTGCCGTGAAGCAGAAGTGTGCAAACATTACTGTGTTTCGGTTTGAAGGGCACTGTGAGCTAGCGTAATCACTGGGCATGTGACACTTAAGAACTAATGAAGGGTAACCAGTGTTTCAGCTTTACTATAAAATTCTGCTAATCACTATAGGCGGCTCATGACCTACAGAGTACTGGTCCCCACTCTTATGTACGGTAATGAATGTTAGGTCTGGCAGAAGAAGCATGAAAATCAGATTAATGCTGAGAGAGAGAAAAGTTTGAGAAGTATAGCTGGAGTTACTTTTTATCGAAGAAGTGAGGAACAGCGTCATACAATAACGTTGTGGTGTGGTAGAAGGTGTAGTGACAAAGATAGAGAAAGCGATGCTTATTACTTTGAACACGTAGAGGGGATGGATGAAAGAAGGCTGACTAAACAGATTTATGAGGCGAGTGTCAATGGGCAAGCCGGTAAGGGTCGACGTAGGCGAACGTATCACGATCAGATGGAAGTCGTTTTAAGAAAACGCCGCTTCAAATGTACCCGCAAACGACGAGCTTGTAAGAAAACACTAATGCAAGTAGAAGAAGCGAATTATGTTTATTGGGATCGTACAACTGGAAAGATGTGGTCTCTGCCTATCCCAATGGGAAAGAGGAGTGACTATGTATGTACGTATGACCTATGCGAGAGACGTATGTTTCGCAGTAGACTTGCGAAGGTCTTCAATGATAATGATTATGGTGGCAGAAAAAGAAAGAAAAATACATAATCAGATATCAATTAGTACGACGAGTTTTAAATACAAAATACATAATCAGATATCAATTAATACGACGAGTTTTAAATACAATATACTATTCTTAAATTCGCCTTTAACTGCTGTAATATCTAGATCTTCTTGTAGAATGTCTTTTATGACCGGCATTATTTTGATAAGAGGAGAGAGGATCCCTATTTTGCTCGAAAAAGCTAAGTTGTTTACGCTATTACAATATCGTTTATATTATATTTTTTTTTATTTGATAAAGTGACGAAACGAGCAAAACGTTCGCCTGATGGTAAGTGCAACATCTGCCCATAACAAATGATGCGTCACCCTGAGACATCAGTTCGTAAGTCCCATATGCCCAGTAATTACGCTGGAGGATTCCTTGCATTTCTTCAAGTGAAATTACTTATTTTTGCAAAAAGTGCACTATTTACTAATAGTAGGGATGTCCTAGGGTTGCCCTGGCAGGAATCTGACAAACGACGAAAATTCGACGTCACCTGACGTGAATTCATATCTATGACTAAATTATTAGATGCCTTATAGTTATTATATGTCACTGTTTTGTGCATAATTAACTAGGAACCCTTGTTTTTTATTGAAGAAATTGATAATACGAGTAAATATTTTAGTTAACCTGATGGTAAGTTAAACGTCTATCAAAAAAAATACTATATCACCCAAAACATATCTGCGTTGCACCACACTGCGCTCGTCGCCCTAAGACATCAGTCCTTTAGTGTCATATGTCCAGTAATTACATTAGCTCTCAGTGGCTGTCAAACCGACACACAGTAATGTTTGCACACTACTGCTTTACGACAGAATAACTGACACTGCGATGATACCTACCTAGACGGATTCCTGAAAAAAAAATTTTGTCAGGAAATCACCACTTCTAGTCTATGTAAACTTTTAAGATACAATACAGAGCTATCTAATTAACAGACAATGTTTTTTTTGTTTAAAAAAAGGAACCCTCACAAAATGATTACTCCAGACGCACCCACATTGCGTCGTAATGTCGTATTATTATTGGAATTGATTTCATTATCAGAATTTCATTAAAGTCTGTTACAAACAACTGTTTACTGTCACAAATGTCAAATAAGTTTTTGTTACAATTAACCACAGATAATTTTTATAACATTTACCAAATACTGAATTAGATTATAATGTTTTGTACGTGATGTACGTGTCGCTCAATGGTCACCGAATCACATTAAGATGTTTCGTCTGTTTTTGGTCTATCGTATGACTGTCTCAGTGACCCGTGTCTCAGATACTGAAACAGTATGGTGACGACGAGTGTGTACCTCTGTGCTTGCGATAATAATTGTTGTATTCTTACCTATATCCTGCACAGATTTCTTTTCCTGGTGGTAGGATTCCTATGCAGGAGTCCGTCTAGGTAGGTACCACCGCAGGGTCAGTTATTCTGCCGTGAAGCAGTAGTGTGCAAACATAACTGTGTTTCGGTCTGAAGGGCACTGAGAGCTAGCGTAATCACTGGGCATATGAGACTTAAGAACTTATGTCTCAGGGTGACGGGCGCAGTGTGGTGCTACACAGAAATATTCTGAGTAACATAGTGGTGAACGTTTTGCTCGTCGTCGTCGTCGAAGGCAAGCATTGTAAAAACAAATTCGAGAATTAACTGGAAGATGTTCTGCTCTAAATCGGAACCATATTACCACATTTCTAATCATAATCATCATTTCAGTCTATCTTATCCTATCTTCGATAATTTATGCGAAAGCCAGACTAGTGATATGGATAGATAAATACGTTACACGATTACACAGTTTGAAAAAAAAAGAAAAAGCCGTTATTCGTAATCAGTCTTCGTCAGTAGCATTCAAGAAGAGCTGCGTCGTGAAATTGTACGACGGTGTTGCGACGAAAGTCACGACTAACTAATTGAGCCAACCAACATTATCAACGAATTACGACACATTAAAATGACTCGTCGCTTTATTTCTACTGATTTTAATTTGCAATTATTATTATATCAGCCACGAAACTCGTTTGCGTCGGAGAATGAACTCTGTCACGGTGGCATAGAAATTGTGCGTTTTTTGTGTGCGAGATATGGGTAGTATGTTGATTGATCACCGAGCTTGTGGTATGATAGGTGTGTCGTCTGGTTCTCATCCGCTGGCGCCAGGATGTGGCGGTGGTGGCTCGCCATTCTACCGTTATTATCGCTATTAGAAATGTATCTGGCCCGTCTCATGTCAGACTTTCGATCACGCGTGTGCGACTTTCTTTAATCAATAATATCTCTATCTGTTGTAAATTAAAGTAACGTCCTTTTTACCTTTATTTATTTATTTTACTGTTATGTACACAAAAAATCATAGTAGAAATTACATAGATAGAAATTTAGTACAAAGGCACTGCTTATTTCATGATGTAATTTCTTCCAGCAGGCCTGTTATGTATACGGGCGATGTGCACTTTCGATGAAACAAAAAAAAAATATATTTTAAAATCACTTAGTATATATATTATATATACACTGATATATTCAAATGTATACACTTACATATATTGTACTATCTCACTTGCAGTATTGCGATATTGTTTATGGACCGTGTCTTTTTCAAAAAACTGCAGGGGCTGTACAGCGGGTTCAAAATGCATGCATGAGATATTGCTACTCCATACCAAAACGACACCACATATCACCGTATTTGGCAGAGAAAGGTGTATTAAATATGAGGAACACGAAAACTTTAAAACTGGCTTGTTTTATGAGCTCGTTGTTGAAATTTAAAGTGCCACCGTATCTATACAGTAAGGTTAAGTGGGCACCTAATAATGTTTGCCAAAGACTAAGGTCTCGTGTCCATTCCCTTATCGTACCTAGACGCACTCTTGCACAAACCCGGGGATGTTTTAAATTTGCTGCTTCAAAATGCTGGAATGATTTACCTCCACCGCTTCGGGAGATGATCTCAAGTTGTTTTAAAAAGAAATGTCGGAACTGGCTTTTGATTCAGCAAACCCTAGGTCCATCTGTCTATAATTAATATATGTATATATATATATAAATGTGTGTGTGTATAAATATAAATATATATAGCTTGTACGTACATTGTTTAAAGTTTTGTTGTAGTATCTAAGTTCTATTTTTATTTTTATTATTAAAGTGTGTTATTGTTCTGTTTTTAATTTCGGGCTGGGATAGAATATCAGCAGTGTACACCATGTGTGTTACCAAGCTGAATCCTAGACCCTTTTGTCTAAAAGGAGATTTATATTCTTCTGTATACCTTTTTAAACTTTTTTGTATACCTGATTTTAGACAAATAAAGTTCTATTATTATTATTATTATATACATACGTTACCTTCTCTAGCTTTTGCTTGTAATTTGTTTTATTCTTATTTTTTCTTAATCTAATTTAAAAACTTTAGCGATAGGTTAGCGGCTAGGTAGGTACCGGCAGGGCCAGTTATTCCGCCGTGAAGCAGTAGTGTGCTAGCAGACATTACGGTGTTTCGGTCTAAAGGGCACTGAAAACTAGTGTAATCACTGAGCATATGAGAACTGGGGTCTCAAAGTGACGGGCGCAGTGTGGTGGTACGCAGAAATGTTCCGGGTGATACAGCACAAGTTACGGGCGGACATTGCTATCTATCAGATGAACTTTTAGCTTGCCTCGTCACTTTCTTCCATAATATAAAGAGAGAGAAAAAGGAAGAGAAAGCGGTGGTACCTCTCTCTTTTAATGTATTACAAGAATCCATGCACGCATGCATATAAATGTGAACACTTCTCGCAGAACGATCAGGTCCTGGCTATTAATAAAGAATAGAAAAAAATCGACTGATATCTTATCTATAGATTATGGGGGTCATTTGATATAGCAGTGTCATTAGCCAAAAAGGTTGGCTGCCTCATGATAAATGATATTATAATGATTTGCTTAAAAGGCATCATTACCAACCCTCAGGTCCATTTATCAGCCCGTTCAACATCTCATTGATACCCAAGGTCTGTATCGATCCCCTGGGGTCGACACAGCATAACAATGCTGTGTCACGCAGAACATCTGTGCTCGTTACCCTAAGACATCAGTTCTTAAGCCTTATAAGAGCAGTTATTACACTAACTATTAGTGCCTTTCACACCGAACACAGTCATGTTTGCACACCACTACTTCACGGCAAAATAAATGGCACGGCTGTGGTACCTACCTCAACGGATTCTGCACAGGAATCCTGCCACCAGTAAAATGATGCTCATTACAGCATGTGACAAGATAGATTAAGGCGCGTCCACAGTTAGTTGCCAGTTCTTGTCACTCGCTTCCTAGTTATGCCGTCTAGACTTCATTTCTTCCATTTGACGGCCACGTTTTTATTTACTCGATTTCAGTCAAGAGCTTATCTCGGTAAACTTTTGGTTACGTCTACTTATTCTTCTACATCAGAGTGTTCATAGTCCTCTGCTGGAAATAGGCCTCTTCCAAGAAGGAGAAGATTTTGTCGTAATCACATCACTTGGCGGACGGATTGGTGACCCTCGTACCAGACGCACCTTAGATACTGCAGCCCGTTAAAGATCGATGGTGTTTTTTTATCATCTGTCATTTTCGGTCAGAGATTTCTCCTAATTCCGCTACCTGTCGGATGCTACGAAATTTTCCAGGAATTTTCCTTAGTCGTATCTAACGATACCCAGGGGTTGAGATGGGTGGAAAATTTCTTTACGTCACTACCAATCGGCTTTATGAACTTAAACTTCAGGGCAGCTGAAGAATCATAAGGGTATAGATTAAAAAAAATGTCTATTGTTATTTACTGGTTTAGTACATCAATTGACATATCTAATATCAAATCCAATTTTTGTTAGGGGGTAAAACAGTTTTTTGATTTATTACTTAATTTACGTATTTATTTTATAAAGGCGTAAAATCAGGATAATTTTACTATCAATAATATTAAAAAAAAAATTAATTTTTACTCTTCAAAATGATTTCCAAACTGGTTGGCACATATATATTATCTATAGTTGTGGCGCGCGGTACGCTGGAGCGCGGGCGAAGGAACTCGGCAGCCATATTGGGACGTCGCGTGGCCTTGCCGCGTAGACTGCGCTCGCGCCGTCTTTATAACCTAAAGCTACTTTAACTTGCTCAAAACCTCACACGTTCCAGTTACTTGGGTATGTATCTTGATTGTAATAGTTATTTTCAAGAGACTAGTGTCCCATACAGCTTTATAATGAGACGTGCAGGCCGTTCACGTGATAGGTGTCACGATTACGATGTCACATGGAACCTTGGGTCCGAAACCCCTGTTTAACACTTGCACTTCACCCACTATCAAGTCTCATATGATCTGTGTGTGTAATTACACCCGAAACACAGTGGGTGTGTGCATAAAAGATAGTTTAAATCATGGGAAAAATTTATTATAAGTATTCATAAATCTATTTATTGGCGAATTCTTGACAGTATTATTTTTACATAGCGATGTTTGATCTACTGAACTACAAGTAATTGCACCTCAATTGATGTATGTATGTATATTTTTTTTAGCATGCACAATATAAAAGCAAATGCAACTTGGGCATCATTACTATCACACCTGCTTTATATCAATGGCAATCTGCCAAGCGTGACGATTGACGATCTTATATGCAGGCAGAATACAACAAAGAGAGCATATCATCCACAGAATAATGTCTTCTAAATTAAAAAAAAAAGACGTTATTAAAATGTTGATTCGTACGGTTGCCTGTCGCTTGACGCACTATTCATTTGTCTGTCCGCCAAAATATGTAGATAGGATTTATAATCGCTCTTTTCAACCACCATAGAGAACAGGTTTTTACTGGTGGTAGGATTCATATGCAGGAGTCTGTCTAGGTAGGTGTGGTACCTACCTAGACGGACTCCTCCCAGGCCTCCCAAGGCCAGTTATTCTACGGTGAAGCAGTAGTGTGCAAACATTACTGTGTTTTGGTTTGAAGGGCACTGTGAGCTAGCGTAATCACTGGGCATATGAGACTTAAGATCCTATGTCTCAGGGTGATGGGCAAAGTGTAGTGTCACACAGAAATTTTCTGGGTCGCACAGCATTTGTTATGGGCAGACGTTTCACTTACCATCAGTTGAACGTTTTGCTCGTTTCATCACCTTATGCAATTAAAAAAAAAGGATCAATATATTTATTTATTTATTCGTTTATTTATTGAAACAGTCCTAAACTATTTTCTAGTGTCAAGTAAGACATCCAGGTATATAATCTTCAAGCAGCACGACTTAAAAATTTCGATCGACAGTAAAATTACAGTTGACTTTTACTGAAGATTTGATGGACTGTTTGAGACAAAACGAAAAGTACAATTTTATTCTTAAATTGAATTTTCCAATCACTGTACACTTTCACGAGCACTTGCTGCGTAACAAACTGTCAATACTAAGGATCAAAAGTCAAAATATACACAGAAGTTACAAAATTCAATAAAATACTAACGCCACTTTTCGAGTTGGCGCCAAAATTCCATCAATATTTCTGGCAACAGTCGTGTGGTTTTAAAAAAGTAGATAAGTTCAATCTTCAAATTACTAGCCAAGTTTGTAAGAACATCGACAGTACAATGGTAATTCAATTTCTAACTAAAGATTTTTTGGACTGCTGAATGAATTGAAGTTTCCAGAAACTATAAACTTTCACGATCACTGGCTGCATAATACACCAATATTCAGCATCAAAATTCGAATGTATACTCAAATTCATTTAATTATTTATTAAAAATAAAATATGTAAAATTTAGTAAAAACACAATCATCACTTTTCGTGTTGGCGCCAAAAGTCTCCATTACATTATTTTCAAACGGAATATATCACATCCCAGAGACATATTTTACAAAATAATTTACATCCTAAATCATAAAGTCATAAAAAAATTAAATGCATAAATTTACATTCAGTGTTGACTGTTTACACTTTACAATTCATATTCAATCTGAATTCATTACAGTTTCTATTAATTATTTACATTAACATGCTTTGCATGCATTATTAACTCTTCAGTCTTGAAGTAAACACGACAAAAAGCAGCTCTAGGGTAATTGTGAAATTATAAATAGCACAGAATATTTGCCGGGTATATTTTTAATAATACAGTAATACTTTAACTAGGTCCAACATGTTTTTAAAAAATAAATTAAAATGGTAACAAGCACCGGCTAAATGACACGTACAGGAAGTAAAAGGCAACATAAATGTACATCGTGAAACGTCTTCCGTGATCAACATACCTATTTGTTTGAAATCAGATATTGAAGAATGAGGACAATACATCGACTGTGCTGTATTTTCCGTCCACCACAGTCGATAAAGACCAAAATCCGCCAGCGTAGCTCTGAATAATTGTGCCTGAGTTCGAACCCTAGTAATTATTCGATACACAAATCATTTGGTTTTCGTGTTTACGATATTGTCTCCAATTTTATGCTACAATCATTTTATAGAAGACGAGTCTTGCGCAACTGGCACCCTACGCAACAAGTGCAGATCTTCAACATAACGTTTATAACCAGCCTAGATGTTTATTATACTACTAGTGATCCGCCCCGGCTTCGCACGGGTAGATAGATATTAGAAAGAACAATTAGTACTTTATTTGGACGAATAGAACTACCACTATTCCTTACCCTAAAATTTTTTGTAGCGACTATTCTCATCGGCGGCTCTGCAGCTGGTCAGATAAGATTACGTTATTTTACCAAAATAATGTTTATTTATGGGAACATAAGACATGAAATTTAGCCAATATTTGAAGTCGTGGTAGCAAAATGAAATGACCGCTCTCGACCGCTGCGCAAAGGGAGCCGCGCACCTCGATAATGCCCAAGTTGCATGAAGCCGGGCGGCGTTCAAGAGACACCGCGGCCGCTGTATATTTTAAAGAGCGTTTCAAAGTTTTCAAAAAATATATAATTAATTAAAATTACAAACCACTATTTAATTGTTTCTAGTTTACAAAACGTGAATATGAGTCGGTCGGTAATCAATAGATCTTTAGTCTATCCGGGCGAAGCGCAGGCGAGCGAACACCTGTTCGCTCACACCGCGGCATTTTTTTTACTTTTAGCATTTTTATACCCGTTGTAACTTCTAAGCGATAGGTGCGATTCGAATAATTTATAGAGGAATTTACATGTACACAATCAACCTTAACTATAGAACTATTTAGTAGGATATGGATTAATATCATGATACGAATGTCATTATCTTTCGTTAGCCCATGTTTTGATAGACTAATTTGAACAAAATTCGATTATTGTGACTTAAATATAATAGTTAGACATATAGCCTCGCGGACTTTTTTGTGAGTAATGATTAGTACTATGAAAATGTAATACATCATTTTCCTTATCATCAATAGTTTTTGCATCGCACGCCAAATAATGACTTTTATCAGTACATTTTTGATACCTTGAGTTACATCATAGCAATTTTCGTAGGAATCTCGGTTTTTTAAAAAAAAATTAAATACCACTCATGTTAGTCGATAATAATGTAATTGTATATAGGCGAAAGAATTTTTAAAACGGTTCAGTAGTTTTTGTGTTTATTCATTACAACCAAACATACAAAAAATCAAATCTTTCGTCATTATAATATTAGTTTAGATAACGGGCTTGAATAATAATTATAGATAATCTGGAATTATAGATAATCGGGGCCGTGTGGTGGCGGCTCGTTAAAAGAATACTACCACTCCATCTCATTGAATGGATCTCGTAAAAGGCGAGTAAGGAATTAAACTGCACTGTGCACCCAACAGCGCATGGTGGCGATGGGCTCACCACCTATCACACCAAGTGCATTATATTGTTTTGGTGAAACGTTAATTGTGGCAGTCATCTGTTTTTGCAGTGAGTTTTACAGTCTTTGACTACCCCTTATGGGATACAGTCGTGATCTTATGTATGTATAATCTGGAAGAAAGTGTTTTGTTCAATATAGGTTTACTAATGCATTATACGTGAATGTATATACAGCTTTTTTTTTTTAAATATAAAAAGTAAGTAACAAGATAACTCGACCTCGTAACAGTGGGTTTCAAATTCCACGTTGGTTGTTGGTGACGCATGCGCAAGCGCGTGCGCCGTCGACGCGCCGCTTGCGTCACGTCGCGGTTTACTAGCGGCATACCGAGGAAATTGAACAGATGGTCTACATTGCACTAATGCAAGTTGATCGAAACAATCTTTTTCCGTTCTAGAACAAGGACAGTAAGAGAAGATAAAATATAAATAGATTTAAAATAAATTTCTAGTTGCGCCGCAGGTGACTGGCGCACTTTACTGGTGGCAGGATTCCTATGCAGGACTCCGTCTAGGTAGGTACCACCCCAGGGCCAGTTATTCTACCGTGAAGCAGTAGTGTGTTTCGGTTTGAAGGGCACTGTGAGCTAGCGTAATCACTGGGCATATGAGACTTAAGAACCTATGTCTCAGGGTGATGGGTACAGTGTAGTGTCACAAAGAAATTTTCTGGGTGGCACAGCATTTGTTATGGGCAGACGTTGCACTTACACTCAGGTGAACGTTTTGCTCGTTTCATCACTTTATGCAATAAAAAAAAAACGGTATATTCTGAGTTTCTGAGCGCACCGTTTTGACTGATCAGGCGATATTATTTGTCTCCTTTCGTTTGCTTCTCTATTCCTAAACCTCTGTTTTAAATACGAGAATATCTTTATGTCAACTATAACAGTTTTATCATAAACGTTAGCAATTCATATTTTAATAACATTGCGAAGAAACCAGCTAAGTACGAATTCGATTCGCGGGCTCCTCGCTGTTTTTTTATCGCAGTGGATAGCAAATAATAAGGAATTTTTCTTAGAAATATTTCTAAGAAATTCAGATCTAGGACTAAAGATCAAGGAATTTCGTTTTAATTTTCCTGTAAACTTTCAGTACGGCGTTATCTATCTTAATTTTGCTTGGGTACGTAGTTACAGAGACAGAGGGAAAAATGTTCCTACGGGTATTTTTTTTTTACATATTTTTTTATATTCAACATAAACCCCACAAGAAAGGTACCCTTTAATATCAAAGAATTTTACTGATCTTCGCCCTCTTAAATTCTTATGTGAATATTTATAATCGTAATATTAGAAAAACAGGTTAATATGATTTCTAATTTCGAACATAGTCGTATGTTTACCCCTTTCTTTTACATACATACATAAGATCACGACTGTATCCCATGAGGGGTAGTCAGAGACTGGGCACTCACTGCAAAAACAGATGACTGCCACAATCCACGTTTCACCAAAATAATATAATGCAGTTGGTGTGATAGGTGGTGAGCCCATCGCCACCATGCGCTGTTGGGTGCACAGTGCAGTTTAATTCCTTACCCGCCTTTTACGAGATCCATTGGATGAGATGGAGTGGTAGTATTCTTAATATTTAACGAGCCGTCACCAACGGCCCTAAAATAACAATATTTCTTGCATAGTAAAGCTGCTCCCTCTGTTTTGTGGTAAACGCCTCTTTTGATTGTTTTTGTATATGTTCTAGATATTTTTGATTTGATGGTAAGTGATGAGACGAGCAAATCGTTAACCTGATGGTAAGTGCATCGTCTTCCCATATCAAATGCCGAATCACCCAGTACATTTATTTGTAGCATCGCACTGCGCTCGTCAACCCGGAACATCAGTTCTTAGTTCCACATGTCAAGTAATTACACTAGCTCTCAGTGCCATTTGCACACTACTGCTTGACGGATTCCTGCAATGGAATCTATTCGTGAAAGGAAACCACTTTCGTGGTGTGTTCTCTAGAGGTGTTGAAGTAGTTCCAGATAACGGTTATAGTTTGCGCTATTGCGGGAGGGCGATGCTCGTCTCGTCACTTTCTTCTGCAAAGAGACCGCGAGAATCGAGAACACTACTCTCAAGGCGATCTTTTTTTTTATTGCTTAAAGTGATGAAACGAGCACAACGTTCAGCTGATGGTAAGTGCAACGTCTGCCCATAACAAATGCTGTGCCACCCGGAAAATTTGAGTGTGACAAAACACTGCGCCCGTCACCCTGAGAGATCAGTTCTTAAGTCTCATATGCCCAGTGATTACGCTAGCTCTCAGTGCCCTTCAAACCGAAACACAGTATTGTTTGCACACTACTGCTTCACGGCAGAATAACTGGCCTGGGGTGGTACCTACCTAGACGGATTCGTGCATAGGAATCCTACCACCAGAACTAACTTGATCAAACTATATACGTACGTCAAACTATATATATATATATATATATGTGTACTCTATGACAGTGAGCTCTTAGAAACGTAGAGCATTACTGTTATTCTACACTGGTACTCTGTGACAGTGTGATCTTACTCTGGTCGAGCTGATACATTTACGCGCCACAGACAGTCTTTTAGGTACAATATAAAAAAACATCAGCTGAACTATTTTTGTAATTAGTTAATAGAATCAGGGGTTACTTTGCGTAAATCCGTTATCGCAAGTCTCAGCGGCTGTCTGTCGTAGAGTCCATATCCCTCGATAATGCCTCGTTTTGAGCTGACACACATTTTTTTTATTGGATCTAGTGATGAAACGAGCAAAACGTTCACCTGATGGTAAGTGCAACGTCTGCCCATAGCAAATGCCCTGTCACTCAGAACATTTCTGTGTGACACTACACTGGGCCCATCAACCTGAGACATCAGTTCTTAAGTCTCATATGCCCAGTGATTACACTAGGTCAGTGTGCCATTCAGACAGAAACCAACTACTGCTAAAAGGCAGAATAACTGGCCCTGGGGTGGTACCTACCTAGACGGATTGCTGCATAGGAATCCTACCACCAGTAAAACGTGTCTTGCTCTGGACTTCAGTGGTTATTGCCTAATGGTGGTGTTGTAGTGGTAGATCGTATCTGATGGCGGTATTTGTTTGTTTGTGCAAGCTGTTGTAATTGGGCATTGCTCTTCAAAACTAGATAATACACATCATTTTAAATTTTACACGAGAATCTTAGCGAATTTACTTTCATTTGTTAATTTTCGTACCCTCTTGTCAACTGGTAACGGTTGTTTAATTTCAGTAGTGTGTTTTTTTTTTATTGGATAAAGTGATGAAACGAGCAAAACGTTCACCTGATGGTAAGTGCAACGTCTGCCCATAACAAATGCAATATTACCCAGGAAATTTCTGTGTAACACCACACTGTGCCCATCACCCTGAGACATAAGGTCTTAAGTCTCATATGCCCAGTGATTACGCTAGCTCACAGTGCCCTTCAAACCAAAACACAGTAATGTTTGCACACTACTGCTTCACGGCAGAATAACTGGCCCTGGGGTGGTACCTACCTAGACGGATTCGTGCATAGGAATCCTACCACCAGTAAAAAGTACTGTCAGTCTGTTTTAATTAGCATTTTATCGCTAATTACATTTAAAATTTACTACTAAACGGAAATAGTATATAAAAGCAGAACAGTTTTTGAAATATGTAAAATGTAAGATAATTTACGCCTGCTGCTAATTCGAAAAAAAACCTGTGTGGTGGCGGCTCATTAAAAGAATACTACCACTCCATCTCATCCAATGGATCTCGTAAAAGGAGAGTAAGGAATTAAACTGCACTGTGCACCCAACAGCGCATGGTGGCGATAGGCTCACCACCTATCACACCAAGTGCATTATATTGTTTAGGTGAAACGTGGATTGTGGCAGTCATCTGTTTTTGCAGTGAGTGCCCAGTCTCTGACTGCCCCTTATGGGATACAGTCGTGATCTTATGTATGTATGTATGCTAATTCGACCAAACACCGAAATTGTAAAAAATAGAGGACTTATTTTTTTTTAACATAAAGCGTTTATTTTAATCCATACCATAAACATAAATCAATAAAATCAAAAGTTGATATGGCGATACGTCAGAGTTGTTGTTTATCACTACTTTTCGGCATTTTGGCTCAACGGCGGAACGTTGCTCTTCGCCGTAAAAGGTGTATTAAAAAAAAACTTGCTACGGTATAGGGCTGGACATCTAAAACCAGTGACCCTCCCTCTCTATTCGACGTGAGGCATGGCAACGTCGCATTAAAAATCCCAAATAGATATACCATATATTTGTGGGGGAGAACGCCCATCTCGCTCCCACATATATCGTCGTTCCGCTCGTTTATCTATTTCTTTTTTCGAGTTTTAGTTACATGGATCCGATGCAAATACGTGTTGTTCATGTGGAAGTGGCTAGTACACACATACAAGATTTCTTTTTATTTTTCATTTGAAGAGGGTTGTTTGTGTCTTTATTTTGCTTTATTTTTGTCTGACACGCGGGGTAGTTGTTTTGACGATCCTTTTAATGAAGGCTCTTTGTAACTTTGATAGGGATTTTGTTATCATAATTAAATGTTGTTAGCCTGGAAGCTATTTTTATTTGTTATCGTAAAGGTAAAGGGCGGAATGAAACGTATTGATTTGATAGAAGCACGTCCTTCGATTAGGTTCTTATTGGCAAAAATAAAGAACAGTACACGTTTTCGAACAATTGTTTTGCTGTTTTGTATCTTTGCGCAATAATTATATTCATTGGGACATACAGTCCTTTAAAAATAATTCCGATTTATGTAACAAACATAACGTGCAATCACGGCTTTTCCCCCTTAAACTCCAGATTTTCTTACTCCCTATTAAGTTCCCACGGACAGTAATAGTAGTGACAGCTAATATATTATGGTATTATTCTGCACGAACAAAGGCTGTATTTTTATTTTTTATTTTATTTGATAAAGTAACGAGACGAGCAAAACGTTCACCTGATGGCAAGGGCAACGTCTGCCGATAACAGATGCTGTGTTACTGAGAATATTTCTGTGTACCACCACACTGCGCCCGTCACCTTGCGACATTAGTCCTTAAGTCTCATATGCCCAGTGATTACACTAGCTCTCAGTGCCCTTCAGACCGAAACACAGTAATGTTTGCGCACTACTGCTTCACAGCAGAATAACTGGCCCTGGGGTGGTACCTATCTAGACGGATTCCTGCATAGGAATCCTACCACCATAGTAAATGTCCGTACAATAAACCAAATAATACATGGAATTAATGTATATGAAAATGCATTTCATGATTTGGCTATACTGTACCAATGGTTTTGCAATGGTGAAAGTACTCTATGTAGAGTCCATGAAAAAAAAAATGATAATCTGAACCCCACGTTATAGGGGCTTGACAAACGTCGAATCAATTGTGTTTGTTTTTCATTGAAGTTTATACGTGAATGCATTTCTCCCTTCACGAGTTAAGTAGCTTATTCTCTCTATGATAAGTATTGTAAATGCCATCTGTTGGAAGACCCCCACATGAAACGGGTTGTAAATTTTCTTACCATAACAGGAAAATTTGTTATTGGAGGATTAATTTTGTATTATATATATTTATCTATGTTAATTTTGTGAATATATATATTGGTTATTTATTCTATTATATAATTATTATGTGATAGTTAATATTTTCAGAACAAACTCCATATTTTTTATATATTTGCACCTGCCATCATTTTTCTAGTCTCCCAGGGTTGACTGGCGGAGAATACCTCCAGGCATTAAGTCCGCCCATTGTATTCCTTAGATAATGGTATTACAATAAAGATTAAATAAATAAATAATAATAATGGACTATGTAATATCCAAACGAAACATAAAACAAACAATATTGAAATAATGAAGGAAAGAAAGTTAATTTGCTAAGATCCGCCTGCAAAATATAAAATGGCGCTGAACGAGGCATTATCTGAGGAGGTGAAACTCGTGTTGTGGTCTCGACTTTAGCGGTGTATATTCCCTAGTGGTAGTGCTGTAGTGGTGGAGGGTGTGTGGTGGCGGCTCCCGGTGGCGGTGTTAGTTTGCACGTGCACGCTACTGTGGGAGGGGACATTTATATTTTTAACAAATTAACTTTCTTTCCTATTTATATCTATTAATAATATTGAAATAAATAGATAAAGTTTAATGAGTGAGAGAGAGAGAAAGAGAGATCAAATTGACTCTTTTCCTGTGCGCAGCTTACAAAATGTTAAAGGGTCACTGACACCCATAAATACCAACGATCAAGATTCACGGGGTGACAACGCCTCGTGAATTTTGATCGTAGTCGCAGTCGTCTTTAGTCTCAGGACTAAAATTTTACTATGCAACGCCAACTCTTTTATAGAAGAATGTCAGTAGACGAGCAACTCGTCCACTTGGTGGTAAGTGCCACGTCTGCCCATTGCAAATTCACTTTCACTCAGAACGTTGATGTATGGCACTTAGCTGTGCTCGTAATACTGGGACATTAGTTCTTCAGTCTCATATGCTCAAAAATTCCACTAGCTATCAGTGCCCTTTAGACCATACGACAGTAATGTTGGCACACTACTGTTTCGCGGCAGAATAACTAACTCTACGGTGGTACCTACCTCGACGAACCTCTAGGAATCCTAACACCAGTAATATATTTAAACATTATCACCCTCTCACCGCTTATCTCTCAAAGGCCACGTACCTTAGACTTTAATATTGCTAATAACCTGAGCATGACTCGCTTATCATTAAAGACTTGCAGCATGCAGGTGCTCATTTACACAGAGTGCTGTGCACTCACTTCCTGCATCTGCCGTGAAGAGTCCGTCACGCTCCTCCAATGCGGGTTGACAGACGTCACACCACTGAATGACGGTGTAACAACTGGCCCTGCGGTAGTACCTACATAGACGGATTCCTGCATAAGAATCCTACCACCCGTAAATTGTCAGTGATTGGGCCAACATTTGTCCTCTCCTTCAACACAGGAAACTGAACAGCGTTCTGCTACGTTACCCTACTATTCTGGAAGAGCATGGCACCTATGCAGGAATCCGTCTAGGAGGTACCACCCCAGGCCAGTTATTCTGCCGTGAAGCAGTAGTATGCAAACATTACTGTGTTTCGGTCTGAAGGGCACTTAGAGTTAGCGTAATCACTGGGCATATAAGACTCTATAACTTATGTCTCAGGGTGACGGACACAGTGTGGTGTCGCACAGAAATTTTCTGGGTGCCACAGCATTTGTTATGGGCAGACGTTGCACTTACCATCAGGTGAACGTTTTGCTCGTTTCGTCACTTAATATAAAAAAAAAACCTAAGTTCGATCCCCAGTGGCATTTCTGAAATTGTTCTGCAATTTTAAGTGCTGGCATATCACGTGCTCGTCGTTCGTCGTTTCAGCCTATGATACGTCCACTGCTGAACAAAGTCCTCCCCCATAGATAGCCACAAAAGTTTGTAGCTCTCATATTGAGCGGATTTCGCCGTAGTTGCCACACTTGGAAGGACGGGTTGGCAACCGCAGTTTATTTGCTCAGTGACGAAGACAACATCGCGAGAAAATCTGCATGTCTGAGGAATAAAAATATTTCAAGAACATGGCGCCAAAACCTTATCAGAAATAGAAGGAGATATATGCTTATTGGAGAGCATTAATATATATAATACATACGTAAAATCCATCTCATCCAATGGATCTCGTAAAAGGCGAGTAAGGAGTTAAACTGCACTGTGCACCCAACAGCGCATGGTGGCGATGGGCTCACCACCTATCACACCAACCGTTTTTGCAGTCAGTGCCCAGTCTCTAACTTCCCCTTATGGGATACAGTCGTGATCTTATGTATGTATGTATGTTTGTAAAATCCGTACCTTATTAAAACAATCAGGACCATACAATACCTAAACAGCATCATAACTGAATACGAGTCAAAACAGCAAGCAGTAACTTAAAAATATAATGTGCAATGAACAAATTTATCTCTTGTTTCAGATTTATAGAGATCACGTAGGGTCCAGGAGACGACGTTCCGGTAAGATTTTTCATATTTTTTTAAAAACTTCATCCAGTTATAGAGACGAGCAAAACGTTCACCTGACAAGTGCCACGTCTGCCCATGACAAATGCTGCGTCACCCAGAACATTTCTGTGTGGCACCACACAACGCTCGTCTCACCTGCCCAGTAATTACACTTACTATCAGTGACCCTTTAGACTGAAACACAATAATGTTAGAACACTACTGTCTGACGGCAGAATAGCTGGCACTGCGGGGGTGCCTATCTATCACTGGCTATTACTTCCTATGCAGGAATCCTACCACCAGTTATCACTTTCATATAAAAATGCGGGTAGATCTTACAAAACTATTGTTCAAATAGGCATTTTTTCTTAAAGGAAATGTAGGTGAATTTATTCTTGTCATGATATGTAATTTGATAAACTAATTATGACATCCTCGTAACTCAGTGGTAAGCGTACTTGCCTTCTAAGTTGAGTTCAGTCCCTTCTAACCGGGACTGACTGACATCAGAGCGTCAAACATTCCAGTCCTTCCGAGATCATGAGAGCTGAAAAGCGCTGGAAACGTCGCGCTATAAATAGTTTAAATTAAACGCGATAAAATCCGTAAAATGAGTTTATTAAATGTACAATATTCGCATGAATATAAGAAATCATTCTATGTCCATGATTCGAATCTTAGCCAAAATCGAAATAAATAGTAGTGAAAAATAGAAAGTCTTAGTTTTTCGTGTCTGGATATTATTATGATTGTCGCGCCGTGTCCCCAATACTTCTTAGAAATCAGGCGGTACTTTACGGAAATCCATTGTAACAAAGTAAAGAAATATATTAAATAGAATCAGATATTTTCTTATTATAATGGATTTCCGCAAAGTAACGGAAATCCACTATAATAGAAAACACTTGGTACAGTTGGTTAATTGACAGTTAAGCCGTGTTAACAAAATCTACCACTTAATCTCATCCTCTTGGTGTCGTAAAAGTCGACAAACGGTAAATAAAAACGAGGAGATGGGCAGCGGCATCTCCCTGGAACAAGTGATTAAAAAAATTGCGGTTGCCAACCCGCCTGCCAAGGGTGAAATAAGAGCTACAAACTTGTTGTAATCTATAGGGGAGGCCTATGTTCAGCAGTGGACTAGTGATAGGCTATAATGAATGAACGAATGCTCTGATCTGCATGCATTTGCGTGTAGATCTTAGCAAATTAGTTTTCTTTCCTTTGTTGCATCTAATTCTTCTCTTCTGTGTAAGCGTTATGTCGGAAAGAGTAAGTCGAGAATAAACTGCCTTTGCATTTTAGCTAAAACGAATGAAATAAATAAAACAATAAAAATAGTTTTTTTTCAGTTTTTGATCATACTACAATATAGCCGGGGTTAGTCGGAGGTCGTTTAGATTGAACTATAAAAACTTGTATTAGGGGACTCCACTCATCAATAGCACTTATATTACTATTTTCATGACATTGACATAAAAATTCAATATAGAAATGGAAAAAATATTAAAATAACACACAAAGATTTGTGTGCATACACGTATTGTGTGTGTGTGTGTGTGTGTGTAGTTGGCGGAACTCCATCCCGCACAGGAACACAATACCATAAAATAGACTGAACCAAAAATAATCTATATATATATTATTTCTGAATAGTGTTTTTTTCGGTACGAAATATTACCCTTAATACTATATCAAAATTAATGTCTGATACGCCATTCTGAAGATTATATTAGCCTCTAACGACGTAATATAAGTAAAAGTCATAAAATTAATGTTCTCGTTACAAAAATTTATTAAAAAGATTTATTGAATTAATATAATTGTAGAAAGCGCCATCTGTTGACACTCTGTTCAACTGACATGCACGATAGCTGTCGGTTGAAGTGGTTTACATTATTTGAAGAAGGTAGATGGCGCCATCTGTTCATGATCACGATACTGTGCGAAATATTCGCACGGGTTAGCTAGTAGCTATATTAGTTTTCTAAGTCTATTCATTTGTGACACGACAATGCTGGTCAATTATGACTCCTAGATACATAGTATCGGACGCCTTAGTATTTAATGAATAGTTGCGGTTACTATTGAATAGTACGTTACATGTCCGTGCATGCAAGTGACACAAACCTAGGCGTTAATATTATTAGTTTAATTTTTTTCTTCTCATTCTTATATTGATTTTATAAGAAAATATCATGCAAATAGTAATGTATGTGCTATGGGAGAGTGGAGTCTCTTATCACAAGTGTTTTATACTTAAAAGGAGACGCCATCCCCGGTAATATTGTAGTATGATCATTTGCTGAATAAACTATTTTAACTTAACTTTATGTTACTTGGCTGGTGGTGGATTCCTATACAGGAATCCGTCTAGGTGGGTGGTACCATCCTTCTGCCGTGAAGCAGTAGTGTGCAAACATTACTGTGTTTCAGTTTGAAGGGCACTGAGAGCTAGCGTAATCACTGGGCATTTGAGACTTAAGAACTGATGTCTCATGATGGGTGACAGCGCATTGTGGTGTCACACAGAATTGTTCTGGGTGACACAGCATTTGTTTTAGGCAGACGTTGCACTTACCATGAGGTGAACGTTTTGCTCGTTTCGTCACTTAATCAATTAAAAAAAATGTATGAAGTCTAATATGAAAATTATTGAGTTTTAAAATAATTTGTGAAATATATAAAGTTAGTTTCAGCTCTATTTAACATAGGTGGTAGGTTTTTTTCACTCAGCGATCCTAGCAAGACACTCCGCAGCAGACCTACGTATGGAATCCCAGGAATCACCAGTAAATATAAATACAGTATCGTCTGCATTAGAGACTGTGCGTTCTCCTTTAATGCCCATATTAGTGAGATTGATTATCTAGATCTAAAATGAGCAGGGCCATTATTAACAGGAGTAGACCAATTAAGGAACAGGACAATATATAGTGAATCCATACCCCTTTCAAGTGAAAGAGTATCCAGGATACCTTATAGAACAGGGATTCCCAAAGTAGTCGATATGGACCCCTTGGAGTCGAAATCGGTTTTCCAGTGGTCGATTAAAAATCGACCCCTATTAATTAACACTAGTTCTTATTTGAAACTTTCGAGATACTGTATAAGTTGTGTTACGTTTGCCAACTTGGTACAAGAATGACTAATATTTTAGAAGGAGGTAACATTTTTTACTTTTAAAAAACTCAACTAGTCGATAAGAGTGTACAAGTTCGTACAAGATAAAAAACTCGGCAAGTCAATAAGCGTTTCTTTTTCTTTTTATTGGCTAAGGTGACAAAACGAGCAAAACGTTCACCTGTTGGGAAGTGCAACGTCTGCCCATAACAGAGTGTCGCCCAGAAAATTTCTGTGTAACACCACAATCGTCACCCTGGAGCGTGGACAATGTATTCGAGGGTGCTAGTCTTTCAGGACCGTTTTGAGAATTTTAATTTGAGAATGTTAAGAAAGTTGTACCAATAGGAAAAAAAACTAGAGATAGGATTTTTAAAGTAGGTAATTTGGCCATGAGGGTCTGAGGTATCAGTTCATTCTAGTAAAGGGTATCTTGCCCAAAATAGTTTGGAAATCCCTGTTATAGATTTTTACAGAGTTCATAAAAACTTACTCTATGTGTGGGCACATTTCCTGGTTTTTATTATCCCTCTGTCGACTTTTACGACACCCACGGGATGAGATGGAAGATTGTCTTAAGCCTCCTGCTCCTTCCGAAATAGGAGTGTCCTACACCTTATAGTTCCTTTTCTAACATCCCATTTTCTTACGCCATGTCCATTTCCTACCTAATTCTTTTCCCTTCTTCTCCGCCAAGCCAGTGGTTAATCTATATTGAATTAAAAAAATTGTATTCTTTTCCATCCGTGTTAAGTGCACCTGCACCGAATATGATCTTAGTCTTTACCATTATTAGTTATTTTGCATGAACGAGTGTTTTTTTTATAACATTGTATAAATTAAATATTCCGTAAATCTATTACTTAGTGAGGCATTTCACAGACTTATTTAAATAACTAGCTGTGCTCCGCTTTAAAAAAGTTGACCCCAATCCATGATCCTATACATATACTTTCCTATTTGAATCGGATTTTGGGGTTTGAATTTTTTTGCGTGGAAACCTAATCATTTTTATAAAAATAAAGTAGCCTAAGTTACCCGCTATAATAACAGCTATCTGTCAGTGAAAGTCCCGTTAAAATCGGTCCAGCCGCTTCGGAGGTTTGACAAGATGAACAAACAGACAGACAAAAATTTTAAAAATTGTTATTCTCTTGTAAGTACCGTATATACTTTTTTAAGCGTTGAGTAAATAGGTGTTATATTTTTTTTCAAACACATACTTCAATTTTATTTATTTGTATAGATATACATACAGCCTAATGAATTGAAATAGATCGCTTAAAAAACTAGGACATTGCTAAATTATCAAAAATACAGACTTTTTTTGGTACTTTACCACGAATTAATTCAATATTTTTCACTGTTTTCACACAGCATTTTACATACACCGTTAATCAGATTCAAAGTAAACATATACATATTATTTTTATTAGTAAATGAAGTACAGTGTTCAAATAAATATCAAGACATCAGTTTATTTGTAACAAAACTAACTGAAATACACAGATCATGTTCAGTGCAGGTGCACTGAACACGAATGGAACTGAACAGATTTATTGATATTCAGTATTGATTATTTTCATAATTATTACTGAAAGCAATATTTGTTACTCTTCTTTGGCATTGCTTGCCCCAAAAGAAAGAATTCGTCAGCCTTGTATTTTCTGGATCTGAAAACTGTGTGTTTGTTTTCTGTAAGATCGCTAAATTTCTATAAAGTGCACTGAATACTCTTTTACTTTTAAATGAAACTAACTTTCCCATGGTCACGTGGGTGCTGTAAAGTACTCGAAACGTCGGGTTATAAATAGTAAAATTAAACGCGATAAAATCCGTAAAATTAGTTTCATTTAAATGTGTAGTCTTCGAGTTAATTCTGTTTCTGTTCTGTTTTCTGAATTCTGTTTTGCTCAGTGATACGGAGCCATCTTGAATACGCTTGCCATGTGTGGAATCCAAAATATAATATTTATGTGAACATAATCGAGTCTGTTCAAAAAAGATTTTTTAGATATGTGCGTTGTAAATTTAAACTTCCATCTTTAAGTTATGAGTCGCAGTGTTGTCGTCTTCATCTTCTCCCTCTGTATACTCGACGCTAAGTAGCTGATCTTATCATTTTGTCAAAAATTACTCAAAATCACATAGACTGCCTTGAATTATTGAAAAGATTATATATTTTTTTTTATTGTATAAAGTGACGAAACGAGCAACACGTTCACCTGATGGTAAGTGCAACGTCCGCCCACAACAAATGCTGTGTCACCGAGAATATTTCTGTGTGACACCACACTGCGCCCGTCACCCTGAGACATCAGTTCTTAAGTCACATATGCCCAGTGATTACGCTAGCTCTCAGTGCCCTTCAAACCTAAACACAGTAACGTTTGCACACTATATATATAAATATCAATTCCTTCACGTTCGCTGCGATTCAAAAATCTCTTACAAATACATTGCTGAAACACAAATTATAGAAAAAATGCATTTTTTATAAGGGCCTGTAAGTTATTCAATCAACTATGTAAAGACTATGATGAGGTTGACCTTTTTTGCACTAGTAGTAGTGCTATTTGTAAATTAATCACTCTTAGTTTTAGTAGTAGTATATCTTAATTCACAGTAATGTCTGTCGTGCAATGCAATTTTCTATCTTGTCGTGAAAACTTGTAATTGGCTTATTTATGAACTATGTTTGTAACTATTTTGTTATAGTTGGCTGTAAGTTTTCCAGTATTAAAATAAATAAATAAATAAATAAATATAAGAAATCATTATACTCTTTTAGTTGAAAGGGATTCATTTTATACCGTGGTGTTTCTTGTCGTAATAGATCTACTTCTGTAAATAAAGTAAGGCCCTCACCCTACTTTGTTTTTCATGTAAATGTCAGCATCGTTAATAACTCTACTTTGGTTAGAGTTGGTATGATTATATGAAATTAAATTCATAATTATTTTTCATTTTGTATATATTTTTTTGTATAATATAAATTAAACATAACTGTATTGTGCACTACAATGAAAAAATACAAAAAGAGAATAAAAATAAAACTTATAAGTACAATGGGCTGTGTTATCGCTAAAAGCGATCTCTTCCTGGCAACGTTTGGATGAATAAAAACTGAAATTGCACAAATAAAGACGGCGATGTACATACAAATGGATATAATTAAATCAATAAACTACATAAATAAAAGTTAAATATCCATAATATACACATAAATAATATATCAAAATACAATGTAACATACTACGAGTAAAATATATACGCGTAGAGGTACCTATATGAGATAGACGAACAAAAAGATAAATACAAAAATAGTTATAAGCTATTACAGATAGTGTTCAGCTACCAGGGTTTTAAAAATAGGCATACAATATACTTATTATTAAAGATTTGCTATGACGCATAGCAAGAGCAAAATAAATTATGTTGAAGATAGTAAATAACATTACCAAATATTATTATTTTTATATAATATCCTTCATCTGTTCTAGTTTAAAAGTAAAGTAAAGTTTCAGCCTATAAATGTCCCACTGCTGAGCACAGGCCTCCTCTCATTTCTGAGAGGGTTTTGGAGCTAGGAAGAATTCGCCACGCTGCTCCAATGCGGGTTGGCGGACTTCACATGTCGAAATATTTTTTATTCCTCAGACATGCATGCCGAGCACGTGGTAAATCAGCACTTAAAATTGCAATTAACAATTTTAGTGGTGCCGGCACCGGGAATCGAACCCAGGTCACTCGCGTACTATGAAATTTAAAGCGAGCGCCTAGCCCCTGAGCTACCACGGCTCCTGTTCTAGTTTATTCAATTTTATACAAAGAACGTTATTAGTAAAAAAAAACAATGTTCTATTAATTGTTCGAAAGATACTATTTATAATAAATATTTTCCTAAAATGAATTTTAGCCGTTTGTGCCGTAGCTATTTATTTATTATTGAGTATGGGTGCTGCATATAAAAATATTTCATTTATAAAATCGGAATAAATATCATATCATAAATTTTATTAAAATCTTTTCTCAAAAATAAAAAAAAACAATATTAAATAATTCAAGATGTTCGACTTCATAGATTCTGAAACAGATTTTTTTTTATTAATCTTGAGCGTTCCAGTTTCAATTTATTGGGATCAATCTAATTTAAAATTTGTATCAAATTTAATATTTTTTTTTACATATTCTTTTGTTTTAAGTGTAATTCACTTAAAATATTAATTATCCACATAGTTTTCAACATAAATAAATCAACGGCACATTTCTTTACGGATCTCGTCCATTATCAAATGCATTGTGATTTACTCCAATAACACTTTTTAATGCCATCTAATGAATGATCAAAAAAAAAATACAAAAGCATGGTATGACAGAAAAAATGTGCTCAAGAGGCAACTTCGGATCACGTTTATTTTGAAAGCGGTGCACAGATTATGAAAGAGATTATTGACCCGTGTTGAGCCAGGTGCGAGGGTGTATCTTTCTGATACAAGGTCCATGCAATTTTCGTCGGAAATCTGATTAAATTCGGCGGAAAAAAGCGGGTATTGCGGAGAGGCAGAGGTCGCTCTGCGCCCGCGCATTTCACCGTTATTCCAAAGAGTGAGCGCAGAGATATACGTTTGTATTGCTCGCACGAGTGCCGCCTACCTCACTCCCCCAACAGCGGGCGCGTTCGTACATCGATTCGAGATCTTGATACTTTATTTGATTAAAATAAATTAGTGCTGAGAAAACATTTTTTAATATAATTGTCGCTTGTCAGTTTTGTAAACTGGAAATGTTATGTACCAGTTTTATCTTTCATCTAGTTTATCCAGGGACATGATGTTCACAGGTTTATCTTTATATATACAATCGTTGGTCGTCTGTTATTGATCGTGTAACTTTTGAAAGACTTGACCGGTTGAGGTTATATTTACACAGTGTACTTGTTTTGTTGAGACGATGGTTCATAGCTTTGCTATGATCTGATAGGAAGCACTACAGTCAAGTTATTAATAAATCTATACAAAAATAACTCTACGATATACATTAGCTTAATGCAAAAAAAACACAAAATCTTTACTCCTTACACGGCGACTTCAGAACTTAAAGTTTCATACCATAATTTAGAAATCAAACTCATCGCGTGACCTACCTACGGGACGAACAACGTCTGCCGGGCCAGCTAGTATTTATTACAATTTTCCATTAAGTAAAAATTCATTGCTCGAATCATTGCAATATTAAGTCCCATATTTTTTTTAATTCCATAAATATTTACGCGTTCACATATGCTTCCATAATTAAACGGCATTGATGAAGACTGTAGAAATACAAATCTTGCTTCTTAATTAAAAGTACACTCTTCGTTATTTGATTTTAAAACACGGAGTTTTATCTTAATAAAATTGAATTGAATCCCATTACGAATATTAACAAATTTATATTTAATGTTACTTTTTAAGTGACTTAACAAATATAATGCAGTAATTTCAATTCTGTAAATGCATTTTTCATTGTTCCTTTTGTATGTCATGTTGATTTGTATCGAAGAACTTGGTATTAAAATAGCCTCATAACAAGCTAAAATTTTACAGCCTTAACCATATTAAAGTAATAACTTGATATTTTATAGTGACTTTCAGTGTCATTAGTGAAACGCGTTCTTGTTTATACAAGCCTTAAGTATTATAAATATCCACAAAGTGTATTTTTTATTTTCTTTATTGTATAGCTTTCAGAATTGTTGTTCAAAGTCAGTATATTAAAATAATTCGGATTAAAAAAATCAAGCTTTTACGATATAATATATACCATAAGTCTTACTTTTTCTCTTCTTATTGTTTAATTCGAAATATTAAAAATGTTGTTTAAATTTATATTCTCGACTGTTAAAATACATTTCAGTACTTTATTTCAACAAATGTGAACTTTACTACGCATAATATAAAACGCTCATAATTTTGTAAAAAAAAACCTTAAATAACATCTGATAAAGTCATTAACTTAGATTGTACCTCGAGATCGTTGTTTATACGAGAAGAGAGCAGTCAAAGAAAAATCATTTATTTTATTATATTTATGTATGCTGTATTATGGCAACAACGAACGAAAATGATTATGAAGTAAAGAATGTAAATAACATTCGATACATAACAATAATGAAGTGTGATATTTTTATTAATGATTAAAACGTTTTCAACAGTTATATAAATATTCCGTCCCAAAATAAAACATTAATTCAAATAATTCCAAATGTCAAGTGTATTTAGACATAATTTAATCGTAATAACACTAACGAGATATCTTAAGTTGCTTCGCATACAGTCTAGACCTCTAATTGACTGGCACAATTGCTATAAATAGCCGTCCGTAAATAGAATCCGCTGTTGCCATGCCGGCATGAATCGCATAACTTGCCTACGTGCTTAACACTTTGGCGCATTGCATTCTGAATGCAGCTCGTTGAAAACTTTTGAAATGAGTTACGTAATACTATATTTTATTTCCATAGCAACATTCTTAAATTTTACAATAATATGATCCCGACATTGAGAACTCAGAAAGAATTATATTTTGAATGTCATTAATATGTTATTGCAATCTTATTTCCTGTTACTGCTCGTTGCCGGAAGCCTTACTCACTGATGTGTGTGATAAACTAATAAAATTCACATACACACGAGGTAGCCATTTTCTTTGGCAACGTACTTTCATCGATAATTAGTGAAAGTGAGACTCACACACGCTTTTTTGTACGATATACGGAACAAGTAATTACGTCCCACAATTCTCTTTGTTTTGTATATATATTTAGTCTGTCTTATCTCTTCCACTTTTCACAATTCTGTCGTTGACAAAAGTATAATCTGAGAATACATCTTAAAATCGTGACCGCACCCTTTTTACTGTGCAATTAAAAAAGTAAATCGCAAGTACCAAGATTGATCGCGCCGCAGTATATTGATCGAAATTCAAGTTCAGAACAAAAAGTGGACCGCGGACTCCGCTCTCCGTCACGCGCAGGCCAGTTACCACAAGAGCGAGAGGGACGGTGCTCCGCGTCGCCCGCGCCCACGGAGGAGGACGGTACATTGAACTCGCCTAGAGTTCGAGGCTGCGCGCTCAAAATAATATCCGTCTCTTTCCGCCAGAAGCGAAACGGCGTAACGCGCGCCGAAATCGAAATGAGAATCGGCGCTCAAAAGAGCGGGCCGCTTGCGTCCGCGCGCCCGCTTTTCGAAATACGAAAACGTGTTATTTTCGAAACGGTTTTCGGTGTTTCCTTCAATATTCAATATACGGCGACTGTACAAACGGATTATCGGGGTTAAAACGTGTTATTCGATATAATTCTTTGACGTCATCGCCCTCCATGTCCTCTGAAGTGAAAGCTCCGATGCCTCGGTGAACGGACTGTGCAGTTTGTCGTGAACCTATGATGGATTCGATAACGCGATTGTACCTACATTTATGTGTTTGGCCTAAAGCCATTGGCTTTATGTGGCTTTCCCAACATGCCGCCAACTATAAAAAACTTTACAGCTGATGTGAGTATTATTTTATAATTTTAAGAAGTGGACTTTGTGACAGAAGTTAACATATTTTTGTCTTTAAAATTTAATAATATTAATTGTCATAATAACATTAAAATTTTCTTCTATAATTGAGTTGTAGTTCTATTATTTAGTTGGACAGATTTAATAGTCATTTATATAATATCTAAAATACAAAGCCTAATTTTACATACATACATTAGATCACGACTGCATCCCATAAGGGGTAGTCAGAGTCTGGGCACTCACTGCAAAAACAGATGACTGCCGCAATCCACGTTTCACCAAAACAATATAATGCACTTGGTGTGATAGGTGGTGAGCCCATCGCCACCATGCGCTGCTGGGTGCACAGTGCAGTTTAATTCCTTACTCTCCTTTTACGAGATCCATTGGATGAGATGGAGTGGTAGTATTCTTTTAACGAGCAGCCACCACACGGTTCACCAATTTTAACTTCATAATAATGTTGAAAAATTGAGATATTCTTTATGATTGTATTCGCATAAATCACGAGACTGTATCTGCTTTAATATTGTTTTAATTCACATAAAAATTAAGAATTAAATAATGATGATTCCTAGGTAAAATATTCTCTAAATTCTTCCCTTACACACAATTTTCACGAAATCATTATTAAAAATATTTAAAAATTATCAATTGATCAAATCTAAAACGTCCGAACTTTTTTTTTACATCAAACATCTTTGTAAAGTCACGCAACAGCTGGATTCATCTGCTGGCTTCTTAGAAGTTATTGCTTGGCCCATTGCAGCAGTAGCAGAACTTAAATTAGTAGCTAAATGCTGCAGTATACTGTGTGCTACGTGATGAGAACTGGACCTAGTCACAACAGCCAGGTATCTTATCGCAGTCAAGTGTGACAATGCACCTACATCTGAATACTTCCTCGGTTTTGGATGTAGCTGTATTTGGTATATAATGGCTTCAGGTGGACCGCGTTACCGTTTATTACCCTTATCTAAAAAAATCTCCCATGAGCCCTTTACCCATTAAAGTTAACCATCTACAAATAACTATGACTTATATTTACTATCATATTATTACCATCTTATTTACCGTTACATCACAACGCTTTACCACAGTAAATATATACGTACGGAAACTACGAACAAACGTTCGAAACGACCGCGCTCACACAGACGCACGCCTCGACAATTATCTAAGCGGACGTCGCAGTGCTAGTAGAGGCGGGTGCCGCCTGGAGACGAGTGGTTTCGTTTTGCATTTATGTGTTGCATGCGCCACGGACAGATCGTGATACATCGTTATTTACCATCATAATTTGATAATATAATAAGGATTGATAAATAAATTTTTATTTTAAAATCAAACCCGTCTACTGAAAAATAACTCTAAGAAGTATCAAAAAGAAAATATTCTCATCTGAAATTGTTACGTACAATCTATTCAATATTTATCGTATATTACATAGACAACTTACAAATAATATATTTTTATGTATTAATTACATATTCATATTTATGTTCAGAGCATTGTCGCGGTCTTATGCCACCTACCCTAACAAAACAATACATTCTAACAGAAGTAAGCGTTCATAATCTTTAGGGCAAAGCGGCATAAGTTTTTACTTAATTTTATTTGGATAGTAGTTCATTAATTCGATTATTTCCTAATTCGAGCCGTGTGGTGGCGGCTCGTTAAAAGAATACTACCACTCCATCTCATCCAATGGATCTCGTAAAAGGCGAGTAAGGAATTAAACTGCACTGTGCACCCAACAGCGCATGGTGGCGATGGGTTCACCACCTATCACATCAAGTGCATTATATTGTTTTGGTGAAACGTGGATTGTGGCAGTCATCTGTTTTTGCAGTGAGTGCCCAGTCTCTGACTACCCCTTATGGGATACAGGTCGTGATCTTATGTATGTATGTATGTATGTATTTCCTAATTATAGTGCCGTGTACCTCATCTCATACCGTGGGTGTCGTAAAAGTCGACCAAGGGAAAATTAAAACCAGAAGATGGGCAGCAGCATCTTCCTGGAACATGAGAATTAATAAACTGCGGTTGCAAACTCGCCTGCCAAGCGTGGCAACTATGGCAAAATTCCCCCCAAAATGTGAGCTACAAACTTTTGATAGCGTAGGCCTCCCCCATAGATTGCCACAAATCATGGCCTTGATCCACTCAGTATGTATTTAAACTATTGAATCCCATATGGAAGGGTATCTTGAATCCATGAAGGACTTGTAATGTTAAATGGAAAGCTATTTTTAAATATCCCGTGAGGACTATTTGATTTTTCGGAATAAAAAGTATCCTATGACCGTCTCCAGGATGCAAGCTATCTCTGTGCAAAATTTCATCAAGATCGGTTCAGCGGTTGAACCGTGATAAGGTAACAAAGAGTCAGAGGGGCGGAGAGAGCCCTTTCGCATTTTTAATATTAGTATAGATTTTGAGAAATTGAGTCCAGTGTTCAAGGCCTCGATATAAAAAAAAATATAGTGAACAGGACAACAAGATCAGTTGAACTTGTTGGCCGTGTGGTAGCGGCCTAGGAGTCTCTACCACCCCATCACATCCCGTGGGTGTCGTAATAGTCGACAGAGGGAAAATTAATACCAGGAGACAGGCAGCAGCACCGTCTTGGAACATCTGAACAAATAAAGTGCCGTTGCCAACCCGCCTGCCAAGCGTGACAACTATGGTAAAATGCTCCCAAATTGAAAGATACAAACTTTCGTGGCACTCTATGGGGGAGCCTTATGTTCAGCAGTGGACTAGGTATAGGCTGAAATGATGACGATGATCAGTTGATGGAAGACACGTCGGCGTATATTCCTCATCGCCTTTGAATAAGTTTGGCCAGAATCCACTTCTCAAATGCATTTGCATCCTAACCCCTAATATAAGCCGAAATGTTGTTACACCTGTATACAACCTCTGAATGTATTGTCTTCAGGGTCTCCGGTTCTTTATTTTTCGTTGTGAGAAATATAAATTTCGTTTTTCATACATCACTTTTTTTACTTACGTTTCGTAATGGCGTTCGTTTGACGGAGAAGAAACAGGCGAAAGAAACTCCGTAGGAGTAGTGAAACTCTTTTTTGTCAATCAGTTTTTTTTTATCTTAGTCCAAAATATATTACTTATAAATAAATTTACAAAGAATAATTTCAAAGGATACCAAAGCACACTTCAAGTTAAAGTTTTAGACAAGATTTAATTACAAATATATAAGTATAAACTCGTGTGACAGCGACTCGACCACTCCGTCTCGTACTTTGGGTGTCGTAGAATTCGACAGAGGGAATATTAAAACCAGGATATGGGCAGCAGCATCTTCCTGGAACTTCAGAATAAATAAACTGCAGTTGCTAACCCGCCTGCCAAGTGTGGCAACTATGGCAAAATCCCCCAAAATGTGAGATACAAACTTTTGTGGCAATCTATGGGGGAGGCCTATGTTCAACAGTGGTTCGAGCAGATGATATAATGCCAAAAGTGTGCACGTAAACGCAAAAAGGACTCACTCATGCTTTCCCACTTCTGCCCAATGTAACGTTCATAAGATCGGAGGTAGGATAGGAAGCAGTGTCAAAGACACGGGGCCAATCCCAACATAATTAGACCCGAAAACCAACAATTTATGTTTTTGCAAATGTCTACCGCTGCTGGGATTCGAAGTCTGGACCCACGGTGTAGTAGTCAGGTACTGTAACTAATAAGTACGTAGTCGGCCGACATATCTCTACTACATACTTTATCTGCCCGAGCTCGTAGTGCTGCTAAGAGTGACATGACCCCATTATTTGTAATGCATATTAAATTTATTTTTTAAACAATTCATGCACAAACCTTGCACAAACATATTTCATATCTTTAATATTTAATAAGAAGTATGATTTATTTGAGACTTAATAAATATAAGGAATTGCCGGTGAATTATCTTTTGTTAAATTCCGTTCACTTCGCACCATTTCACATAATATTTCCAGATGTACTTTCCTCAAAAATATTTAATGAAACTCGAGCTATTTTTAAAGTGTAATGAATGTCTCGTCGTATTTGTTCAAAAATATTATCAGTTTGAAGTTCCTTTTATAAATTTGTTCCTATTACAAAATAAAATAATTTATTTTTTTGGTGCCTTATATAAATAAAGTCGTAAGGTTTTCGCCAGTGTCAAAATAACATATTGAAGCATAATATATTTAAATATATTTAATAATAAAATTTAAAAATATAACTTTTAAAGAAAACTAGCAATTTCATTCTTCAAAGTTTCTAAGTTCTAGTTACTTTTTCGACTGACGAAGTCGAAGACAAAACAGAATACGATTTCACGAACACATGCTTGAAAATAATACACCGTCAAAGTTTAATATCAAAGCTCGAAATATACACAGAAATAATACTATTAATTAAAAAACACAATCGTCAATTTTCGAGTTGGCGCCAAAAGTCTATAATACTATTCTAATAGACAATCTTGATATCTTATATTGTAGATGTCGCTACTGTCGCCGTTACAGTCTTAATATTATTAAAATCAGTCAGCGCCATCTGTACGCAGCTCTTAGAGTTAATGCAAAACGGTTCATAGATGAATCACTGAGCGAGCCTTGACCTTGCGCACTAAGAATTAAATTTGCGCATCAAAAGAGACTTGAATCATATTCACCTCTAAGATCACAATGTGTAGTGCACCAACCAATTTAAACAGTAACACCCCCTACCCGTCCCGGCCACGCCAGAGTTTTGACTAACTCCGCACCAACAACAGCACCGCTGTTTTAATTCCGGAGCAAGTAGTAATAATAAAAAATGACACATTTATAATATTCCACATAAAAATAAAACAAAATTGATAAGATGTGCTTAAGTCGTTAGTTCGATTCTCGGATGGGACAAATATTTATTGGATAAAGTGACGAAATGAGCAAAAATATATCTCATAGATCACCATGTGACATCAGCTCTTTAGTCTCATATGCCCAGTAATTACACTTGACGGTAAGTTATTAGAAATAAGATAGACACTGCGGTGGTACCCACCTGGACGGATTCAGTTACGAAAGTTTACGCGTTCATCGTCGGTACTGACACATCAATATATATGTATATTTAGTTTTTTATCAATTTTCAATGCAGCAATTTGGAGGATAAATAAAATCATGTCTGCAACATCGTTAAGGTAAATAAGAAAAATGTCAAAAACATTAAGTCAAACGACACACTTTTGAGAATAAATAATCGGTCTTGTTCGTTCTGATATAAAACATTTTATCAGTGAACCAAATTCAATATTCTTGATAAAAAAAAATATGAAAACCTCATTCTTAATAATATATTTATTAATAATAATTCGATAATGATATGTTTCGATAAAATTTTAGTATTCATATATAGCAACGATACTACATCTACCTCTTTCCTACCGAGGTTTCGTAAGAGGCGACTAAGATATTACGGACAACCTTCATTCGCGAAGAATAATAATATGCAAAGATGTCACTGTACTGCTCAAGGGAACGCAACGGGGAGAAAGAATTCCCCGTCCACAAGGTCCTCAGTGCCCATGGTTCTAATGTTTTGTGTGAGATGATATTGTATAATTATATGCACGGACCTAAACGTACTTGGATTAGAGTAGAAGCATAAAATAGACTAAAAGAAAGATCCACAGTTTTCAGGGCTTTTCACTGAATGGCTTCGAAAGCAGGAGTTAAAAAAGGAGGAGTGCTAGCCAGCTTCACAATCGTAAGGGGTCTGTCGCTGTCTCAAATGAAAATGAGGTCGACTTTATCACGACAGATTCCAGGAATGAAGGAAGATAAGTTAATTTGGTGAGGTTCGCAAGCAATGCCAGATACCCTCCACTAACCTCTACAATACTACTACTAGGTAATACACACCCCTGAAGTTGAGAACAAGACACGTGTTTCATCCCAAAACGAGGCATTATCAAGTGTCATAGACTCTTCTACCGACGGCTGCCGAGACGGTGGCGGTGGTAGTTTGCTTGTGCACGCTACTTAGGGAGGGCGAGCGGTGCTCTTCAAAAGACTACATAATACACACCATTTTTATATTTTGCATGCGGATCTTAGCAAATTAACCTACTTTCCTTCATTACAATGGATTTCCGCAAAGTAACGCCTGATTCAATTAACTAGATGCAAGGAAGATATTAAGATAAATCTCAGTGATCAAGAGGTTCAATAACGGAACCGATTATCGACAAGTCCGAGAATATTGACTGTGACCTTGACAGATCCGACTGCTAAAGTTTATGCAATAAGCGACTCTGATTCAAACCGTAGCGGTCTGCCAACGTCTTCATTCGATGTCCTGGCAGCATGTTTATAAAATTCCTAATTTATTATCTTATGGGATGCAGGAATCAGGGCTTACCAGAGACAATAGTCAGATCACACTTCGGCTTATTCTGAAATGCATATCTTATATTATTTTATCTATAGGTAAATCGATATCGGGATGGATGACGGGTGCCTTCAAAATAAAAGTCCACACAATAGTTACGAAGGAGCTCATGAAGGCAGATAATTTATAACTCTATCTGAGGTGAAAGGAGCACCGCAAAGGCGTAGAGCATAAAGTGAAACGGGGATAATATACTCGTACTTCTAGTGTCTTGCATTTGTGGACTATGAGAATTTCTTTGAGGATCAAGATTCTTTGAGTGACACCAAATTAACAGGCGATACTAAAGAGACTGAGTCTTCTACTTTCTTGGATTTAATTTAAAAAATATTAAAAAGTTTACATTGCCCCATGAATGAGTTTGTGTTTGTTCCTAATATTTACATTTACATAAGAGTCATTGTCTCTGGGGATCTTTTTCATGTACTCGTAGTTAAAGTGGCGTTTGACAGCATTCTTGTACCTGATGCATACTTGCACGTTACAAGTATACTCTACTGCAACTCTCCTATTATAAATGTACTAGTAGCTGATGCCCGTGATTTTACTGGTGGAAGGATTCCTATGCAGGAATCCGTCTAGGTAGGTACCACCCCAGGGCCAGTTATTCTGCCGTGAAGCAGTAGTGTGCAAACATTACTGTGTTTCGGTATGAAGGGCACTGAGAGCTATCGTAATCACTGGGCATGTGAGACTTAAGAACTGATGTCTCGGAGTGACGGGCGCATTGTGGTGTCACACTATTCTGGGTGACACAGCATTTGTTATGGGCAGACGTTGCACTTACCATCAGGTGAACGTTTTGCTCGTTCCGTCACTTTAATCAAATAATAAAAAAAATGATTACACCCGCGTGGATATACATAGATATAGGCGTGACTCTACGCCTCTTTCCCATAGGGGTAGGCAAAGACCACATCTCTCCACTTGCTACGCACCTGACGCGACCGACGAGCTTATGGATATAGGTATTAAACATCCAGTGGCAACCATTTAATTATCCGGGATAAAAAGTATCCCATATCCGGATGCAAGTTATCTCTGTGTCGAATTTCGCCAAGATCGGATCAGCGGTTGAACCGTGAAAAGATCACACACATACGGGCAGACAGTTACTTTGGCATTTATAAGTATGGATTACAGGCGTTAAAATCAAAGTGTGTAAAAAAAGTCGATGTGTAGAAACATTTGTCGGCTCGGTTGGCTCTTGGCTTCTGCGCCGCGGGTCGCGGGTTCGATTCCCGCACGGGACAAATATTTATGTCTGTAAAACGTACTCACGACACAGGAGAAATCCTGCTGTGGGGAATTGTTTAAAAAAAAAGTCTATTATTTAGAACGTAAATAGCCGTAGCAAAATTAGAGATAATAAATAACAAAAAAAAAATGCAAAAAATACCTATAGTTTTTTATTTATATTACAAGCCGTAATATCTCAGGGGCCGAGCGCTCGCCTTTAATTTGAAAGTATTGACCTGAGTTAAATTTTCGATGCCGGTTAATTGATATTTCTCAAAATGCTTATAGCTATTTAAAAATGTTAATTGCAATATTTAGTTCCTCAGCGTCCTCACGTACTCAGCGATAGAGAAACACATCGTGAGGAAACCTGCATGTCTTAGAAATCGTCCTCCAACCATTCTTCACAGCTCCAAAACCCTATCAAAAAGGAGGCATTTGCTCAGCAGTGGGACAATAATGATCGTATAAAGTAACATTATGCTTCTAAAAAGTCTTTTTAATTAAGTCAATAAATAATACTTACTCTTTCATATCATTATTCTGTCTTTATCCATACTAATATTATAAATGCGAAAGTAACTCTCTCTGTCCCTCTGTCTGATCGTTACCTTTTCACAGTTCACCTCTACAACCGATACTGACAAAATTTGGCGTAGAGATAGCTTGCATCCTGAGGACGCGCATAGGATACTTTTTATCCCGAAATATCAAATACCTCCCACGGGATATTTAAAAATCTATATACTCGTTGGGGGGATTTTGCCATAGTTGCCACGCTTGGCAGGCGGGTTGGCAGCCGCAGTTTATTTATTCAGATGTTCCAGAAAGATGTTGCTGCCCATCTTCTAGTTTTAATCTTCCCTCTGTCGACTTTTACGACACCCACGGGATGAGATGGGCTGGCAGATTCTCTTAAGCCCCCAAACTCCACCCAAAATGGAATCTACAAACCTATGTGGCAATCTAGAGGGGAGGCCTATGTTCCACGTCGACGAAGTCGCGGGCATCAGCTAGCTCTCTGTAATGCGCACATAGCAACCGGCGGTCCGCGGAGCGAGCACACATTATGTCTACAGATATATACTCGTACAGTGTAGCCTTGACCGAGTGCCTGCAACCGAAATGGATGCCGTCGAACTTGTCTACCAAAAACGACGATGCTAGGACGACCACATTCATTCACTTTTGGGGACAGTCCCCGCGATAACTTTTATCGAATTAAATGAAAACGAATACAACCAAAAAGTATAAAATAGGTATATGAATCTGGGGTTCTTCGTTTTTTAAGGCTTTAAATACTTTTTGCAAATTAACCTAATTGCATTCCTGTTATCTTGATACATATTAGCGGGGAAGTACGTTCTTCGTTGATAAAATTAAAGAACTCATTTTTATCGATGCCTTTCAACAACAACAACGTTTCTATTCATGTTATCAACACTCACCTAAACAACAGCATAATCACATGACAGAAATAAAACTTATGTTAGACATGTAATAAAAATAAAAATGTAATCAACTTGAAATAAAAGAAAATTGCTCCGTGTAAAATAACTGCTCAGTATTTAAACGATTATTAATTATTCGATAAATATTAATTAAGAATAACCGAAGCGTTGCACGAAAACGCTGCACTGAAATTCGTACTTCAAATTATATTCTGATCGCGCCCAAAGAAGTTTCAATTGAAAAGTCCGTGACAAGTAAAATTGTTCGTACTTACACTAAGTATAACTGGTAATTACTGGATCCGTTTTCATATCAGGTATATTTTCATATCCTATGCAGGAATCCGTCTAGGTAGGTACCACACCAGGGCCAGTTACTCTGCCGTGAAGCAGTAGTGTGCAAACATTACGGTGTTTCCGTTTGAAGGGCACTGTAAGCTAGCGTACACTGGCCATATGAGACTTAGAACTTATGTCTCAGAGTGATGGGCACAGTGTGGTGTCACACAGAAATTTTCTGGATGAAACAGCATTTGTAATAGGCAGACGTTGCAGTTACCATCAGGTGAGCGTTTTGCTCGTTTCATCACTTTATGCAATAAAAAAAAATCTAAAGTGAATAAATAGCCTTTCGCCATTTTTAGAAAATTAAATTGACTGTATCAAATAGAATTCACGAAAGTTTTGACGTTAATTTTTTGCACAGCAAAGACAAAGCATAATATTTTCAAAATATTCTCTAGGTTCCTGCCAATAAAAATGTAGGTTTTGTCAAAGAACTATAACCACATCTCTTCCCGTGGGCATGGTAAGAAGGAACTGAGTAAACTAGGAGATAAGCAACTATTAATAATACTTTTTTACTGGATTAAGTGACGGGACGAGCAGAACGTTCACCTGATGGTAAGTGTAACGTTTACCCATGAAAAATGCTGCGTCACCCATAACATTTCTGTGTGGTACTAGACTGCGCCCGTCACCCAGAGACATAAGTGCTTAAGTCTCATATGTCCAGTGATTACACTAGCTCTCAGAGCACTTCACACCGAAATAGTAATGTTTGCATACCACTGCTTCACGACAGAACAACTGGCCTGAGGTGGTAGCTACCTAGACGGATTCCCGCATTCAATTCCGCAAGGAATTCTACCACCAGTAATGTTGTTATGTATGTACTAAAGCCAAGTTGTAACACTTTTTTTGTAGGAGAAAGTGACGAGACGAGCAAAATGTTTGCCTGTCGGTAAGTGCGACGTCTGCCGATAACAAATGCCGCGTTGCCAAGAACATTTCTGTATGGCACCACACTACGCTCGCTATTCTCAGACATGAGCTCTTAAGTGTCATAGGCCCAATTTACACTAGCCGTTCGGACCACAGTATTATTTGCGCATTACTGCTTGACAGTAGATAACATACATCCAACGCCTACGGTGTACGGTCTGTTGCTGCGTACTTGGGAGTGGCTTATACATAAATATATGAAGTCACGCCTCTTTCATATTGGGGTAGGCAGAAACCATATATTTTCACTTACTACGATCCTGCCACATGACTTTCGTTTCTTCCACTTTCATATGCGCTACATGTATGTGGATATAAGGAAGGGGCTAGGGGCCTCTTCCATGCATGCTTATTTTCATTTGCTAGGAAATGAAATAATACATGGCCGTCTGCCAACCACCTTTAGAATTTAAGAGAAAGATAGCTACGCTACATTAGTGCTCATAAACAACACGTTATCGTTTTTATTTATTTTTTTGAAGCTTAAGGCGACAAAACAGTATATATGACCAGTGCTCTGTGGTTTCTTTATATTTGTTCTATTATAATTATTTTAATAAATGTAGTATTTGTAATACTATATATAAATAACAACAAATTAATGTCTAAATCGAGACATTCTACTTTCTTTCGATACGTATGGTCAACCTACACGTATCGCGTATATAGTCTGCGAATGTATAATTTTACCGTTTTTTATATACTATTCTTAAACTTAAATTATAAATACGCAGACTAATGTTAAGTGATATTTATATGATATATGGATATTTCATAATATCACTTAGGTATGAGTTAATATGAGAGATATGTATATACATTTCATAAAATGATGTAACAGTTGGCTACACTAACACACTACAACTACATAAGAAAAACTTATAACCAGATAGATTCATATCTATGCGCTTGTAATTTTTGGAATGGTAAGCAGAACATCAAAAGAGCGTAACTTTGGAGACTTTATGTGATAACTTTCATAAGCGTTATAAGCTCATCCCGAGTAGTAAGCATCTTTACAAAAGCCAAAAATCGTCGCTCTTACATTCGTTCATTAAATTTCAAAACACAACTTTTGTTAGTGCAACACATGCTCCTCCATATTACCCTCTCCAGAGCAGCCTCTTTAACCTCCTTTCACGACATGGTAACAGATTTATATACATCCCTACTAGAGGTCTAATTGTAAGCGATTTGAATAAGTATATAAGCAGTCTCATCTCATCCAATGGATCTCGTAAAAGGCGAGTAAGGAATTAAACTGCACTGTGCACCCAACACCGCATGGTGACGATGGGCTCACCACCTATCACACCAAGTGCATTAAATTGTTTAGGTTCTCTGTTTTTTCAGTGAGTGCCCAATCTCTGACTACCCCTTATGGGATACAGTCGTGATCTTATGTATGTATGTATGTTCAATAAGTATGTTTTTTTTAACATTTTTTACTTTTATTAAATCCGTCTTATACTATGTTTATTTTCCTTGCTCGCCTTACATTTATGATACCTTGTACGATGTTTTGCCTTTTACATAAATTTGTTATTATTCTGCCGTGAAGCAGTAGTGTGCAAACATTACTGTGTTTCGGTTTGAAGGCCACTGAGAGCTAGCGTAAGCACTGGGCATACGAGACTTAAGAACTGATGTCTCTGCGTGACGAGCGCAGTGTGGTATCGCACAGAAATTTTCCGGTTGACACAGCATTTGTTGTGGGCAGACGTTGCACTTACCATCAGGTGAACGTTTTACTCGTTTCGTCACTTTTTACAATAAAAAAAAAACATTAATTAATTAATTATTTTTGTATTTTGCTCCTATTTGATAATTTGGTCATTATCCATTATCAACCTGGTGACAGTCCATTGACACAGAACACCTGTGGGAATGAAACTCTCCATATATTTGTTACTTACGACACCGCGGGATGAGATGACGTAATAGATTTTCTTTGGATTTATTTTCCGAACAAAAATTTGAACATTGTTATACTGATGGACTTTAGTAAAGTCGAAAATAAAAGACGTTTAAAACTCTTACCGACGCTAAAACACCGGTTCGAAATATAAGAGCCCAGAGAATAATAAGCAAGAAACTAGGCTAAATATCTAATTTTCATCATCAATTCAGCCTATGACTAGTCCACTGCTGAACATAGGCCTCCTCAATACATTGCCACAAAAGTATACAGCTCTCATTTTTGGGAGATTTTGCCATAGTTGCCACGCATAACAGGCAACCGCAGTTTATTTATTCAGATGTTTCAGGAAGATGTTGCTGTATATCTCCTGGTTTTCGTTTTCGCTCTGTCGACTTTTACGACACCAACGGGATGAGATGGTAGACTCTCTTAAGCCGCCACCACACGGTCGATATCTAATTATAATGTTAGCTAATTTAGTTAGTCAAACCATAATAGACATAAAATTGCATCTTTAGCATAACTTGTTTGTATTACTATTAAAAACCTAAAAGCACACTAGATGGCTGCGTGGTCTAGTTGTCGGAGAGCCTGACATCTGTGCCGCGGGTCCTGTTTTCGTATCCCAGCCGGAGCCTTCGTGGTTCAGGACCAAATACTGAGCATCGGTTTCTTTTAAGAATAAAATAGAGAAGAGAGAATGACACTTGTTTAAATAAAACTATTTTTACGAATTTTATCGCGTTTAATTTAAACTATTTATAACCAGACGTTTCGAGCGCTTTACAGCACCCATGTTCACGGAAGGACTGAGGTGACAGATGTCCCGATTTCATAGTTAACCCGGGGTACGTTCAGCTTTTAATTATTATTTTTAGTCCGATCTTCGCAAAAAGAGCTTACTGTGTCTGGAAGCCTTGCAGTGGTATGCTTAGGTTTTTATTTAGTTTTATTATGAAGGAAAGTAAAGGTTGGTGGGAGGTATCTGGTGGCGGTTCCTGGTGGCGGTGTTAGTTTGCTTGTGCAAGCTACTGAGGGAGGGCGGGCGGTGCTCTTCAAAAAACTAGGTAATATACACCATTTTATTGTATGCGGATCTTAGCAAATTAACTTACGTTACTTCAATATAATAGATTTCCGCATAGTAACGCCTGATTCTATTAACTATTACTTTTATTAATTATAGGAACTCAAGCCGGCGGTAGTACCCAACCATCTTCCCTATTAAAACACAATAAAATCCGTAAAAATAGTTTTTTTTTAAATGTGTAATATTCGCATAAATATAAGAAACAACAGCACTTGTGTCATTATTCATTTTATCTGAATGATAACATATTAAAAAAAACTAATTGTATTATATTGTCCTGCCTACTCTGCAAATATAGAACAAGCATTGTTAAAAACGTAACATTGAATCACAATTTCTTTTCATTACTATAAGACAAACTTTCAAACAACAAACTACTCTTGAAACAAACGCCGTATAATGACCCACGGCTATTTCGTTTATATAGATATTAATTTGGACCAAGTTGGGTCCAAAAAGGCGTAGGAGCGAGATGTGCGAGAGATAAAACAGCTGTGTGCGCGGGACTCGAACCCGGGAGCGCCGTGTCAATGGCACTCGAATGGACCCGTTTTCATTGCAGCGAGACTTACAATACGATACGAATTCAAGATTATTTTTATAACAATCAGATTAATCTATACAAAATATTTGACGGACGTGTCTTTAATTATTGAAGCTTGTAATTATAGAAATTTTACATCAAACCCTAAGGAAATTCAATCCATTCTATTCTTTAAAATATAAGAATTATTTAGAACTATTTTATTTCTAAATTTGCTTAAGGCTTTTATTTGAATTTGCTTAAGGTATTATGGGCGGCGGTGATCACTTACCATCAGGTGAACCGCTTGCTCGTTTGCCCCCTCTTATAAATAAGAAATATTTTCTGGTGGTAGGATTCAGACGTTGCACTTACCATCAGGTGAACGTTTTGCCTGTTTCATCACTTTATGCAATAAAAAAAATGTAATTTACCTCATTTATGTCCTGTGTGCCCGTTATGCATATGATTTAAACTTTTTGTGAAACCTTTATTGGCTGAACATTTTTTAATTGTCATATTTGATTTTAATTAATTTTTTTGTTTATTCTTCAGTAAACTTAGCAGTGGTAGCTCAGGGGCCTGGTGCTCACCTTTAATTTCATAGTAAGCGAGTAACCTGGGTTCGATCCCCGGTGCCAGCACCTCTAATATTGTTCTACAATTTTAAGTGCTGATTTACCACGTGCTTAGCGGTGAAGGAAAACATCGTGAGGAAACCTGCATGTCCGAGGAATAGAAATATTTCGAGGACATGTGAAGTCCGCCAATCCGCATTGGAGCAGCGTGGTGGATTCTTCCTAGCTCCAAAACCTTCTCAGAAATGAGAGGAGGCCTGTGCTCAGCAGTGGGGCATTTATAGGCTGAAGCTTTACTTTTTTACTTTTAAACTTAGTTTTAACGTAATTTCCATAAATTGTTTGGAGTTACATAAATTCTAGCCTCGAACAGACTACTAGGACAAACAAAGTAGTAAGCTAACAGATTCCGACGGTGTCGCATGCAATATGTTTAAAGTTAGTTAAGTTATTTATTTATTTATTTCAACTTCTATACACTCAAATTGTTCATATGGCGGACCTAATGCCTAAAGGCATTCTCTCCCAGTCAAACATAAGGCTAAGCAGAGATAAAGATATGTTATATAAGAAGTTGTATACTTGATAGAATTTTATATATTGGACTAATTAAATATTTAATTGAGTTTAGTGGTTTTCAATGTCATTTTATAGTTTAAGAAGAACACATTTTATGTAAGCTTATTTCGATTTTTCTTGGTAAAAGTAACAGAATATGATAATGAAGCAATAATGATATTGTACGTACTTCGTATGGCAGAATAAAGTGTCAGGGAAAAGCAGAGCTACCCTTAAGATGTCTTCTTCTATTGGTAGTCTAAAGATTTTGTATATCGTAAAGCATCTGTGAAACCTCAATTGGGCGATGCAAGACGTATGAGATATTGTTTTCGACCGTTTCATATGGCGACATATCGTTTCATATGGCGACAAATCGTTTCATATGGCGACATATCGTTTCATATGGCGACATATCGCTACACATAGTATTTAATTATTAATATTTTTATCCATAATTTGTACTAATCTGACAATTTTCTACAGCACTCTTTGGTCAATAACATATTTACAAAATATAAGTAATTGTTCATTAACAAATTTACGAGTCACTTCACTTTTTTCCATAAAAAAGTCATGTTTACCATGAGCTCAGCGGAGAAGGAATACATGGCGAGCAAGCCTACATATTTGAGAAATAAGAAATGACGGTGACTTGTGGATGACAATTACTGGATCCAAAATTTTTGTAAATTAATTATTACAAGAGCTGACATCTTGTGTTTTTAAAAACACTGTTCTATTTGGCATGCTGTTTTTCTTAAGTTGAGCCTAAAGCCCTAAACCCTATTGGTTAAGGGTAGGTATGGACTGTAGTGACCCGACATTCGAGTGTAGTGATGAACCATCTCCTAGCACAAGCTTTTAAGCTTAGTTGTAGTGATTAACAGAAAAAATTGAAATGTTAATAGCGTATTCTTAAAAAACAATAAACAACAAAAGATAAGTATAATCATTGCTCCCAAATGCAACCAGCTTTCTTGGCACTATGTCTCGAAGAGTAGGACTATATAAGTTAACTGTATGTGGCACTGTAGTTATGTATAGTAAACGCGCTAGCTAAGAAAAAGCCTATTCGCTTTTCTCCTGAAGACACCCACATTGTAATCGGACAGAGAGACTGATGCAAACAAATTTTTCAGTCCTTTGCTGTACGTATTTTCTAGTAGTTCAGTTTTTTTTCAATTGGATAAAGTGACGATACGAGCAAAACGTTCACCTGATGGTAAGTGCAACGTCCGCCTATAATAAATGCTGTGTCACCCTGAAAACCTCCCTACGACACCAAACCGCACTCGTCACTCTGAGACATAAATTCTTAAGTCTCATATGCCCAGTGATTACGCTGGCTTTCAGTGCTTTTTTAACCAAAACACAGTAATGTTTGGACAATACTGCTTCACGGCAGAATAACTACTAGTTACTGTATATATGGGATACTTTTCTGGAAACACAGTAATGCTTCACAGCAGAATAAATAGTCCTGGGGCGGTACCTACCTAGACGAATTCCTGCAGGAATCCCTCCACCATTATTAGATATTTACTCGTATTTAATTATTTACACTTTATTGTACTAACTGTACAAACGGCGGACTTAATGCCATATGGCATTTTCTAACAGTCAACCAGAGAGTGTGTGGGAGAAGCGTGTACGACGGTGGGCAGGGGCGAAAAACATAAACAAATGAAAAAAATATACATGTATAGAAGACATATATCTAATATATAAATAAACACTCACGTACACACACAGAGACTCATATATACATTTATAAAAATAATATACAACTAAACATTATTATAAAGAGTTATATCAGGATATAATATATATAATAATAATCAAGTTAAATTAATTGTCCGATGAACTCGAATAGTGCAGTTTTAGCTTAGTTTTTAAACACCACTTGTGCGGGAATTTCCTTATGTTTGAAGGAAAGCGCATTCCCGAGTCGGGCCGCTGTTACAGCAAAGGAGTTCGAGAGAAAACTAGTGCGGTGAGAGATAATTTGGAATACGAGATTGTCATGTGACCGAAGAGTGCGTTCATGGGAGGTACCCAAGTATTGAAATTTAGATTTTGAATACTCTGAGGCAAATGGATCATTAAGGATTGTGAAAAGAGTGTAATGTATTGTACATTTTATTTACTATGCGTTTGTTCTTTAATTACGTAAAATATTACCACTAATTAAAAAAAAATTCACCCATTAAAACAGCGAGACATCTATTTTACCACCAGTAACTTATTTTCTAATTTATTAACGTAAATAGTTGACTGGCACACTCATTACGAAGCTGTGACTGGATAGATAAATTCAATTACAAAACGGCAGACAATTTGCACTATATTACTCATGAAGTGTGTGCAGTGGAAACGCGCACGGCACGCACACGAGCGCACCGCGTAACGCGGTAGCCGTCGAACCGGTCGCGCCGCCGCGCCAAATTGCTATAGCCGACGCGCCGCTTACGCTGCTCTGGTGGCTCACATGCCTGCAAATCTTCTTCGTCGACAGATAAGCTTCTATTCCTGATATTGATAAAGGACATCACTAATATATAACAAAAATAATTCTAAAACAACTAGATACAGTCACAATGAAAAATAGCAATTGTTGAATTGTTGAACAGCTCTGAGAGCTAATTGATTCGCCCCCCGTCACGTCTCGTTTACTATGGATTTGCTCTTTGCCTACCCCTTCTATGGGAAAAAAGCGTGACTGTATGTATATGAGAGCTAATTAGCGCCCTTCTACAACAAGTAAAAGTTCTGCGAATTCGCTTAATTCCACCTAATTTTAACGAAATGTACTAGTGTATGTGAATCCGTCGAGGTAGGTACCACCGAAGGGCCATTTATTCTGCTGTGAAGCAGTAGTGTGCAAACATTACTGCCTTTCCAGAAATATTCTGGGTGACACAGCATTTGTTATGGGCAGTCATTGCACTTACATACATACATACATAAGATCACGACTGTATCCCATAAGGGGTAGTCAGAGACTGGGCACTCACTGCAAAAACAGATGACTGCCACAATCCACGTTTCACCGAAACAATATAATGCACTTGGTGTGATAGGTGGTGAGCTCATCGCCATCATGCGCTGTTGGGTGCACAGTGCAGTTTAATTCCTTACTCACCTTTTACGAGATCCATTGGATGAGATGGAGTGGTAGTATTCTTTTAACGAGCCGCCACCACACGGCACGTTATGGGCAGTCATTGCACTTACCGTCAGGTAAACGTTTCGCTCGTCTCGCCATTTTATGCAATAAATAAAAAAAACCACACACCGCACGCAAGTACTAATCAAACTGTTATCTTGACCTCATAGATCAACGATTTTTTTATCTAGGCCGATAAAACAAAACCGTGTCTCTAAATTAAAACTTTAACTACATAATTAATAAAAGTTTGCAAGCCATTATCTGTCCTTGTAATTCCTTAATCGATACTAATAAAACTTCCATCCTTATAAGACAAACATATGAATCTATAAAAGCTCTGATTAATATTAAAAAAAAGTTTTTTGACATTTATCTCTATAATCTCTTAGATAATAATATATTTTTAAAAGATTTTCTCCTGTACAAACATATACATATATATCGTCGCCGTCGTTTGAGCCTACCAGTAGTTCACTGCTGAAAATAGGCCTTGCCATAGTTGCCACGCTTGGCAGGCGGATTGGCAACCGCAGTTTATTTATTCAGATGTTCCAGGAAGCTGCTCCTGCCCATCTCCTGGTTCTCAGTTTCCCTCTATCGACTTTTACGACACCAGCGGGATGTGGTGGTAGATTCTCTTAAGCCGCCGACACACGGGGGAGCATATCTATTTTGTTCCTATAAGCTTCGTTGTTGCCCATAGAGCACACATACAGGCTACGACATCGCCTTACTGGTATGGTATCTAAATGAAGAATTACTTCATCATCATTTCAGCTTGTCATTACTCCACTGCTGAAAATAGGCCTCCCGCACAGATTGTATCTGTCATTTTGGAGGGATTTTGCCGTGGTTGCCACGCTTGGCAGGCGGGATGGCAACCGCGGTTTATTTTAAGAATTTAAAATAAGTCATAGGTGAAATTAATTGGGTAGCGGTTACATATTTCACACTGTTCTACATTAATTAGTATTGTAGCTCTTCATGGCATCACATCCGAAGTCACTGCTATTTTGAACACTAGTACTTTGATAGGAACTACACGCGGTAGAGCCATGAAGGTAGAGCTACTATCTGTGCCTTAAGAATATTTCAGTTTGATTGGGAAAGCAGCAATACATACATACAGTCACGCCTCTTTTCTCAGTGGGTTAGGCAGATAGTTTAAGTACCAAACGGAGAAGAAAGTTTATGAATGTGCAATTTGTCTTCAAAACGCTCCCCATGACACAGAAGAACCATAGTAAGGTTAATAGGGAAATTAGAAATAAAAGTAGGCAGAGACCACACACCTGGCCCATTTTTCGCCTATGCGGGAAACGAGACGTGACGGTGGCGACCCGTCCCACGAGCAGTATAGTGATAGAATTGCATGTTATGGTGTTATTCTGCACGAATAGAGGCTGTCTGTACAGTACCTTAGTCAACTCCGAAGACAACTCGGTAGGAAAGATGTGCTATTGTACTCTGCCAGACACCAATCGGCTCCATTTAAAAGAATCTGCTATTATTCAAAAGTATAGTTAATTTTATAAATGACAGTACGTGTACCCTTTTCTTCTATATTTCATACTCTGTTAACTTTACGGAGCTTTTAAATAAGAGTTACAATGGCGGATTCAATGTCCTGCAGCATTCTCTGCCACTCAGTTGGCAGTACACGAAAAGTGCTATCCGTTACTAAACTCAACTTATATTAATGTAATAAATAATATTAATAGATATATTTAAATACATACGTACCAAAATATACCATTAAGATCAAATGCATAAACAGATACAGAAAAATAACATAAAAACCCTGTAATATGAAAGGAAGAAAAAGTTACACGCGTCAGATAGAATTTTTCTTAAGGTTATATTTTCGAACCAATATTTTAAACAAGTTTTTACTGAGGTCAGCGTTCCAGATAAGAATATCCTGTACACAATAAGGACTGTAAAAGCTTAATTATCAAAAAATGCTGCAAAATACCACACTTAAATTTGTTTCGGGAACGAGGTACCCGAACATGGCTCAATATACATACATACCGCCGCGTGGTGGCGTGGTGGCTTAAGAGAATCTACCACCCCATCTCATTCCGTGGGTGTCGTAAAAGTCGACAGAGGGAAAATGAAAACCAGGAAATGGGCAGCAGCATCTTCCTACAAACATCTGAATAAATAAACTGCGGTTAATGATTTCTTATATTTACGCAAACACCACACATTTAAATGAAACTAATTTTACGGATTTTATCGCATTTAATTTTTTTACTATTTATCCCGACGCTTCGAGTGCTTTACAGCACCCATGGTCACGGGGGACTGAAGTCCCGATGTCATAGTTAATCCGGGGTATCATAAGCTTTAAATTATTATTTTTGGTCCGATCTACGCAGAAAGAGCTAACTGTATCTTGAAGTCTTGCAGTGGTATGATTGATTTTTGATTTGATTTTATTAATAATCGAACCCAAATGTATCCGGTAGTAGTACCCAACCATCTGTATTGAAATTATTATGTTTTTTTTTATTTCAATAGCCTCGCGAATCATCCTTGATAGGAATCGGTGTCCTTTTGCAAGGATTTGTGGTCTATCAAATCTGATGTAATTATTTTTTTGTCTATTTTCTTCTGCTTTTATTTAAGAGTTAATACGACTATTGGATTAGTCTATAACTTTTTAGATGAATACCTACTTTATAAACGTTTTGTTATTGGATAAAGTGACGAGGCGTGCAGAACGTTCACGATGATAAGTGCAACGTCTGCCCATAACTGATGCTCTGTCACCCAGAACATTTCTGTGTGGCACTACACAGCGCCCGTCACCCAGAGGCATCAGTTCTAAGTCTCAGGTGCCCAGTTAGCGTTAAAGTAACCGTTAATTTAGTTTTCTATCTGTAAACCGATTTACACATCATTTCGTAACGAGCTTTAATAACAATATTTCGTAAATTTCTCTAAGTCAACTTATGATAATTATGAGAGTTAGTCAAAAACGTCTTTATATTTTGAGTGTATTTAGTTTTATTGATTTTAACATATGTCGCCAATATATTCACGAGTTCGATAAAATACTATAATTATTAAAAAAATCTTCAAGTTAATAATATTCAGTTGTTAGCATAAATCAGTTTTGACATTAAAAATATCTAGAATGGAACATCTCGTTGATGTCTTTTGTTCGCTCGTCGTTCATTGTATACCAGCACTGGAATGCGGCTTTACTTAAATCGTTAAAGCTTTTTTTTTATTAAATGACGAAATTTATTTAAATACAATTTTTCGAACAATTATTCACAGCCATTGAATAACATTGTGTGTTTTATATTTCTTGGTTCACTTTAGTCGACTGTAGACGTCTAGACAACTACGTGCAGTTTAGACTAGACTAGAACACCCGGGGAAGAAATAGGGTAGGTTAATGAAGAGCGCTAAATTAGTATAGTACTTATCTTAATATAGAATTGACCGCCCTTTCTGAAATCTACGCAACGAAGGTAAGATTTTGTCTGCTCTACATTTGATGAGAGCGGTTACAATTTCGGAACTTGAATTGGAATTATATATTTTAGAGCGGACGGAATATTGTCAGTAATATAATTGGCTTAATTCCATCTATCTAAACATGTAATTTAATATTACAATACACACGTAATTTTAAAGGTATTTATTGATAATTGCTAAGATTTTAGAGAGCGTAGAAATTGGGATTATAATAATTAGAAGAAATTAGTATGCTGTGTGGTAGCGGCTTAAGATAATCTACCACCCCATCTAATGCCATGAGTTGCGTAAAAGTCGACAGAGGGAAAATTAAATCGAAAGAACCACTGAACGCAATCAATGGAGTTCAGCGGTGGACTAGTGATAGACTGAAATGATGACGATGAGTATCTTTTTTTTTATTGTAGAAAGTGACGAAACGAGCAAAACGTTCACCTGAAGTTAAGTGCAACGTCCGCCCACAACAAATGCTGTGTCTCCCAGAATATTTCTGTGTGACACCGCACTGCGCCCGTCACCCTGAGACATCAGTTCTTAAGTCTCAAATGCCCAGAGATTACGCTAGCTTACAGTGCCCTTCAAACCGAAACACAGTAGTGTTTGCACCCTACTGCTTCACGGCAGAATAACTGGCCCTGGGGTGGTACCTACCTAGACGGATTCCTGCATAGGAATCCTACCACCAGTTAAGTATCTGCTCATTTGTTAAGAATTTCTTAGTTTATATTATAGCATCGCAATTTCTAAACCCTTATACTCGTAAATACCTTACTTTACATCAACCATGAGATTAGGTACCATTGCGTTTTTAGAACATGTACATGAACACAATTTTTTTTATGATTTCATAAGTAGTTTTACACGGATGGATGTCACATGGTTGGGGTTACACGGACTCGTTCAGTGTATTGCGTCCTCTTTTCGGCGCCATCTGAGACAGTATGACAAGAGACTTCTGGAGAGTAAATAAACATCTTCTAGGGCTACCAACTTAAATCTTATGTTGTTAGGTGGTACCTATCACCAAGACTTAATGATATGTGAAGCCCTAGCTAAGCTTAGATAAGCGAAAAAAGAAAATAAACAGTGGGCAGTCACGGGTTGAGGTTGGATGATGACATATACTTGTAAAAACAATTAAGTTAAATAAAACAACGATAACAACAAAGACGACTGCGTGACGTACCTAAAGGCAACATAACCTTGGCATATTCACAATAAAAAAGTCCTTGTAAGGCAAGGGTTGCAAGCGTAGCTCGATTTAAAAAATTATAGCCTGTTATATAGCTATTAAAAAGACGTTAAGTCATGTCTGCTTTGAAGAATAAGACCGGACGCTCTAGTCCTAGCACATCCGGTTCATTTGAGTCCATGCGAGCACATGGCGATAAAAAATTTAGATCGACGTGTGAATTATAGTTTTTTTTCTTACTCCATGTAAAGTTTGCATGATTTTAATTTGTTAATATAGTGCATGACAAGAATCGGCGTTCTATTGCAAGGGTTTGTGGTATATTAAATATTGGTGCTAAAACTCAGATCGTTGGGTTTCGGGTCTGGTTGTGTTGTGCATGTGAAATTTATCTCTGAAAAAGCACACACGATACAGGAGAAATCCTAGTGAGGAGCTTCGAATAAAAAAAAATTCTTAGAGGACATCCCGCACTAAGATTTTAGACGAAATAGGTTAGTCACCTATATAGTTTCATCATCATCATCATCATCATTTCAGCCTATCACTAGTCCACTGCTAAAATTGCGGAAAAATGTAGCTTTTATTTTGGAGGGATTTTGCAATAGTTGCCACGCTTGTCAGTTTTTAGTTTATTTATTCAAATGTTCCAGGAAGCTGCTGCTGCCCATCTCCTGATTTTCAGTTTTCCTTTATTGACTTTTGCGTCACCCACGAGATGAGATAGGGTGATAGATTCTCTTGAGCCGACATAGTTTTCCGAGTCGGAAAACTAAAGTAGAAATGGACATGTCGCGAAAGACGCAGAAGTGACCAATGGCTTAAGTGCCCGCTGAAATAAAGACCTCGTGTAGGCGAACACAGTGTATGAATCCATAATATTTTTAAACTCGAATAATTTAATCGAAAATGAACATTTTTAGTGTCCATGACAGTATGATAGTCGCAGATACCGTTGCACTTTAAATTATCTTCATTCAGTGCTGATTCGAGACAACTTTGTAATCCCAGCATTAATGGTGCCATTTCTTATTCTTCAGCCTGATAATAGTTCACTATTAGAAATAGGCCTCTTCAAAAAAAGGAGGGAATTACCATGGGTTTTTTTAAGTTGTAAATTTCGCAGCCCGTCGCTCGTTTCATCGTCGTTTTAGCCTATCACAAGTCCACTGCTGAACATAGGCCTCCCCCATAGATAGCCACAAAAGTTTGGAACTCTCATTTTGGAAGGATTTTGCCATAGTTGCCACGCTTAACAGGCGGATTGGACACCGCAGTTTATTTATCATCAACAGTAGCATCTTCTTAGAACATCTGATGTTCCAAGAAGATGCTATTGTCCATCTTCTGTCGGAAGCCATATACTTTTGCAGCTACAGTGCTACAGTGCTCATCGATGTTAATGTCTGTAGTATTTATTACTTCTCATAGCATATAAGTCTACGATTTTATTTTTAGTAGACATACATACATACATAAGATCACGACTGTATCCCATAAGGGGTAGTCAGAAACTGGGCACTCACTGCAAGAACAGATGACTGCCGCAATCCACGTTACACGAAAACAATATAATGCACTTGGTGTTACAGGTGGTGAGCCCATCGCCATTCGCTGTTGGATGCACAGTGCAGTTTAATTCCTTACTCGCCTTTTACGAGATCCATTGGATGAGATGGAGTGGTAGTATTCTTTTAACGAGCCGCCACCACACGGCTAGACATACGATTAATAAAGTAGAAATTTATATCGGCATATTATGTCTCTGCTCAACTGGTGGTTGTTAGTGATACGTATGATGTATGGAACGAGTTGCATTCATTTGCAATCCCTCAAGGACTGTCGCTCTTATTTTTTGTTCAATCCGTCAAAGCGGACCCCAGCTAACAAAACGTATTTGTAAATGATCATTACAGTCAGGGGTGAAAGTCGGGCACTTTCCATTGGCCAACAACACCCCTGTGAAAGTGTCCAATAGGGGTAGGATGTTTGTGAAATGTCGCTATATAGGTGCACGTATATGGATTATTTTGATTACAATGCCTGTCACAGCTGTGAGGGGTCTACGCTTCGTTTTCGATGACACGGATGTGGATTGAATCTTGGTCTATTGAAAACTAGTAATTCTTGAGACCCCTTTCACTACAGTCTGGAAAAAATATATAAATATGACATCAGTATAATTTAGTTGCATTTCGATCAAAACTTCTTTACGTTACTGACGGACGCTGTCACATGCGCAGATTTTTAGTGGTGGAAGGAGGTAATAGTAGTATCAAGCAAACATTACTGTGTTTTGGTCTGAAAGGGAATGAGAGCATCCCCGTCTTATCATGCAAGTAACGTCGAACGCTCTGAGACGTCACAATTTGTTTCTTTTAAGTCTACTGAAAAAATATTGAGTTATACTATAAGGACAATGTCATCAAAACTTCGATTCCGTTTAGTTTAGTCAATAGAATGAGGCGTTACTTTGCGGAAATCCATTGTAATGAAGAAAATAATTTGCTAATTTCCATGCAAGATTAAAAGGGTACCTATTTTTGAAGATTCCTACAATAGTGTGTACAAGCGAACTAATACCGCCACCGAGAACCGCCACCATATAGTTACAGTGGTAATAGTGGTGCCGGAATCTTAGTCTATTAAACATATTTTTGATTTGTACCATAATTTACTGGTCTTCTGTTTCCTGCATTGCTTTGCAGGAATCCGTCTAGGTAGATACCACCATAGTGTCAGTTATTCTGCCGTTAAGCAGTATTGTGCAACATTACTGTGTTTCGGTTTGAAGGGCACTGTTAGCTAGTGTAATCACTAGGTGGCGAGCGCAACACAGAAATGTTGTGGGTGACACAGCATTTGTTATGGGTGACAACACTCCATCGTGTTTCTTTATCGAGAAGGACTAGTTCACAGACGGTGGTGACCATTGCCCGCCCAAACAACTGTATATATTTTGTCTACTGCGGGACATAGACCCATCCCACAAAAAAAGATTCGTCGTAAACACCACGCTTGGCAGGTGAATTGGAGACCGCAGTACCAGATGCCTTTTTAAGCATTAAGTGACGAACCGAGAAAATCGTTCACCCGGTGTTAACTGAACCCAGAACATTTCCACCACACTCTGCTCGTCACCCCGGGACATCAGTTCTTAAGTCTCATATGCCCAATGTATAAACTAGATCTCAGTGTTCAGACCGAGACAAAGTAATGTTTGCACACTACTACTTCACGGCAGAATAACTGGCGCTGCGGTGGTACCTACCTAGACGGGTATCTGCATAGATATCCCACTACAAGTAACAATCCTACCACCAGTAAATCAAGCTGCCTGTCACTGTATATTTTGCAAACCGTACCGAGCAATTTCGAAAGGGTTTTTACGGCACCTGACAGTAACCATGATATTTAACAAGCGGTTCCCATACCGGTGATTTCATTATTCAATACATAATAGTTGACGACCGCATAGCCTTGTGGTCAGAGTACTTGACTTCTACTACGGCTTCTAGGTTCGAATCCCAGTCGGAGCAAACATTTGTGCAAAAACACAAATTGTTTGTTTTCGCGTCTGGTTGTGTTGTGCAAGTGAAATATATGTCTGTAAAACGAACCCACGATACAGAAAATCGTCATCGTTTTAACAACAACGTTTTACAAGAGATTGATATTTGACTGTAATTCTATTAATAATGAATAAATATAGTAATTTACTACTTAAACAAATAAATTAGATACAGATAATGTATACCCGCCCTCGCTTTACAGCGACGATAAAAGCTTTCAACGTTCAATTGTTTTTCAATAATGTATTGCCTACGTTTTTGTGGGATAATTCTAAGTTGTAAAACAATATTCAGAATTATCATCTTTCGAGGTTATAAGCTCGCCGTGTGGTGGCGGCTTAAGAGAATCTGCCAAACTGTCGAAACTCAGGATATGGGCAGCAGCATTTTCCTGGAACATCTGAATAAATAAACTGCGGTTGCCAACCCGCCTGCCTAGCGTGGCAACTATGGAAAAATGATAGTTTCAAACTTTTGTAGCAATCTATGAGGGAGGCCTATGTTCAGCAATGGACTAGTGATAGGCTGAATTGATGATGATGAATGAAAAAAAATTACATGCATACATAAGATCACGACTGTATCCCATAAGGGGTAGTCAGAGACTGGGCACTCACTGCAAAAGCAGATGACTGCCACAATCCACGTTTCACCAAAACAATATAATGCACTTGGTGTGATAGGTGGTGAGCCCATCGCCACCATGCGCTGTTGGGTGCACAGTGCAGTTTTATTCCTTACTCGCCTTTTACGAGATCCATTGGATGAGATGCAGTATTCTTTTAACGAGCCGCCACCACACGGAAAAAAATTTACTGCAGCTTAAATGAAGCTGAACATTCTTTAGTATGTATTAAAAATTTAGATCCCTCAAATCATTTATTTTGTACGTTCTTGACATGAATATCGGATACAATCCTATCGTACAAACCGGACTTAGTGCTTTTAAGTTTTTATTGCAGTAAAGGTTCCCTTGTGCCACATTACTGCCGAATCCCGCGTTTGCAGCAAATAACAAAAATAAACGAAAAAACATCGAACACGGAACGCTCCGCTATCGCCTCTCAAATAAAAGACTTCCTTCACATGACAATAATTGACATTCGCACATGTTTCTTTTAATCACGACTTTAAATTTTGATTATTGCCAGTATAGAGTTCATATTCGAATGACTGTGTGATGATCGTCGTAAAGAATTGCATTATGCTCCCATTCCGAACTTTAATGCTTACGTAATAAGGAGTACAGTTTTTCAATGAAGCGGATTCAAATTTTGAATCTCGGTACGTTGCAAAAATCCGCCATGCGTTCGGTCGACGAACTCGTTGCGCTTGTGTGCGCGACTTCACAAATCGTGCAGTCGTGTGGGTGCGGCTGCGTTAGTTCCGTAACTACTAAGCTGCCAGACTCGTAGTTACGAGTATGTGCTCCTGTGTGGGTGGACGCTTACGCCAGCTCCGCGCTTGTGATATAAAACAGACTTGTCGCGATTCCTTTGTCGGCGTGTGCGAAAATATATATACAGCATGTGCGAATTGAAAACTTTCAACAAATCTTTGCAATGTTTTACATTTTTTTTCCTATTTATGGAAATGTTTATTTCTATATCACCACTGCTGAGCAACACCATCCTCTAATTTTTTTAGAGGGTCATTTGAACTTTATTTGAATAACTCTTTAATGTTTTTGTATTTTAATTGGTAAAATATAAGCTATTTTTTATTTTTTATACATCTCATATCCATTTTTAATCTAAATATAGTTCTAAAAGCAGCATGTTTAAGATATATCAACGATATCGATATCCTTTACTTGTTGAAGCACAGGTACCAATGTGGCAATACAAACAAGAAATTACTGCTCTTAACAAATACGTTTCAACAGAAATTTATTTGGTAATAAACTAACCTTAGCTCATCGGACTATTTAAATCTACAATGCTTTCCAATAAGATTAACAAATAATTCCAATAAGAATCGATGTTAATCAGTATTTGTCTATCTGTATGACTAAACTCATGCGTCTATAATAAATGGCATGAGTAACGAATGGTATAACTACATTAGTACTATCACTCCAAACTTTTTGGATAGGATATCCTCTTCGGTGGTAGGATGCAGGAATCGGTCTAGGTTGGTACCACCTCAGGGGCAGTTATTCTGCCGTGAAGCAGTAGTGTGCAAACATTACTGTGTTTCGGTTCTAGCGTTATCACTGGGCATATGAGACTTAAGAACTGATGTTTCAGGGTGACGGGCACAGTGTGGTGTCACACAGAAATGTTCTGGGTGATACAGCATTTGTTATGGGCAGACGTGACAGTTGCAGGTGAACGTTTTGCTCGTTCAATCACTTTTATCAAATAAAAATCTTTTGTCTTCTAACCTTGATTTAGTTTTCAATGTTTTCGATATAAAATAAATTTAATTTCTTATCCTGATCAAGTGCTTATAAGATTTTTTAAAATATCTCACTACGTAACACAGTCGTCAATTCAAATATTTGAGGAAATATATATTATAGACTTATACGAGTAAAGCAAAGGCATTAAGTCCGCTTATTGTAAACCTTGTAATACTTGAACTTGTAAACATAAAGATTAAAAAATCGCCGATATAACGGACCAATGACCAACGGAACAAAGACCAACGGAAAAAAGTCCAATATAACTTTTATGTAGTACAATTGGAGAAAAGAAATCACATGTCAGAAACATTGAATAATCACAATACATTCAGATGCGAAAACCAAAAATTGTGAGTTGAATAATTAAAAATTTCGGCCGGGATTCATACCCACTACCTAGCCATTTACTAAAGCATGAGGTATATGTAGCCCGATATAGTTATCTGCGGAACATGGGTAAAGTAAATAGTAAAACATGGGTAATATAATAGTCTTTAAATGTCCCACTGCTGAGCACAGGCCTCCTCTCATTTCTGAGAGGGTTTTGGAGCTAGGAAGAATCCACCACGCTGCTCCGGGTTCTTATATTTCCAATTGAATTAAAAAATTTGTGAAACACGCATGATTGTAATTCTAACAGGACCAATTAGATACAGGACGTGTGTTTAAAAAACCGCTTCTTTTCTTGCTGTGCGAATAGTAACGACACTATAATAACCCCTCTAAGTGACCCTCAGATATCTGTTCTTAAGTCTCACATGCACAGTAATTACACTAGACCTTAGTGCCCTCCGGACTGAAACAAAATAATGTTTGCGCACTACTGTTTCACGGCGGAATAACTGTTAATTCGTTGGTACCTTCCCAGACGGATTCCTGCATATGAATCTCCGCACCAGTAAATATTAACGTAAACGTAATCGATAACAGGAAGACGTATCCGTGAGTACAATCTCTAATATAATATCATCTTTTACAGTTACGCGATCTTCTACGCCGGTGTGCAGACACTTTCGCTCCGGTTTCCTAAGCAGTAAGTTAAATTATACTAATTTCGTATTATTTGTAACAGCAGTTCACACGCGGTGGAAGTAAAACCTTCAGAAAACTACACTTCGGAAGAATTATTTTTACTGGTGGTAGGATTCCTATGCAGGAATCCATCTAGGTAGGTACCACCCTAGAGCTAGTTATTCTGCCGTGAAGCAGTAGTGTGCAAACATTGCTGTGTTTCGGTTTGAAGGGCACTGTGAGCTAGCGTAATCACTGAGCATATGAGACTTAAGAACTGATGTCTCAGGGCGCAGTGTGGTGTCACACAATAATTTTCTGGGTGACACAGCATTTGTTATGGGCAGACGTTGCACTTACCATCAGGTGAACGTTTTGCTCGTTCCGTCACTTTTATGAAATAAAAAAAAAATGAATGCTGAGTATCAAGAGTAGGATAATTGTGGGGTTTAAAAATAATTTTATTCTGCATATTACACAACAACACAACAAGACTCCAAGTTTTCAATTACAATAAATGAGACGAGTGGTTTATGGTAACTAAAGTAGAAATAAACGCTTTTGTTTGAATTTGATCAGTATGTCTGTGAAATAGAGCGTCAATTACTGTTTGATCTTGTTGTCAAGCTAACGATATTAAAATCTACGAAGAAATGAAGCGTTTGGTCGAATTCAAAACTATAAATATAATAGGAAACACAGTAAGACTGTATTCTATTTCAATCTCTCGCAGGCTAAATCCTAAAGATCCTTTTCAGTGTCGCTTTTTTGTTTCATCACGTTTCAAATCAACTATTCTAAATAATATAATTTTTTTACTTCAATAAACATATTTTTAAAAAGTAAAGTCGAGTCGATCTTTTCCTCAGAATTACATTAAAAGAATTTATTATTAATTTAAAGAAATATACTTTTTTATCGTAAATATATTTATTTTGAAAATTTAATTAAAGCAATATGTATCAATCAATTTCTGATTGCTATATTCGAATACGATTTTATTTGTTGTTAGCTATGCCCCGCGGTTGCTCCCGCCGTTTAATTATAAAGAAATCGCTCTAAGAGTCGTAGCGTGATGTTATATAGCCTATAGCCTTCCTCGATAAATGAGCTATCCAACACTAAAATATTTTTTCAATTCGAACCAGTAGTTCCTGAGATTAGCGCGTTTAACCAAAAAACTCTTAAGTTTAATAATATTAATACAGAGTTTCTTTTTGGGATAATATATACTCTGTGGAATAAAACATTGGATTTAGATTGGAGAACTTATGTCTCAGGGTGACGGGCGCAGTGTGGTGTCACACAGTAATTTTCTGGGTGACACAGCATTTGTTATGGGTAGACGTTGCACTTACCAACAGGTGAACGTTTTGCTCGTTTCATCACTTTATGCAATACAAAAAAACCTGCAAGTCTTTCACTTAAAATTGAATATGCATTTCGTATTTTGTCAAATAAGAACCTACAGTTCTATACAAATTACCTTCTACATCGAATCGTCCAAATAAATCAGCATGTATAATATTTCGCGTCGCCGATTGCGTTTGTGTGCGTTGTCTGCGTGTCGCTACAGACGCCTGTGTAGGTCGTCTGGTCGTCAGTACGGGCGTTACGCGCGAATGTGTGCGCCGTCTGGCCAGTCGTCCGTGTGTGAGTGCACGCTTTCAACATTCAGGCCTGGGGAAAGACACTACATTATTATTGGTCTCGAAAATGCTGGACGACTTAGCATTAAAAAAATGGCTATTTAACTGTTTTTGGCCTAAACGTTATTTCTAATATGATTCTGGTCCTTCCTCTTTCGTCGCGTCGTTGCAATGTCGAAGCTTCCGCCATTGTTTATTGAATTAATTAATAATTCCACACATTTTTATTAAAGCTATTTCTAGGTTGTATAAAAAACAATTATTGAGAGTTGACTTTAATAAACGCTTGTATCACATCTGATTCCATGATTATCTTATGTTATCGTTATCTTACTAGAGATTCATATCACACTAAGAATTATTACACACACATTCGTTTCCGTATACAACTACTGTTTTTGTCAAATTTAATTAGATTTGGACTACTGTTACTAGCTCGATATCTAAATACTCCGTAAAGATAATTGAGCACACAGATTGACATACATATTTACATTAAACACCAATGTTTATAATATGAGTTATGAAATTAAGTAACAGCAACGTATACTTTATTAATATTAATATTTAAAAAGATAACGTATTAAAAAAATTATCACTCAAACAATCTATACAAATAAATAGAACAAAACATAATAACAAAATTACAGCTTTTCACTGAATGCTTATGAATACTTATAAGAAAAAACCGTTTTTAAATTTTTGGTCTTTCTGTATGTTTGGTGTCGGACCAAACATACAACCAAACATAATCTCCGAAACGGCTAGACTGATTTTGTCGGGATTTTTACTGACAGATAGCGGATGTTATAGCGGGTAACTAACGCTTTTTTCTTTAAAATAATTAGGGTTACGCGCAAAATAAATAGAACGCCAATATTATATTTACTGGTGGTAGGATTCCTATGCAGGAATCCGTCTAGGTAGGTACCACCCCAGGGCCAGTTATTCTGCCGTGAAGCAGTAGTGTGCAAGCATTACTGTGTTTCGGTTTGAAGGACACTGTCAGCTAGCGTAATCACTGGGCATTTGAGACTTAAGAACTGATGTCTCAGGGTGACGAGCGCAGTGTGGTGTCACACAGAAATATTCTGGGTGACACAGCATTTGCTGTGGGCGGACGTTGCACTTACCATCAGGTGAACGTTTTGCTCGTTTCGTCACTTTATACAATAAAAAAAAAAAAAAATATCCGATTCAAATAGGAAAGTATATATGTATATCATCGATCGGTGTCATCTTTTTTACGTGGGTGCAAGAATAAAATACAGACAATAAACAAGTTACCAATACAGCAATGTATCTGTACCAGTGGCTTCTTCAAAATACGTCCTACTCTGTGAATGATTTTTTTTAAATTACAGAGGACCTTAATTAACCTTTGTATTTTACATAAATACAGTCACGCCCATTGGGGTAGGCAGAGACCCCATCTTTCCATTTGCTACTATCCTGACACACATCACTTCTTGTACTTTCATTGGCGTTTTCATACAAGCTCGTCGGTTGCATTGAACGCGATCTTTACTCAAAAGGTCTCCTCTGATCTGATCTGATCTTAAAATTGACAATGGTTGACATTTTTTTTAAATAATATTATGTAAATTTATTGTGTTTATTTAATTTGACGTTATTGAAGATTTAAGAATTTTTATTTTGATGTTATTATATCTCTATTTGCTACTAAATTGGTTGTTCTACAATTTTAAAAATACTTCGAAGATATTTAAAGTCCGCCAAGCCGCATTGGAGCAGCGCTGGCAGTCTCTTCCCAGTGCCAAAACCCTCTCAGAAATGAGAGGAGGCCTGTGCCCAGCAAGAGCACACTTATAGGCTCTAACTTTAATCTATTATAGATGGAAAGATGATGCTTCAAAATGAGAAACATAAGAAGACAATTTTCAATAAAGGTAGGATATTTATGCAGACGTAGCGACATCTATGTCCACATGAGTAGCTCAAGAAATAGCTCATACGTCCTACATCGCACTATTGTAGTTTCATGAACATTTACTATATATACAAGATCTGTACATTGCTGATTGAAGGAGACGTCCTCCCCAGATCAGATCATCAGATCTGGCGAGGTACCCTTTCCCTTTGCAACTTCATTTGCCAAACAACCGCAGTGTCATTATTCTGCCGTGAAGCAGTAGTGTGCAAATATTACTGTATTTCGGTCTGAAGGGCACCGAGAGTAAGTGTAACTTCTAATATGAGACTTGAAGAACTAATGTCTCAGGGTGACTAACCTTTTCTGGTGTGGGCGTTGTAAAAGTGATATAAAATATAGTTAAGGTTTTACGTATGTTCGTACAGACCGTTCACTAGAAGCCTCTTAACTTCTGAATCCATTTTATAAGTGACTTCACTAAAAGGAAGGAAAATTTCTTTGTCTGCCAAGCGTAACCCTTACAGTAAACCCTGCTAATTAGGGACATGCTTATGGCCAGCAGTGGACTGCTTTGATGATGAAGACAACGAACATTCATCCAGACCAATTTTGCAATCGAACGACGCACGGGAAGATTTCATTCTTATGTGTCAACCACACAGTGCTCGTGTTTGCCATTTTGGATCATATAACAGAAATGTTCTGGGTGACACAGCATTTGTTATGGGCAGTTATTGCACTTACCATCAAGTTATCGATTTGCCCGTCCCGTCTCTTTGTTCCAAAGAAAATATCACGATCTAACATCTGCTTCCCTCTATCTACCTTGGTCAGTGGTCGAAATTCAATTGTAATTCATATTTTTTCAAGTTGGCACATTATTATGTTATACTATTACGTGTTTGATATTGGCAGTGTGATTTACAATCACACTGCCAATGTCTATTTTGATATGTCATACAAACGAATGACTATTTTGTGATTGACATTGTCATTATGAAAGTAAATATTGAAAGTTTTATCTTATTTAATTTAACGTATATGTAACACATAGTCCTCGTTTCTTCTCCATACAAACTTTAACTTCGCCAATTCTCACACTGCTTCGTGTGCGCAATATGCTTAAAAAGTGGTTCAACGTTTTCCCTTCACATATTGTATAGATAAAAGATTAACGTTGGTAAACTAAATAATCGACTTGGAAAACTGCTTGCTACTTTTTGCAAGTCGGAAACATGACTCAATAAAATTAACACAGTAATTGCAGTAATGTTGTATTTATATGAGTTGATCCCGTCCGCACATGCGATTTGCAAGACGTTCTCGATCTGGGTTCGACGCCCGGGCTGTTACATTAACTGTCTAGCTGACACAGACATGTTAAACAAATGTCTTGTAAAAGTTATAGTATTGTTAGCAGAGAATTTGAGTCATTTTATTTAAATTTATTGTATTTCACTGGGCATATGAGACTTAAGAGATAATGTCTCTGGGTGAAACAGCATTTGTTACGGGCAGACGTTGCATTTACCATCAGGTGAACGTTTTGCTTGTTTCGTCACTTAGTCGATAAAAAAAAATCACAGAATACGTTTAGGTCATAAATAATCCTTTACAGTATTGTGAACGTACAATGCAATTACATTGATTTTAAAACAATTGCTAGAAGTGAAATTAATCAACTAACCAGACTGAAACATTTTTGACTGAAAATTGTAACTTATCAAATAATAGATAAGATGCTTGAAATAAATTAGTTTCATCTATACTAATATTATAAAGCTGAAGAGTTTGTTTGGTCGGGCGCTCTAATATCAGTAACTACTGATTCGAATTGAAAAATTATTTTACTGTTGGATAGCCCATTTATCGAGGGAGGCTATATGCTATATAACACCACGCTACGAACCTTAGAGCTTTTTCTTTTAAATTAAACGGCGGGTAAAGCCGCAGGGCAAAGCTAGTCATAATATGATATTAGAAATATTAGGAGCTGGTTGCCTTGCTACATGTGAGTAATCCGCTAGCCAATCGTGGCGACCATGGTCTCCCCAATATGAGCGATACACAAAAAGGCCCTGGTTTACAGATTCCTATACAGGAATCCGTGTAGTTAGGTATCACCACACTGCAAGTTAATCAGGATTAGTTAATTCAGTATTTAAGGTGCGAAGTATCGTGACTGTGACAAAATTAGCATACAAGTAACCAGACACTGAACGTTTTTCTCCACGATCAAGATTAAGAAAGCAATTCACTGCGGAGATAAACGGAAAACCGTCTGAAAATAATACAATTGCATCGTGCGAGTTCATTGACCGCGCACAGACTTTAGGGTTGGCAACAATACACCCAATTAAGTTGCATATATTTTTAATTTTAATTACATTGAAAATACTTTATTAATAAGGTACTCATGCGCATAAGTAAAAGAACACGTGTAGTCAAGAGAAATAACCAAGTGAAAGCCTCACTCCATTCTCCATAGAAATTTCTACCTACTGATAGTAGGATTCCGTCTTGATAGGTACCACCCCAGGGCCAATTATTCTGCCCTGAAGGTGCTGAGAGCTAGTGTAATCACTGGGCATATCAGACTTTAGAACTTATGTCTCAGTGTGACGTGTGCAGTGTGGTGCCACACAGAAATATTATTATTATTTATAATTATGAGCCCCGAACATTAAACAGTTTTTCGGCAAAATATGTAAATGTATATTTAAGCGAACCATGGCCGCGCTAGTTTCAACCTCAGTTCGAACTCCGGTCACTGAAATTTTTAATTAAAATTTTTAAAAAACTTCATATCTGTGAAATTCATACTAATATTATAAATGCGAAAGTAACTCCCTCTGTCCCTCTCTCCTGTCATTTGTTACCTTTTCACGGCTGAAACGATGTTGACGAAATTCGGCAGAGAGATAGCTTCCATCCTAGAGACGGACAGAGGATACTTTTTATTCCGGTAAATCAAAGAGTTCCTGCGGGAATTTTAAAAAACCTAAATCTACGCAGACGTAATCGCGGGCTCCAGCTAGTAAATAATACTTCAAGAAGATGTGAATAGAATAGAATAGAATAGAATAAATTTTTATTCAATATAGATTATTTACATAATACTTATTGAAAGTCATTTTTTTTCTTTTTTTAAACTACACTGGTTCGCAAAAATGCCTCTGTCCTGGAAAGAACCAGTAAGAAACCCAGCGGGCTTTTTTTTAGTCATTTTTAAAATTATGTACAATAACTGTATTATAAAGATGTAGAAATGGCTCGGCGGCGATCACCTCATTCCCAGGGGTTATCATCATCTATGTATTCTTTAATATTATAATAACCCTTTTTATGAAGTCTTTGTTTAATATAAAATTTAAACTTTTTGATTGAAAGACTTTTAGCACTTTCTGGAAACTTATCGACCCGCCCTAATGCAGCGCGGTGGTGTTATTGCACTTTCAAAAATAAGCGGAGGCCTGTGCTCGGCAGTAACACACTCAAACATATAAATACTTATCTTTAAACTAAAAGAACAACGATTCCTACCAAGGATAATTCGCGTGGCTAGGAAATTAAAAAACATCCTAATCTTAATAGAGAGGATGGTTGGGTATTACCACCAGCTTGGGATCCTATAATTAATAAAATTAAATCAAAAACCAAGCATACCACTGCAAGACTTCAAGACACAGTGAGCTCTTTCTGCGTAGATCGGACCAATATAATTAAAAGCTGAAGGTACTCCGTTAACTATGACATCAGAACATCTGTCACCTCAGTCCTCCCGTGACCATGGGTGCTGTAAAGCACTCGAAACGTCGGGTTATGTTATGTATAGTAAAATTAAACGCTATAAAATCCGTAAAATTAGTTTCATTTAAACTTATCTTTAAACTGTTTGGATTGACGCGAATTTAAGAAACAAGTGATGTGAAAACTTAACTGGAAACCTTTGGCGTTGTTAGCTCAGAGTTGGAGTAGTTAGAAATTGCAATATCAACTTTTCCTTATATGTTTACAGAGTTACTGCAGAATGCACGAATCCGACTTTAGAGATATATATAAATGCGCACTACCAATGTATATATTGAAACTTACTCTATCTAAAGCTTTGACTTGTGTAACAAGTATGATATCAGTAGAACACCATTCCCTATTTCAACAAACTTTAACTTGACTCTATGTAGAGCCCCGACTTGTGTTTCGAGTATGCTGTCAGTAGAACAACATTCCCTAATTTTAATGTAACATTTAAATACACTCAATATACAGCTACGACAGCCCAAAGTACTATAAATTCAATTGTTGGTGAAGTTTTTACTTGTGGTAGGATTCCTATGCAGGAATCCGTCTAGGTAGGTCCATCCCAGGGCCAGTTATTCTGCCGTGAAGCAGTAGTGTGCAAACATTGCTGTGTTTCGGTTTGAAAGGCACTGAGAGCTAGCTGGGCATATGAGACTTAAGAACTGATGTCTCAGGGTGACGGGCACAGTGTAGTGTCACACAGTAATTTTCTGAGTGACACAACATTTGTTGTGGGCAGACGTTACACTTACCATCAGGTGAACGTTTTGCTCGTTCCGTCACTTTTATGAAAAAAAAAGTTACAACTGCTATGAGCTGCCCTCAGGTTCAGACCTTGCTCATCACGTCGAAACCATTAATAAAAAGAAATCTTCTTTACAAAATAAATTAAAATAAACTCGCCGGTAAATGCTTCTTATTGTTTTATACCGCTGTAAATTTATAAATACTGTGTTAATATTTCACGTAACACAAATGAATTAAACATACTTTTTATATTGTGTAACCCTTGTCATGGACACAAAAAAGCTTTCGAAACTAGATACGTGTCTAGTGAAATACAACTAAAAGGTATTCAAATATATATTATTTGTATTATTACAATAATGAAAAGAACGAAATAAAAGAAGAGACGAACAAGCTTTTATAAATAAGCGAAATATTAAGCTTTTAGAAATGAAGTTCTAATATTTACAAATATGAAAATAATATTTCCATTACTAACCATGATCGACCAAATAATATCTTAAAACCAGTGCGATAGGTTGAAAATTACAATGACGCCTGAAATAAATTCTGCAATTCAACTTAGCGCCTCAAACTTTATGACAGTTAGCCACGAACTCTCGTGGAGTATGGATGTGTTGGGGATTCGTCGCGTGTTCTTCCATTGATCACAGTTTGAGTGTTACGTTAAATCAAATAATAATGATTTTATTGATATATTAGTGAAACATAGTGCATTCGTGATCTGTGATTTATTTAGGAAAACTTTATTCGTTGGTGACCATCATGTGTAAAATTGCGTTTTAAAAAATAGTAAGTATATTTCGTGTATTAAGACAGACATTAAGCTATGATTTACCCTAACCTTTATTGTAATTTTATCTGTGTAACGGACACTTGGCCTGGCAATTATGAACGATGAGTAGGAATAGGAATATTTTAAAATTATGCCTGTCCTTATTTGAACTCTGCAACCCAAAGGATGAAGAAAATGCCTCTAGGCATTAAGTCCCAACTATTTGTACACTATTTGTGTACAATTTTTTATAAAGTTTGTGAAAGTGTAACAAAGTTTAAATAAATATCTTCGATTCTGTAATAGGCACTCATCTATCGGACCTCTCCCAAGGTTCCTGTTTGCTCACATAGACGCTTGTGGCACTACAGTATTCTTAACAAGAATATTTATATCTTTAAACATCACTGTGATCGAAGCTAGCCAGAGAGGCATTATTTTAGTAATTTAGTAACGAATATTAAACGCAACAACAATTAATTACGAGGTAGAGCCGTACTGCAGTTCGATACGAGCTGATGCAACGACTCGACTCGATAGACTGCTCTGGTGGTAGGATTCCTTTGCATGATGCCGCCTAAGTTGGTACCACCGCAGTGCCAGTTATTCTGCTATCAACCAGTGATGTGCAAACACCATTTAGACCTACTATAGTACCACAGGAGCGATAAGTTCGATTCCCGGTGAAGCAATGTACGTAAAAAAAGACAAATATTTTGTCGAGGTCTGAACTTATATATTCGTATTGGTATCTTAGTACCGATGGCACAGAGAGTTCTAACAAGTGACAATAGTTATGACTACATCGTTGAAATGGCAACAGTAAAATATCATAAAAAAATAAGATTAAAATTAAAACTCTGAACACTAATGTATTTAAGTGGTGAACCTTTCTCTCAACTCTACCAATCAACTAACTCGAATAATTCTACAGAGACGCTTAGAAAAATGTAGAGCTTGTATAGTCGGATTATACACAGTATTGTGTGATTTATTATTTATTTTATTTTATCTGTTACTGTCCGTTGTTACCCATCCTCAACTAAACATAAGGGCTTTCCCCAATAGGCAACAGAAGTTGTCACAGTTGGTACGACTGGCACGAAAATGGAACACAGGTGAAGGGTCGAGCTACGCTGCTTTCTCATCTCCTGTTTCGATAATCCCTTAGTGGACACCTACAGCACCCACAAGAAAGCAAGAAAGAATTTAACTCAGAAATATTTTTTATTTCCCTGACATGCAGTTTTCCTCACGATGTTTTCCTTCACCGCCGAGCATGTGGTAAATCGTCACTTAAACGTCAGTTTTAGTGGTGCCGGCACCGGGAATCGAACCCAGGTCTCGCGCGTACTGTAGTGCAGCCCACGCGACACATTTTTCTTTACGATGTTGCTTGTTTGATGTCTTTAATTGTACTCCTTTACTAATAACACAACGTACAATATAAATGTTTCGCGTGAGCAACACTGCAGTACTATGAATTAATAGCGAGCGCTTAGCCCCTGAGCTGCCACGGCTCTAATGAATTGTAATTGTATATAGTAAAGAAACGAGCAAAACGTTCACCTGATGGTAAGTGCAACGTCTGCCCATAATAAATGCCGTGTCACCCAGAACATTTCTAAGTGACACCATACTCCACCCATCACGCTGAGACATCAGTTCTTAAGTCTCACATGCCCAGTGATTACGCTAGCTCTCAGTGCCCGTCCAACAGAAACATAGTAATGTTTGCTACTGCTTCACGGCAGAATAACTGGCCCTGGGGTGGTACCTACCTAGACGGATTCCTGCATAGGAACCGTACCACCAATAATCTGATCGCTTTATTAACGAATTGACGAAGTCTTACTAACAGTTTTACCAACAATCTTTGAATACATCATCATCATTTCAGCTTATCACTAGTCCACTACTAAACATAGGCCTCCCCCATAGATTTCCACAAAACACGTTAGTTTGTGGCTCTCATTTTGGGGGGATTCTGCCACCGTTGCCACGCTTGGCAAGCGCGTTAGGAATTGCAGTTTATTTATTCAATGTTCCAAGGAGATGCTGCTGCCCATCCACCTTTTATTTTCCCTCTATCGATTTTAAGATACCCGTGGGACGAGATGGGTGGGAGATTCTTAAGCCACCACACGGCAATGGGGAAGGCAGATTTCCAGTAACTATAGAATATCAGAAAAGACAAATGCCCACTTAATTGTTAAATTAACCTCTAATAACTGATTAAAATCCTAAGCGATATAATCTCAGCAGTAGAATTTTTTCATAACAATACAATGTCACTACACACAAACATATATACATACATTCATAAGATCACGACTGTATCCCATAAGGGGTAATCAGAGACTGGGCACTCACTGCAAAAACAGATGACTGCCACAATCCACGTTTCACCAAAACAATATAATGCACTTGGTGTGATAGGTGGTGAGGCCATCGCCACCATGCGCTGCTGGGTGCACAGTGCAGTTTAATTCCTTACTCGCCTTTTACGAGATCCATTGGATGAGATGGAGTGGTAGTATTCTTTTAACAAGCCGCCACCACACGGCTGCACAAACACAGACAAAATAATTCGCATTATACAATTTCACCTTGAAGTGGTGTAATTCGAATTCAAACTCATAACTCAGTAGGCGAGTGCACTGATCGCAGATCAACAGGATAGTCGAAGTATTTTCTTTCTTATAACCTCCACGTAAAACAGCTATGCTTTTGAACTCCAAAACGGGAAAACACTACAAGCCCGTACGTAAATACGTGTGTTACATAGTATGGTAGCGCGGAAGGTGATTAATATAATTCGGCGTAGCAACAACGTGAGGTTTCATTGTCTGAGTAAAATAAACGATCTAATTGCTGGCATAGCCCGCAGGTCGCGGCGGACATCCTACGCGCTTCACCGCGCCGCAATCATTCAATCACGCTGACGCACATGACGTCTTGTGGATTGTTTTGCACGTGGTACAGTCGCGACTGATATGTAGAAAATAAATTGTTTCAGCGCGACCGGGGAAGGTCTCCACGTTGATGGTATGGTACAAAGTTTTGCGTAGTCGGGCTCACATCGCAGACGCTGAAAAATATATTTTTTATGTTGCGTAAGTGACAAAACGTGCCAAACGTTCACTTGATGGTAAGTCCAACGTTTGCCCACAGCATGCTGTGTCACCCGGAACACATCTGTGTGACACCACACTGCGCCTGTCACCCTTTGACATCAGTTCCTAAGTGTCTATGCCCAGTGATTACACTAGCTCACAGTGCCCTTCAAACCGAAACAGTAATATTTGCACACTACTGCTTCACGACATAATAACTGGCCCTGGGGTGGTATCTACCTAGACTGTTTCCTGAATAGAATTCCTACTACCAGTAAAATGCCAGCAAGTTACTTTTAGTAGGATTTTTATGCAGGAATCTATATAGATAGGTGAAGCAGTGGTGAGCAAACATTGTTGTGTTTCGGTCTAAAGGGTACTGAGGGCTAGTGTAACTAGTGGGACATATGAGACTTAAGAGCTGATGTCTGAATGTTCCGGGTGACACCGCATTTGTTATGGGCTGACATAGCACTCACAATCGGGTGAACGTTTGGCTCGTTTCGTCACTTTATCCAATAAAAAACACTAGATAATATGCAAAATCATCAAAATCGTTAGAGCCGTTTCTGAGATATCAATTATACACCAGAGTTGCTCGTTTAATAGTGTATTGGTTGTTTATTCGGTTCAGTGACGCTACCTGCTGCCATTTTAACGATGTCATGTAGTGCTGTATGTTGTTGAGTAGCTAATATCAATGCATGATTTGACATCCTACTATTAAACCACGATAACGATGTAGTTCAGTGCCATCTGTTGTTGAGTAGCAAATATTTATTAATATAAGTGGTTATATTATTTTACAATAATATTTGTGTATAAGCGTTTTTTCTTAGGTATGACACATTATCTATCACATTATCGAAATTTCATTCAAATCGTTTGATCGTTTTGCACGTTTCGTCACTTGAACAAACAAACAAAAATTGTTCCCGAAACTGTTTCCCTACACTAGGGTTTCTGTTATATCGTGGCTGCGTACAGACATACATTGCACACAATATATATATATATATATATATATATCGAAACGTAGCGTATCCTTAACTACTGCGCCAACCGACAATTACATGTAATAAATGTTTAAAAGTCTTTAATTGCGACAATTCACATAAAATTGCGCAAAATTTATAGCAGTTTAGAAATTTGGCTGCTAATGACTTTACATTTCCTATCTACGAGATAGGCAATATTAAATCATTACGACATCTGATAAATATTTTCTAATGGAGTTGATCTGTCTGGATAAAGACCCTTAAGTTAGTTTGTCTATTAGTGCGTAAAATGACAAGGAAATCCGTTTAATTGCATTGCTTTTACTTGATGATTTGTTGTAAATTTTGTTTGTGTAGTTAATAGAACAAGGCGTTTCTTTGCCATTATAGTAAAGGAAAGAAAGTTAATTTGCTAAGATCCGTATGCAAAATGTAAAATGGTGTTTATTACCTAGTTTTGAAGAGCACCGCCCGCCCTCCCTCAACAGCGTGCACAAGAAAACCAATACCGCCACCGGGAGCCGCCACCAGATACCCTCCACCACTACAACACTACCACTAGCCAATACTTATTTGGTTCCGGTGGACCCCCTGCAACTACATTTCTGCCATATTCCCAAAACTATAACTAACTAACTAACCCAATTTTTAGTCACGCCAACGTAGATCCCCGTTGAGTCTCCTCTGGACCCCTGGGGGGTCCACCTGGATCACCAGCACCACTTTGGGAACTAAGGATCTAAAACGGATTCCTGCATAGGACTACTACCGCCAGTAAATTATATTAATGTTAATAATCTTAGAATTTCTCTGATTGATAGTTAAAGTTTATATAACTGATTCCATATTTCTCTTATTAGCTTTATTGTGGTATAAAATATTACGTCTATATGTTATTCAGATTAGAGTCTAATATACTATCATATAGCCGTGTGGTTGCGGCTTAAGAGAATCTACCACCCCATCTCTTCCCGTGGGTGTCGTAAGAGTCGACAGAGGGAAAATAAAAACCAGGAGATGGGCAGCAGCATCTTCCTGGAAACATCTGAATAAATAAACTGCGGTTGCCAACCCGCCTGCCAAGCGTGGCAACTATGGCGAAATCCCCCCAAAATGAGAGCTACAAAATTTTGTGGCAATTTTCGGGAGGAGGCCTATGTTAGCAGTGGACTTGTGATAAGCTGAAACGACGATACCATCATATTCTAATTGAAATAGTTCTTTGATTGAATCCAATTTAATCTATATAATCTAACCCCTTTTCAATGTTTTACCGGTGGTAGGATTCCTACGGAGGAATCTAAATATGTACCACCCGCAGGACCAGTCATTCTTTGTCAAGCTGTAATACTGTTTTTTAGTCTGAAGGCAGTGAGAGTTATGGTATGTGAGAGTTGTGGTGGTGACTAAGGTATTGTACGGACAGCCTCTATTCGTGCAGAATAACACCATATTATGCCATGCGGTCACTATACTGCTAGTGGGGACGCAATGGGGAGTAAGTGTTTTTTGACTCGTACTGCCGTGTGGTAGCGGCCTAAGAGAATCTACCACCCCATCTCTTCCCGTGGGTGTCGTAAAAGTCGACAGAGGGGAAATGAAAAACAGGAGATGGGCAGCAGCATCTTCCTGGAACATCTGAATAAATAAACTGCGGGTTGCCAATCCGCCTGCCAAGCGTGGCAACTATGGCAAGATCCCCCCAAAATGAGAGCTACAAACTTTTGTGGCTATCTATGGGGGGAGGCCTATGTTCAGCAGTGGACTGTGATAGGCTGAAACGACGACGACTCTTACCAAAATGGCGGCGACGTGGTTCGCCACGACTCGTTTCCCGCGAGGGCGAAAAGTGGTCTACGTGAGTGGCTCTGGCCTATCCCTTATATGGAATAAAGGCGTGTTTGTATGTATGTATGTATGAGACCTTAGAACTGATGTCTTAGAGAGAGGCATTGGAGCGCATTGCGGTGCCACTTAGAAATGTTCTTCGTGACGCAGCATCTGTTATGGGACGACGTTGCGCTGACCATTATGTAAATGTTTTGCTCGCCCCCGTCGCTTTCTCCTTTGAAAAAAAAAATGATTAACTTTGATTTGTATTTATGTAAAACTAGCTGTTACCCTCCCGTTTCGCCCGGCGTAAATTAAAATTTATAAAATTATGGTGTTTTTATGAAAAAAAAACTGTTATAAAAGGAACATTCTTTTATGGAGTTATATAACATAAAAATGGGTGTGAACATTTACGCGGCCTAGAGGTTTTCATCCGTTCAAAGTTTTTAAAAGCTTTCACAAACGTCGAAATCGTCATTTCCGTTTTACTTTCAATACGTCTTATTGTATCTCATAGGCAATCGATTTCGTGAACAGTTTTGTAATTCTTGGTTTTATTGGCCACCCCTGTCCATAACAAATGCAATGCCACCTTATTTCTGAGTACTTCTGAGTATTTCTGAGTAGGCACTACACTGCCCTGAGATGTCAGTCTTAAGTAATTACTGTGTTGTCCGCCGTCGTGTGCAATGTTTGCACACTACTGGCGGACTACGAACTACTACTCAGAATAAACTGGCACTGTAGCAAACTGACGGATTCCTGCGAAAAACTGCCACTCCCACCAGTAAAACTTTGCGTCTTCGATTTCGAAACATCCTGAACTCATAGCCCTATCGGTCGCTACAAGTAACCGAAGTTCAAGCACCTTGCTCCGTGACCTCGAGGAACAAAGCTCCCAAAACAGACGCGAAGACAAAGAATGTCCGGTGCTAGCGTCGCAGGCACTGCCGGCCTTAGGTTATTATCCTAAATGTCTAAAATATTTTTAATGCAATCGATGCGTTACAACCACAAATTCATTTAAAAAATTATTTACGAGTGACTTAAATGTTTGTAAAAAAATGTTTAATTTTCTGAAACCCAGTTTATTTTTTGCACCTTTGATATAATGTTAACTTCTGCTTATAGACGGTCTAAATAAATTTGAATAAGAACTTAACACTTAAAGAGATAAAAATATTTGTTATACACTCAGCGTCACAAAAATCGCACCTCTCTGAGTTTGCGCGAAAAATGGCTGTAATGGCTAGAAACGAATTATATTTATATAAATATTGGTATGTTTGAAATGGGTATTTGAATAGCTTTACATTATTAATAAAAAAATCATGAAATCATTAAAACATTTATCATTATAGAGCGTCAAAAATAAACACTGTCAAATGCTCGTTAGTAAGGACGCTAGTTACACCACCTAAAAAGGGTATAAAAGGGTCGATCTGGATGAAATATGGGCCAGTCGTAATTTAGACTTTGCAGTGAACACAAGTGAACAAGTAACCCAAGTAAGAACAAGTAAAGATGGACACCAGCTCTGAAGAAGCCGCTCAAGTGATTGCCCTATTGCATTCGGGGATGCGGCAGTGTGACGTTGCTCGACAGTTGAACTTGTCCCGTTTTTCAGTTCGACGGGTGTTCCAACGTTTTCAGCAGACTGGTGGTTATGTTAGAAAACCGGGATCTGGAAGAAAACGGTGCACATCAGAAAGAGATGACCGTTCATCGTTAAGACATCTTTACGAAACCGTTTTACAAATGCTGTTTAGTTGCAACAACAGCTTCGATCACCTCGGAGAACATCTGTATGTGTTTCTACGATAAGAAGAAGGTTACACGAAAAGAGTTTTAACAGCCCATAGACCTGCTAAAGGTCCAAAACTTACTGCACAGCATCGCAGAGATCGCCTAGAGTTTGCTCGCAATCATTGCGAGTGGACTCTAGAACAGTGGCGGACCGTACTCTTCTCTGATGAGACGAGGGTCTGTCTCTTCTGCAATGACAGACGTAGAAGGGTCTACAGAAGACAGGGGGGGAGGTTCACACAACCCTGCTTCGAAGAATCCGTCGAATACGGGGGTGGCTCGTGTATGTTTTGGGGCGGCATTTCCGTCGACGGGAAAACGGAACTTGTGTGCGTTTCCGTTAACACTAGGTTTTAAGAACTTTTTTGTTTATTTATTAAGTTTTTTTTTAAATTATTAATTTGCAAATTTGTACATACCCTGTCTTTTTCTTTAATTTCTCTTTCGTCTCGTTATAAAAGTAAAATTCAATTAAAATTCCTGAAAGCTAATGAAATTACCTTTCGAATGATACCCTCAAACCACAACATTGCCATTGGCCTGTTGTGTTAAAATAGTATTTAAATTATTTTTTTCGGATGTGCGATTTTTTTGACGCCGAGTGTAGTTTGAAAAATAAAATAAATTTTTATTATAATCTATCTCCATAATTATACAAATAATTTACCCATAAAGTATTTACATTCTACTAATTAATTCTTTTGTGGTGGTGGTGGCGTAAAAGAATATACCACCCCATCTCGTCCCGTGGATGTCATAAAAGTCTACTACACAGAGCAAAAAACTGCTGCAAAAGCAGCTAAATAAATAAACTGCGGTCGCCAACTCGCCTGCCAAGAATGGCAACTATGTTTAGCAGTGGACTTGTGATGGGCTGAAATGATGATGATGAATTATATTCTTATTAAATTTCTTAACGCGACTTTTCACGAAACGTCAGACTACTTTGTATTGTCAGCGACACAATCATAATTGGTCAGGTAATGACTGAAGGTAGAAAATTAATATGAGTGGCGCGTGTGCGCACTTACGTCTGTGTGTCGTAACATGCGTAAAGACTGGCTATTGCTATTGTTCCCTCCTCCCCGCGACGCTTCCTCATTATGAGAGAGATATTTTACTGCATAGGAACACAGCGGAGAGCTATTTTTAAACTATAGTTTTCTATGTAAGAAAGTGAAGAGACGAGCAGTGCACCTGATGGTAAGTGCGCTGTCTGCCCATAACGAATACTGTTTTTGAGAGGCGCGGCACTGCTCGCCAGAGAGATCAGTTTCTAAGTTCTTTATGTTCAGTAATCACAGTAGCTAACAGTGCCCTTTAGACCGAAGCACAGTAATAAACCTATGCAGGAATCCATCTAGGTAGGTAACACTCCAGGGCCAGTTATTCTGCCGTGAAGCAGTAGTGTGCAAACATTACTGTGTTTCGGTTTGATGGGCACTGTGAGCTAGCGTAATCACTGGCCATATGATACTTAAGAACTTATGTCCATGGTGATTGGCAGGCACAGTGTGGTGTCACACAGAACTTTTCTGGGTGACACAGCATTTGTTGGACGACATCTGGCAGACGTTGCATGTCTGGCAGACGGTCCATCGGGTGAACGTTTTGCTCGTTTCATCACTTCATCCAATAAAATTTAATCTTGTCACTTTCTTCCATAAAAAATATTTAGATTTAGTTTAATATTCTGCTAAATATTTGTATAGGTGTGATCAAAAAAACGCTGATACAACACAACCGTGTCTATTGTCATTTTTTTTATTATTAAGGGCGAAACAAGCAATAATGTCAACATTTTTCGTATTTTCACTTACGTAGTATATTGCCTACACAATACATACACGTATCTGGCATCCGCAAATGTACACTTTACATTTTTTTGCTGTTTTTCAAATTAAATAATATACGCTTTTTCTAAAATTAGCTACTCTTTGTTACAGCACCCCTTCCAACCATAACCCTAATCCGCGATCGAATCCGATCCCCCGCTAACAATAGAAAGGGAAAAAAATCAATAAAAATCGATAATCGGAAGCTAGCGTGGCGGGGTGTCGATGTCTAATAAAAAAGCTGGAGTTGTTAAAACGGTAAAAAAATTAAAAGGGCTTTTTAGAAGGATTCCGTATAATTATATATATAATATATACGTATAATATATTTTCCTAGTCAGGAAATATTGGTTATTATTCAAGTATAATTAGTTACTAGCAAACAACCGACGAAAATAAATCCCGATTTTAATCTCCATCCATATCTCCATTGACAACGGCGTGGCCTAGTGGTAATAGTACCCGACTTCTATGCCGCGGGTTCTGGGTTGAAATCCCAGCCGGAGGCAACATTTCTGCAAACATACAGTTTTTCCCATAAGGGGTAGACAGAGACGAGACCATACCCGTAGCTCACTATTCGTCCCCGCAAGAAACGAGACTTGACGGATGGCGAGCCACGTCGCCGTTATTTTGGTACTAGTCAAAAAAAATCTTAGTCTCCATTACGTCTCCATTCCGTACGATACCTAAGTCGCCTCTTACGACACCTCGGTAGGAAACAGGTTGGAGCTATTCTACTCAGCTGAACACCTACCGGCATACATATGTAAAAGACAAATTTCTGGTTCGGATCTGGTCGTGTGGTGTTTAGGCGTATTCATGCATACATAGGTATCCTACCACCGGTCAATATCTTAAGCAGCCTACAAAAGATGACTTAATCACCGTCTCAGATTTACCAGACGTAGATTATCGTTACTGTTAGGAGGGCAGCAGCTTTTAAGATGCCACTGTCCGCCAATCGTGACCATTACAGTCAATAATTCCAACTTAAGAGAGGTCCATGCTTAGCTCATTTCACAACACTACGTTAAAGGCAAGACTATAATAATCAATATACAAATACTTTTAGTACTTTAAATACGGGCCATGTGAGACTTAAGAACTTATGTCTCTGGGTGACGGGTGCAGTGTGGTGCCACACAGAAATGTTCTGGGTGACAACATTTGTTATAGATAGACGTTGCACTTACCATCAGGTGAACGTTTTGCTCGTCGCGTCAGTTTATCCAATAAAAAAATTTGAGGAAATTATATTAAGACAGGAAAGGCATACTTATACAATACCTTCTCGAACGATCAGATAATATACTGAGCCCTAAAAAAAAAAAGTGAAATAATCTTAAATAATTAGGTTCGCGCATTGACAGCTTTTTTTATTTTACGCCACCGGCATAAGAATCAGCTGCTACGCCAGGATGGATGAAGCACAAAGGAGGCTTTTAAACAGTTCCGTGCGCGAAAGGGATGTTCCGCACAATGCCTGCTTTTTTTCTTTTTTTACGAACTAAACTTTACGCTATATGTTAGATTAGTATAGATATTACTCATAGAAATACTATTGACGGCATTATTTAGTGATCAGTGTATCTGCAGAATAGATTTTTGTCAATTGATAATAATCTATTTCGGGTTCAGAATTCATCCAGAACTAATAGTACCTAAGTGATTGAAGAACATAAGTTTGCAGCTCTTATTTTATATAAAAAATTAATTATTGGGGGCATTTTGCCATAGTTGGCACGCGTGGTAGGCGGGTTGGTAACCGCCGTTTATTTATTCAGATGTTCTAGGAGACGCTGCTTCTCATCCCCTAGTCTTAAAGTCCTCAGGGCCAGTTATTCAGCCGAAGCAGCAGTGTGTATTTATTTGTATCGATGTGAGGCTTGTAACCCGTCATACTTTTTTATAGTTTAGTAAAATACATACTACTAACAAGAATACGTAAACTGACTAGACATTTCACAAGAAGATATTACAAATGATTTCGATACGTCGATAAAGAGCCTTGAGGGTAAATTAAATTTACTTAAAATCTTTACTACAACAAAGCTGGGGAGTTTGTATGTTTGAACGCAGTAACCTCGGTAAATACTAAACTTATTTAAAAAAAAATATTATTGCATTAGATAGCCCGCTTATTGATAAAGGTTATAAGTTGTAAAACTATGCCACAGTCATAAGGAGCCGTGCGGGACATACAGTCACGCCTCTTCCCATGGGATAGGCGGAGACCACATTTCCACTTGCTACGATTCTGACACACTATTTCGCTTCTTCTACTTCACTAACTTTCCATACAAGCTCTCGGTTGCGACTT